>NQLW01000019.1:757605-771913 GCA_002312845.1 Kalanchoe fedtschenkoi
CACAAAAAAAATTAACAATAATTTTGTTTGAAATATGGAATTGTATGCTAGAAGGGATGTATGTATAACGTTGTTTTGTGATATTTTAACTGTCGATTTCAATCTTCAACAGTAGGGTGGTTGATAATGTAATTAAAATTTGTGAAATCGAAAAAAAAAGCATAAAAAATAGGAAAAACTACAGAAAGGGGGTATGAACTACCACAGTTTTAAAAATTACGGGTGTAACTATCATTTTTTGCAATTTGCAGATTTTTTAGTTTTGAGACTGTTTTGTAAATAAATATTTTTCAATCAAGTCCAGATCTAATTTAAACTAATTACAAACTCACCCTCAACAAAACTAATCTAACCTAAATTACCCATGTTAATGTAAGCAAGTGTAGATTAAGATGAAGTTAATGCTAACAGTTGAACAAATTTAATGAATGAGTGGTTAGATTATTTTGGTTGAGGGTGAGTTTGTAATTAGTTTAAATTAGATCTGGACTTGATTGAAAAATATTTACTTACAAAACAGCCCTAAAACTGAAATACCTGTAAATTGTAAAAAATGATAGTTACACCCGTAATTTATAAAACTATGGTAGTTCATACCTCATTTCTGTAGTTTTCCATAAAAAATATTAAGAAAAGATATTTATCAAATATACAATTACTAAATCAATATAATAAGTTAAAATAAATAAATTAAAATGAAATATTTTTGATAATGAAAAGTATATCGTGGATTCATAGAAAATAATAGGCCATTAAATATAAATAGGGACATGTTTTGTTTTGTAGTGTATGAATCTGTTTATGGACTATAAACAAATGGAAAGAAAATAATAATAAGCACAGAAAAGAATAAAAAATAAAAGAAAAGAATTGGGAGAAGATGGAGCGGAGGAGGAAGGAGATGATGAAGAAGGTCAATCAGCAGAGCGTACGAATATGATACGATGACCGCTGCAACCCGAAGCCACGCCTGAAGAGAAAGTAGCAATCCGAATCAGTGGCGGTACGGTACTCATCATCGATCCACACAGGTGGGTTGCGCTGCAATTTCGATTGAATATTTTCGTCCGTTTCTTCTGCGGATGTCGTTTTCGGTTTGCGATTCAATTTTCTCACCAAGGTTTTTAATCATTCATCGGCGCCTCTGTATGATTGATTGCTGCTCTAATCTACCAATTCTTCAAGCCTGCCTCTCTTATCTCTTTCTCATTTTTTTTTTTGCTTGATTTTCTGTTTATCTGTTGTAGACGTTGTAGGTTTTGGGGGACACGTTCTGTAATCCTCCACGAAACCTCTTTCTTTGCATCTTAGAGGTTGAAGTCCTCTCACTCCACTTTCTTTTCTCGTAATTGAAGGAATCGACTCATTCATGCTCTGACTGCGGATTCATATTCACTTTATAGGGTTATTGGTTTTATTGTTCTTCTTGGGGGTTGATCCGTCCAATTAGGCTAAATGATTTGGATGCCCCGGGTTGAATAATTGAAGATACTTGTCCCAGCAACGTAATCCTTGTCTAGGAAATATTCAGCTGGTTTTTCTTACAACTGACTGCCAGTTATTGTCCAGCGAGGTTTGTTTATTGTTTTTTATTTTATTTTATTTTATTTTCTGGGGGTACAAGCTGACAATCAATCTCATCCCATATATATTTTTGTGGGCATTCTCTTTTATGTATGGTTCTCATTCTTTAGCTGCCTTGTCAACATATTTTATGTGTTACAGTACTGGTCAGTTTAGAAGGGCTGACCACAATTAATTGAAACAGTCTAGTTCTGACCTGACTGTTATTTATAGGAGTTATTTTCATTGGTGGCCGATGATCATTTCATAATGAGTGGGCCACAAGGAATATTTGTAGATGGAACCTCCCAGCAACACAGTCTCTGAGCTCATTGGGATTGTGAAGTCCTGGATCCCTTGGCGATCCGGGCCAACTAATGTGTCGAGAGACTTTTGGATGCCTGATCACAGTTGTAGAGTTTGCTACGAGTGTGATACCCATTTCAACCTTTTTAATCGCAGACATCATTGTCGTGTCTGTGGCCGTATTTTCTGTGCCAAGTGCACTGCAAATACAGTTCCTGCTTCATTTGTTGATGTAATTGACACAGAATCTCTTGGAGAGGAGAGGCTTCGAGCTTGCGATTTCTGTTACCAGCTGTGGGAGGAACGGGTCACTGTAAATGTTAATGGGACTCAGCTTCCTACCAAACTTAGTCGTTCACCTTCAGAGGCCAGTTTCGCGAGCATTAAATCCAGTGACACTGTCAACAGTAGTAGCGTTATTCATCAGCCTGCGCCGTACTCTGAATCACACCAACGACTTTCTTACGGATTAGTCATTAGTCCACGTGAATCAGCAGCAACAAATACAGTTGTTGACAAGCAAGGATATATTGCAACCGGAAGAACTGAAGACCCTGTTGCAGACATGGAAGATCCATCTCTTAATTGTGGATTTTTCACAAATAGGTAATTTCTGTGTATTTTCCTTCAGATTCTTTTTACATTCATATGGCTTAAAGATGTTGATCTTTTTTTCTTACTCATGGGTTCCCTATGATTCCTTACTTATGAACAAAGCCAACGACTACTTATGTGATCTAGATACAGTGCATCACTACACTGCCTTTTCCACTTTCAGCCTTAATATTATTAATGTAATCATCATTATTAGTGTTAGATTAGTATATAGTTCTTTTTCAGGTGGAACCGTTCCCCATTTGTAGGAAGTGTTTTTATAATAATTCTATCTAGGATTTAAAATCTTTTGATACAGTTTAATTCATAAATTCAAACCATCATGATTCTTTTTATATTTTTCTGAGTTTTGACTTAAACCATTTATCATTGCAAATTTAAAACATCAAAACCCAGATAAAGTTCTTTTAGAACCATTTCATTCCCCATATAAAGGGTTATTGTAGAACTTCCCTTATTATGGCACACCACTCAAAAATTGTTGTAAATGTTAAAAGAGTTGGATTTACAATGAAAAGAAAACGAAAATGAGCGGGGAACCCCAACTTTCTTTTAAGTATTCAACCACTCCACTCTTGGCTAGTGTGGGAAACACTTTTTTGACTTGTGAACATCTGTCAAGTGGACTAGTTGGGGCTCAGTATCACTTGCGGCCGACGCGACTAACAAAAAACACGAGAGACGGATCAACTCACTTTGATTATATGTGAGAAAATTTGGATCCTCAGTAAATTCCAGTTAATTGTGAAACTGGATCCAACTATTATTGCCACACGTACTGCAATCTTATTGTTGTTGTATTATGAGTTTTTATGCTGGTATTACTATTATTTGTTATTATCATTATAACCTGAAACAAGATTTTCTTCCGTTACTTAATATTGTAATGCACGATAGTTAAATCATTAATGACTCTTCCTAATGATAATATGTATCACTAACTAGTTCTCTTTGTACAGGAGCGACGATGACGATGATGATGACTATAATTCATATCATGTGGATTCGAAGTCAAGTCTTTTTTCTCACAATAGTGATTATTATGATCAAGTTGATTACAAAAATATGCGTGATGATTTTGATTCACTCAGTTTGCAAATTGATGAAGATAATGCTCTCGCAAAAAGTTCAACAAGCTTGCCAGTTCATGATAGTTTTGAGTCACATACGTTGGAACCAATCCAACCACTTGAGAAGAAGGATGAACAAAATGCTGGTGATGAATGTGAAGAGTCATGTTCTATGTATGCTGCAGAGGGTGTTGATGCTGAGCCTGTTGATTTTGAAAATAATGGACTTCTCTGGCTCCCTCCTGACCCTGAAGATGAAGAAGATGAGAGGGAAGATACTTTATTTGCTGATGATGACGATGATGGAGATGCGGCAGGTGAATGGGGATATTTGCGCACCTCAAGCAGTTTCGAGAGTGGAGAGTATCGCAATAGAGACAAATCAACTGAAGAGCACAAGAAGGCAATGAAAAACGTGGTTGATGGACACTTCAGAGCTTTAATATCTCAGTTACTTCAGGTTGAAAACCTTCCCATCGGAGAGGAAGATGACAGTGAAAGTTGGTTAGAGATAATAACAGCATTGTCGTGGGAGGCTGCCACTCTTCTGAAGCCCGACACGAGTAGAGGTGGAGGGATGGACCCAGGTGGTTATGTTAAGGTAAAATGTGTTGCTGCTGGGCGCCGTTGGGAGAGGTAAAAGTGCCATTATTTTTTGCTTGCCTACGATAGTCTCTGTTGCTCTATCTTCATATTTATGCACACCTACACAAGATCTTACTTGTTTGGGGTAACTTAAAGTAAGTTTTCAATTATTTCACCTTTTAGTTGAAGTAGACAAAAAGTAGCTCCTACTGTACCTCTCATTTTTAACTCGTAAGTTGAAAATTAAACTTGTAAGCTAGTTACACAAACACTTCAAATAAGTTGAATTGGACTTATAAGCTGTTTGAGGTTGTTATCAAATGTTTAAGCATTGACTGGTCCGCGGCTTTATTTCACAATATATTTTGATATTTTGTTATTTGAAGCTGACCTTAGTAAATATGGTTGGAATTAATAGTGTAGGTTGACTTGCACAATATAATGACACAATGCATAAGATGGCCCTTATTGCCTCTGTTTATTTGCTCACTAAGTTATTTAGTTGCTTATTTGTTTTAGATCGTAGCAAATTCTCAAGCATTGACTGGCTTATGTTTTTATGAAGCACGTCTATCGGTTAACTATATGTATTGTACTTTGTGTTCCAAGGGGGTACAAATGGTCTGTCAAGTGTGGGATTTCGTGAATGTTTCATCCTTCTTTTTGGAATATAATACCAATCTTCCAAAAAAAACTATATGTATTGTACATTAAACTTTTACCGTAGGTTGACTAGTGACATTCACATAGGTTAGAGCAGATGCAAGACACACTTTGCTGCTACTTTCAATTTTTTTCGCATTTTATTTCTTCTTTCATCTTCAAGAGAATGGGCCATTATAGGAATAACTGAGAATTGTCGGTTTCTGACATCCAGACACAATATATATGAAGACAAAGCTTCATACTGGGAACTCCAACCACATATCAATTTCATAGTTATTGTTGTTTTATTGTTAAAAATTCCATTCCTGCATGCTCCTTGATAAAATGAATACCCGTGTATTTTACTATTGTAGCCTTTGAGATGATTTGGCTTTTTATTTAGTTTGTCTTGCATTTCATTGAGTTTTAGGCAGAGGAATTCTCTTGATTTAATTCTGTTTGATTTGTTTCTCTCTCTCTCTCTCTTCAGTATGGTGGTGAAAGGCGTTGTTTGTAAGAAGAATGTAGCTCACAGACGTATGACTTCAAAAATAGAGAAGCCTCGTTTACTTATCTTAGGAGGAGCCCTTGAATACCAGCGTGTTTCCAATCTATTATCAAGTTTTGATACATTACTGCAACAGGTAACTCTAAATGGTACTATTTTAATTTGTTTTCAATTCTGTGCAACATTGTTGTGCATAGTGTTTTTACTGACTTACTACGTGGCCCTTAGCTTCTTATCCTTCATACTCTGTTTTCTGAATGTTTAGTCGTCTTTTTTTTGTTCATTTTCCATTTCCAGGAAATGGACCATCTAAGGATGGCGGTAGCTAGGATAGATGCACATCAACCCGATGTGTTGTTAGTGGAGAAATCAGTATCTCGGTTTGCACAAGATTGCCTGCTTGCAAAAGACATATCACTTGTTCTAAATATCAAGAGGCCCCTATTGGAAAGAATTGCCCGATGTACAGGCGCACAAATCATTCCGTCCATTGATAACCTTTCATCACAGAAGCTAGGGTACTGTGAGATGTTCCATGTAGAGAGGTTTATGGAAGAGCACGGCACTGCAGGACAGGCAGGAAAGAAGTCAGTCAAGACTCTGATGTACTTTGAGGGTTGCCCAAAGCCATTGGGTTGCACTGTAAGCTCATCTCTTTCTTCAATTTTACAGATATTAGGTGATTTATCTATGATTTTGTTGTTGATTCCTCGTAGATACTACTCCGAGGTGCTAATGGGGATGAACTGAAGAAAGTGAAGCATGTAGTGCAGTATGGTGTTTTTGCGGCATACCACTTGGCTTTAGAAACGTCTTTCCTTGCCGATGAAGGAGCTTCTCTACCTGATCTCCCTTTGAATTCTCCAATAACTGTGGCACTTCCAGATAAATCCACCAGTATCGACCGGTCAATATCCACGGTGCCTGGTTTCTCTGTTACTGTCAGCGAACAGCCTCAGAGTTTTTTGCCATCAGATGAGCAATTTAGGCCCAACAGTGCTCCTTCATCAATGAATGCCACATCTGTTTATCTGATGGGGGAAATGTCTCCTCAGATACCCATTACTTCTAACAGTACTGCTTCGCTATATAAACCAGATTACTCATCCTTCAATGTTGCCGGATTTTCATCTGAACTTGCTGCAAAGAACAATAAAGAGCTTCTTCGTCGGTATGTATCTGATGATAGTAACAAACTTTTTGCCAAAGCATATCAAGAGCCGAAATTGGAGTCTGTCAACAATAGTCGTCCTGGTATGGTTGATAATGTGCCTTCAAATAGATTGGAAACTCAGGTTACAACAGAAGGTGTGCCAGAGCGCAATTCAGACGTCAGTGGTGTAATAGTTGCAAATCCAAATGGTTCACTAGAGGATTTGTCACAACCGGAGTTCAAAACTAAAAATGAAGAAACAGGATTTTCAAAAGAAGAGTTCCCTCCTTCACCTTCTGATCATCAAAGCATTTTAGTGTCTTTGTCATCTCGGTGTGTATGGAAAGGTACAGTTTGTGAAAGGTCCCATCTTTTTCGGATCAAATACTATGGTAGTTTTGACAAGCCTTTAGGAAGATTTTTACGGGACCATTTATTTGATCAGGTGAGATTTACTACACATGTTCAATTTTTTATAATTATATGTAATCAGATTCTCATGACGTTACTGTATCGCAGACTTATTGTTGCCGCTTTTGTGAGATGCCGGCGGAAGCCCATGTTCACTGTTACACTCATCGACAAGGAACTCTTACAATATCTGTTAAAAAGTTACCGGAGATGATCTTACATGGTGAAAAGGAAGGGAAGATATGGATGTGGCATAGATGCTTGAGATGTCCTCGAACCAATGGTTTTCCACCAGCTACAAGGAGAGTAGTAATGTCCGATGCTGCTTGGGGCTTATCCTTTGGGAAATTTCTGGAGCTTAGTTTCTCTAACCATGCTGCTGCAAGTAGAGTTGCAAGTTGTGGTCATTCGTTACATAGGGACTGTCTCCGGTTTTATGGGTATGCCTATCCATGTTCTTTGAGTTTTGTTTTTGCGGAAATAGTTATTTTCTTATGGATCATTGCAATAATGCATTTTACACCTTTAGTGTCATCTGCTTAGGAGGTTAGACTGTTTAACAATTTATTGAGACTAACATTGTGCAGGTCATTGCTGCCATTAAATTCAAATCTGTTATAACATTTTGTTCTGATAATTAGTAGATTCCCTTATGCTTCACGTTTAACTAGAATAAATATTGACTTCACTCATGCCAAGTGGGATTGGGGAATGTAGGTCCTTGCCTATGGGCATACGTTGGTACTGCGTAGCTACAAGTTGAGATATCTCATGTGACATTATGGAAGAGAAACCACATGTTAAGGGACCACAAACACACACACACACACACACTTCATTTGTAGTTCAATACAAATTAAATTTTGGCAGAGTGACCCACCCTTCAAATGATTCAGTTGAAACTATCAATTTAACAGTATAGTTTGCCATTAAGATTATCCAAATGCCTTAAGATTTGAACAATGTTCCTTTATAGAATTTATGCATGTCAGATGATGTGGATTAACAATTTGGGGTCGAGTTTTAGTAGCAAGAGGTAACCCTTATTCGCAAGTGGGTAAAAGAAGGCTGCTGAAAATGTAACATAAGGTTTTGAAAATGATGTCATATTTTTTCCATGTTCAATATTATTTACCATGAAGTTTTCTAATCCTCTTGATGCTAGTATCAGTTTGTTTTTATCCTTTACTCTTCAGAAATTACAATTCTCCTAATGAGATTTGTCCAACAAAGCAACATTTATAGATCAGTTCATGTTTCAAATCTGCAGATATGGTAAGATGGTTGCTTGCTTTCGATATGCATCAATCGATGTTCATTCTGTTTATGTCCCACCACCGAAACTTGACTTCAACTATAAGATTCAGGACTGGATACAAAAAGAAGCTGATCAGGTTCCGTGTTTCAGCTGCTTCTGCTACTTCCACACCTGTAGTGTTTTGGTATTTTAATCAGCTAGTTCACTTTTTCTTATGCAGGTGGTTGACCGAGCAGAACTTTTATTCTCTGAAGTACTTAATGCTCTCCGCCAGATTTCAGAGATAAATTCTGGTAGCGGAGCACCCTCTAGCAATACAAGAACATCTGAATCAAGGCGACAAATATTGGAACTGGAAGGAATGCTTCAAAGAGAGAAGGCGGAGTTTGAGGTATACCATACAATCACACCTTCGTGCCCGTGTCTGGAAGGAAATTAAAAAGATGATGAAAAAGGAAAAAACAGGAACAGATAACTGAAATAAAAGTGTATTTTACCTGTCTCATCAAAACTTTTTCACGAGTACATAAGCCAACTCAGCAGAATAATTGAGTTTCGTTTCGTAACCTGCCGTAGATGCGAGTTCTGCCGTTAATTGGCGTAATCTTATCTCTTGAACTTTCCTAAGTGTAAAATAGTGAAGAAAAGCTGGTTTGCGGAGTGTAATTTGATTTCTATGAAATGCTGTTATTAATCTTGAAGCTTATGAAATCTTTCATAATTTGTAGGAGTCAATCAAGAAAACTGTGAGTAAAGAAGTTAAAGATAGTCAGCCTGTTGTTGATATTCTTGAACTGAATCGACTGCGAAGGGAGTTGCTATTTCAATCTTATATGTGGGACCATCGCTTGGTATATGCTGCTAATTTGGATAACAAGAATGACAGTTTCAATGACAAGACTCTCAGCAGTGAGCAGATCCATGTCACTGTCGAAGACTCCGAAAAATATTTTGACATCAACGAGAAGCTCTCAGAGACAGATATGTCCCTGGAGTCAGAGAAAGGGTACAGCAGTGATTCTCATATTGGGGATACAAAATTCAACAAGGTCCTTTATTCTGGAGACAGGATTGCTGTTGCCAGCATCCAAACAGATTTACCTCATCAGGGAGTTAAGCAGTGTTACGATGCAAATCATATAAATATCTCCTTAAATGATTCTGCTAAAATGGAAATATCTGAGCATGCAGATCTCTTGGACTGTGGAGTGAATGTTCGTAGAGCTCTTTCTGAAGGGCAGTTTCCCATCATGGCGGACCTTTCAGACACTTTAGATGCTGCATGGACAGGTGATAGTCATCCAGATGTTGTAAGACAAAGCCTAAACTCAGATTCACTCCCTGATGCAGTTACAGATACTTTGAGTGTAGTAGCAGTGGCTGAAACTTCTGAGTCAGAGGATCATTACGAAGATCGAGGTGTGCCTCCTGTGGCTCGGACGCCCTCACTAGCCTTGCTGTCCAAGAGTCCGGATAATCTGGAAGAAACCACAAGTTGGCTAGGAATGCCCTTTTTAAGCTTTTACCGTTCACTAAATAAGAACTTTTTGGGCAATTCTCAGAAGCTTGACACATTCAGTGAATATAGTCCTGTCTATATTTCCTCTTTTCGTGAGTCAGAACTTCAGGGTGGTGCTAGATTGCTTCTACCTGTTGGCTTAAATGAAACTGTGATTCCAGTTATTGATGATGAACCTACAAGTATCATAGCTTATGCACTAATGTCACCGGAGTATCGTCAGCAGCTTTCTGATGATGGGGAAAGAATGAATACAGAGCTCACAATGTCTCTATCATTTGTTGATTCGTCAACCATGCAGTCATTCCATTCTCTAGATGAATTTACATCCGAAACATTTAGAAGTCTGAGCTCTACAGATGATAGCATCTTATCCTTACCTGGGTCTCGTAGTTCATCGGTTTTAGATCCACTATCATACACAAAGACTCTGCATGCTAGAGTGTCATTTTCCGATGATGGCCCACTTAGTAAAGTAAAATATACAGTGACCTGCTACTATGCAAAAAGGTTTGAGGCCTTGCGGAGAATTTGCTGTCCATCTGAGTTGGATTATGTCCGATCCCTTAGCCGCTGTAAGAAATGGGGCGCTCAAGGTGGGAAAAGCAATGTCTTCTTTGCAAAAACTTTAGATGACCGGTTTATAATCAAGCAGGTTACAAAGACAGAGTTAGAGTCTTTCATTAAGTTTGCTCCTGCATACTTCAAGTACCTTTCTGAGTCTATTGGTACTAGGAGCCCAACTTGCCTTGCCAAAATTTTAGGAATATATCAGGTATGTCTCTCAGTGCTACAAAGTTATATTTCGAAGAATTCCAAAGCCCTCCTTTGTTGAGATGCTTAATCTTAAGCATATTAATGATATATGGTTGCAACTCAATGAATTTTTTTGCATGGTAGTGTTACGGCTCTATGAAACCAGCATACTTACCCCTCAAGCGACCTAAGAAGGAATTTGTTCCATATTTCTATATTTGTTTTTGCAAGGTAGCATATTAATGATATATGGTTGCAAGCCACCCCCACAACTTTACCATCCTTTGATGCTGTGTCGGAAGCTTGTCTATGTTGTTATTTTATAATAGCACAGGACGTAATCTTAATCTATTGTTGATTCTTGTAATGAAGTTTTTATTCAGCATCATATGTAGATTGGGCAGCTGGCATTCAATTTTTAGGCATTCTTAATTTCAAGTTCATCATCGTTGGTAATTGTAAATTTCTTATTATTTCAAAAAGATTCTTATTGTTGACGTATTATATGTAGGTTATATCAAAGAACCTTAAGGGAGGGAAAGAAACGAGGATGGATGTTCTGGTTATGGAAAACCTTCTTTTTGGGAGGAGTGTGACGAAGCTCTATGATCTCAAAGGTTCCTCTCGATCACGGTATAATCCAGATTCTAGTGGAAATAACAAAGTTTTACTTGATCAAAACCTGATTGAGGCAATGCCAACTTCTCCAATATTCGTGGGCAATAAAGCGAAGCGCTTGTTAGAAAGAGCTGTATGGAATGATACTGCCTTTCTTGCGGTAGGATCTCTTAATTGTCTTTCGCTCCCTCTCTCTTTTGTTTATTTACAATGGCAAATGAATTCCTCCTGTTCTCTGTATCTTAATGCTTGTACAATGTTTCATGCAGTCGATTGATGTTATGGATTATTCCTTGCTGGTTGGAATGGATGAGACAAAACACGAGCTGGTTCTTGGGATTATTGATTTTATGAGGCAGTATACATGGGACAAACACCTTGAGACGTGGGTGAAAGCGTCTGGAATCCTCGGTGGGCCAAAAAACGCGTCTCCAACTGTAATCTCACCCAAACAGTACAAGAAGAGGTTTAGGAAAGCAATGACTACATATTTTCTAATGGTTCCTGACCAGTGGTCACCACCATCCATCATCCCCAGCAAATCCCAGATAGACTTATGCGAGGAAGATTCGAAAGCAAATGCCCAGTCGAGCGAACTATGAGTCTATATGTGGAATGTACAGTTTCATATGTCATCCTCAATAGTAGCCCCCTTTTTGAAGGCTTCCATTATTAGATTTTGTGCTTGGTCATCATTCTTTGGATCGTGGGTGTAGCTTGAAATAAGTAAATATATTGTTCATCATTTATTACAGATGCAGAACAAAGCTTATGTGAAGCCATAAAAGTACTCTATATTTGTTGGGGCAGCTTCAAGGCATGTTTGTTGTTGGAAACCTGTTCTGTTTTAGCCTTGGATTCTTTTTTTGGTGCAATTCCTAAGAAACGTTCTTTTACGTGCCCCATTCAGAATTCGAAAGGATATGTTATTTTGCTTGCAGTGGTCTCTAAATGGGCGGACTGCTTGTGTTATTTCTGCCTGTATCATCCATATTCCATGGCATGGAGTTTCTCTACGGTCTAGTGCGACCCATCTTAATGGTTTGCAGTTTGCACAGCGAATAAAATTGTAACATTTAAGTAAAATTTTTAAGGGATTTAATCTCAAACAGTCAAGTGATTTGTTGTCAGGGTTGTTATTAAGCTCTTAACCAATCAACAATCATAAGTAAAAAAATATTAAAAAAATAGTGATTTTACAAATAGACAACTACCCTCGTAGCAAATTATTTTGTTGTTTCGGATATGAGTCCTTTTTTTATTGGTTGCAATTCTGGTATGGAATAATGTAAAACGACTATTTTGTTCTAAAAATCAAAATTTAAATTAGTGATGTGTCATGTTTTACTGATTATGTTTTTAAATTAGTGACGTGTCATGTTTTATTGATTATGTCCACTACTAGAATGATCGACACATTCATCATCTCATTTCATCTTTGACATATCTTCGAAATGTTTTAAAAACCACATTGCTAGTGACGACCTTTTATTACTAGTTAATGTTCGATAGTAAAGCTTGTTAGATCTGAGTGGACATTATACTTGAAAACAAATCAACATGAATAATTTATCCTAACTACCCCAACATCTTAATCTTATTACAGAATCAAAAACTAATCGGTGTTAAGGATGAAGACGTAGTGTGAATCATTTCTTCAGATACAGCAGATGGCGCAGACCGAATTGGCGTAGGCTTCCTACGACAACGGTCTTCCGATCGCTACGGCGCCTCTAATGATCAAAATTTTATAAATGAGCTTGTCGGATGAAGAAACATATTTCGAATCTATTGTTGTCATCAGGTGTTTCTGATGTCCTCATATCAGCGTAGGTGTTGAGCAATGGTGACTCAACCCTACCTGTTAGAAGATATTCCCACTGATCGTGGGCTTAAGTTATGGGCCCTTCAATGACATGAGATTAACCCACTTATTATTATCAAAATGAATAACACAGTTATTGTCTCGAAATGTACAAAGAAAGTCATCATTATCTAAAAGAGAAACAGAAATGAAATTTCTCCTCATACTAGGAACATAAACAAAATCATGAAGACGAATGATGAAGCCACTCTCCAAAACTAATGGGAGTGATCCAATGGCATCGACTTTAACTTCTTTATTGTTTGTCACTCTAAAATTTCTCTCCCACTTTATTAGTGTCCGCACGATATGGAATCCTCATAATGACTTTGTAATGTACACGGTGGCTCCTAAGTCAATCCACTAGGAATTCACATAATAATCAGCATAAAGAGATTCCTCAATGAAGGAAATTTCGTAATTATTTTTCTTGGCGAGCCAATTTTTAAAGCACACACATTCCTTTTAAACTTGTTCCTCTTGCTTACTGAAGCGGCAAATTAAAGATGGAACAGTTGCCTTAGTTTTCTTATGCCTTGGGTTAGGCTCCATCTTAGGAGAAAAATCAAGCTTTCTTTTAGTTTTGTTGTCAGCCTGATGTTTCTTTTTACCAAAACTAACATTATGCACTTGGTTTTTCTTATCTTGAGTATTTCTCTCTTTTTCTTCGACACAATATCCAATCAATTCCATCATTATTCCTCAATTTTGGCAAGATAGTCCACGATGTTCTCTAAGTTAGGAATTGCTCACATGATAGTACCACTTTTGGTAGTTTTCATTACCATAAGACATAAGCGGTTGGACCACTCCCATGTTTGAGAATTGACATCATAGATAGCCTTCTTCTAAACATAATTCTCCTTCGTAACATTAGGATGAGTGAGAGAAGTCTCACATAAGACATGATCTAAGTCAAGAACGTCCATTACCTGGTTATCAAAAGATGTTGTTTTCTTTATGTGCGCAAAACGATATAATTAATTTTGATAATCAAACGACGTTATTTTCACACATCAATCTAAGTCTTATAATAGTATTAGGAATGTAATGATAAATTTTATTTTAAAACATTAGTCCAATTTTTTTTCATCACACTCTTTTTGAAAATCGTGGTAGTTCTGACCGTAATTGGGTAAGTGGTGATAGTTCAGGTCCCATTTTGTGTTTAATCCTTTGGATAAATGAAGATAGTTCGGATCCCATTTAGAATTTTGCCCAAAAAATATGAGAAACAATCAGAACTGCTACCTAACGGGCGCATTGTCATTTCTATTCTAAGCTTCAGATGGGATAATTTCTGCACTTTTTGGAAAAAAAGTGCAGCAGTATTTCTAGATATGGAAACACTATCTTTATTGAGCAAAAGATCCAGACTTAAAGGGACAAGAACAACTTGAATAAGCACGAGCTCCGCCCTGAGAGTGACTGCAATGG
>NQLW01000019.1:773368-821054 GCA_002312845.1 Kalanchoe fedtschenkoi
TGTGATTTTTCGCATTGAGTTGAGTGAGACTCCGTCAACGGTGGTGGGAGAATTTCAAGAAAAAAATGAGGAGCAACCTTACAATAAAATAATAAAATAATTTTAAGTTGTCACCAGAGTTGTAGTTGATATCTTATAAATCATAAGTTCGAATTATGGTGACACAAAAAAAAATGAAGTAATTAAATGAAAAATATTTCTCTAGTAACAAGATTAATATTATGTAACAAGATTTAAATTTCATTATTAGAATGAGATGCAAAAATGTATAATATCATCTGCAGGTTTTAAATTATAGTCATAATACTTGTAAATTTTAAATTTGATAATAAATTGAGTTTGGCAGATATACCATGCAAAGGATATAAAAACTATGTATTTGAGCGATTAACTTGATGCCATTTTGAATTCTTTTAGGGGTTATAGAGATTTATGATTTTTAATGTTTAAGTGTTTTTAAGGTTTTTGGGTTCATAATTTATTTTTTTAGCATTTTTAGGATTTTTGAAAAATCTCAAAATGACATCATTTCAAAATCTTAAAATTTTAAATAATAGAACCCTAAACCCCCCAATGTATAAAATTTGTCCATGTCAAATGTATAACTGAATGACTTAAAAACCCAATATCCACATTTTAAATACTTTTTAAATATTAAATTTCAACAAAAATATTAAAAATGAAACAGGATAATTAATATTGGTATAACACGATTGATTCAAAGTAAAGATAAATATTAAAAATTTATTTAATATTTTTTTTTAAAATTCAGATTAAAAATTTCCTGAAACCAATTTGAATTATTTATCTAGGCATAAAGATTACCTTGTTATCCTATAATGGCAATCAAACATTTAAAAGTATTAGTTATTGTAATATTCCATGAATTACAAGAAAAATAACAAGATGCGATCAAAAGTATTCGTACATAATTTCTGACCTCATACAAGATCACTAATGAAGAGGTGCATGTGTGGGATTTTCCACATCCGAGGTATATAAAAGGCTATGTAATCAAAGACAGGGGTGTAAATTCGGTTAATAACCGATCAAATTGCTTATTCGGTTAACCGAACCGATTAATCAACCAGAAAATTAATCGTTAACCGAACCAAATTTTCGGTTAACCGATTAACCGATTTAACCGAAAACTCGATTAATTGGGTTAAATTAACCGTGATTTTAACCGAATTTTGATTAAATGGTTAATTTAACCAAATTAACCGAGTTTTTGACCAAATTTTCAATTTTGAAAAAAAAATTACAATGATGGTAAGTTATAATTTTAATTTTTAAATATTTATATTTTTATTCGGTTAAGCGGTTAACCAAAAATCCATATATCCTTAACCATTAACCGAACCAAATTTTTCGGTTAACCGACTTCGGTTAACGGTTTTAACGGTATAGTGAACACTCCTAATCAAAGTCATGGAATGTTTTTGAAGAGACTCATTTATTTTGAAATAAATTATCACTCCCCAAACATACTTTTATGTCTTGATTATCATGTCCGTATAGATTTTTCACAAAGGATAAATTGTTGTGGAATGTGAGACTTGTGGTCATTTATTTTTTGAATGCGCTCCATTGCTATAGAACTGTTAAAATTTATAATGGATAGACTGTGCTTTTCTGAAATAAATGGCCAAATATTGTGAATCTAATTTGACTATCTGTGACTCTTGCAACTTCTTTTATCAGGAGAGTTGCTCTTAGAGCCGGGATGATCTGATGGTATATCGAGAAAGAATGTCAGAATATTTAGAGCTGAAACAAAGGACTTGTGATAGTTGAAGATGGAAGAAGAACAAGAAATTGACATCATTTTAGGAAAAAAATATCTAATGAAGCTCACAAGAAGAAATATCGATTGGATAGAAAACGTAGACCTACGCCCCAAATTTACAAGGAAGACAATAGTAAGAATTTATAGGGATAAAGTCTACATATGTGTAGATGCTAGTTAAATTAGATTTGTTGCGCCAAGATAGACAGTTCTTGATGGAACCAAAAAGTACCAGAGCTAGCACAGGTTTATTTTGATTTGATCTTATTTGTCAGATTTGATGGAACTTGAAAGTTCCATTGCAGTTGTTTGTTGTAGAAAGTGTCTCATTTAATAGGATTATATTTTCGAAATGAAAAATATTTCCAAAAAATAAAATTAGTTGTTCATATAAATTATTGAAGGGATAAAATTTAAAAGAGGCTCTGAATTATCATCACTTATCTAAATGCGGTCAGAACTATTCCGATTTCCAAAAAAAGTGCGATGAAAAAAAAAATTGGACAGATTTTCTAAAATAAAATTTACCATTACATTTCTAAACTAATATTATTGTAAGACTTAAATTTATGTGCGAAAATTATATCGTTTGATTATCAAAATAAATTATATTGTTTTGCGCACATAAATAAAACTACGTCTTTTGATAACCAAACAACGTAATTTACACACAAAAATCTAAGTCTTATAATAATATTAGTTTTGAAATATAATGGTGAATTTTATTTTAAAAAATCAGTCTAATTTTTTTTCATCGCACTCATTTTAAAAATCGTGATAGTTCTGACCGCATTTAGATATTCGATGATAATTCAGGATCCTTTTTGAAATTTTCCCTTATATTAAATATAAAATACAATGCCATATTGATTTGTAAAAACATTTCGTTAACTGATACCTTATTTTCTAATTTAATAGTTTACGAGAAAAAAAATTTAATAGGAAAACGAAAGAGCACGAAACCAACCAGACAAGCAGAGTTGAATTCACCAACACACACACAACAACCGCAATCGCCTTCCGTTTTCTCGACAACAGCGGCATCTGCTCCTCGAGTCACTGTCCTGCGCCCTCTTCCAGTTCTGCGGGTACCCTCCGATTTCCCATCTCAACTCTCCCGCCTAGGTCAATTTTGTTAATTTTTTTTTTCGGGAATTTCGTAGTGCTGGTTGATCGATGGATGGATGGATTTTGCTTGTCGATCGTAATTTATTCGTGTTATTTATTATGTGGTGGGGCTTTATGTTGATGCACTCATTTTAACAAATGTCAAACTAGTAGTATCTAATTTATACCTGTTCAGTTTCAGCTCAATCTGATTGTGCTAATCGCTTTCTCTCCTTTACCGACTTAGGAATTGATGTTTTCAACTTTTGATGTTACAGGTATCACTTATGAAGTTTTGATAGTGTTGTGCTAAGAACTTCACATTGGGAGGGAGGAAGCAATATCTGCAGCCGGTGGCGGGGCCAGGGTACGGATATTGTGTGCTCGTGGTGTTTTGCATATTTCTGTGCAGTTGGCTTTCTGGGTTTGTTAATTTTGCTCATTTTCATTTATTTTCCACCACTATGAGAATATATGCTGCTGCAAGTGTGACACGCACTATCTTGTTGCAGCCATTTTTTTAAGTCTCCCCCTCAATGGCTGATCTGAAAGAGCGACTGATCCCTCCAAAACCAGCATCTGCTGCTAATCTTAGAGAAAACTCCTACAGGCCCTCTGTATTTGGTCGTCAGCCATTTCAAAGTGTAGATGTTGTTGGTTTAAAGAAGCGAGGACAAGGTGTCAGGTCATGGATCCGGGTTGATGCTTCTGGGAACTCTCAGATTATTGAGGTTGATAAGTTTACAATGATGCGCAGATGCGATCTTCCTGCTCGGGATCTGCGTTTGCTTGATCCACTTTTTGTGTACCCTTCAACAATATTAGGTAGAGAGAAGGCAATTGTTGTTAACTTGGAGCAGATTCGTTGCATCATCACTGCGGATGAGGTCCTGCTCCTGAATTCTCTAGACAGCTACGTTTTGCAGTACGTGGTAGAGCTACAACGACGTTTGACATCATCTGGAACCGGTGAGGTCTGGCAGCCGGAAAGCAATAATATGAGTCGAAGGAGAGGGAGTAGAAATTTTGATAATCTAGTTGAAAGCACATCGCCAGATTATTTGCCCTTCGAGTTTAGGGCCCTCGAAGTTGCTCTGGAAGCTGCTTGTACATTTCTCGACTCTCAGGTGTGTTCAAAGACCTCTTATTTGGAAAATTTGTTTCATAGGTAGTCCATGAATGCTTCTTATGCGCTAAATATTGTGTTGCTACTTGCTATGAATAATTCTTTTGCAAACTTTGAGTCAAGTACTTAGCTTAGATATGGTTTCATGCGATGCATTTAGACTTATCAAGTTAGTTGTTCAAACTTGTAGTGAAGATTTTGTTAGGAGTTATGCATTTTCACTAGAGGTTGGGACTTTTTGTAGTCTAATGTCGAAAACTTCTCTTAAGCATTTACAAATGCAGGCATTGTCTTTAAATGATTACCTGATATATTTATTTTTAGTGGATTCAGCAAAGTACTCTCATCAAGGATAAAATCTTTTGAAACTTCTTAAGATGAATTATCATGAAATGTAAATCCATAAAAGGAAAATTGTATCTTAAAAGTAGAACTACATATGCCAACACATGATTCTACCTCCCACATTATGATCCTGTTTCACGGACCGTGCCACAGTTCAGTTCTATTTCTTGAATGAACATTTGATGCCTAAAATTAGGATTTGTTTTTAAAGACCCTGATGTCTCTTAATTCTTTTTCTTAATAACTCAATCGATATTTTTTTTCACATAAGACTACTCTTCTTATGTATGAGCATATAATATACAACATAGTAAAAAAGATGAGATACAAAATAGGAAGGTAAGTAGAAGGGTAATAATAAACTAAAAATAATTTGCTATTATATAATTATTTTTAACTTTATATAGATAATCTGATTTTTTAATCTATATATGTTATGGGAAAAGAAAATCTGCTTGAAACGGTGGATGTTTTTCTACAATTGCATGAAAAAATACTTAATACCCTTGATTTATACTTATGTATTTTATAATGACCAGGATATTGGTTATATGAACAAGTGAAATAAAGAAATACATACTAGGGATAAATTAGTCATTATGAGAGAAATTAAGTATCATATATATTTTGTTTTAATATTTTATAATGACTAATATACCCTGATCTCTTGAAGTATATAAATATATATTAAGTGTATTTAGGTATGGCATGCACGGTTGGAAGAGTTAACTTGAATATGGAAGAAACAATCAATTTGTATTGGAAGAGTTAACTTTTTGAAACACTTTGCCACATCAATTTGTATGTTTAGTGAAAACATCTGTTTTCTTGACATAGTTGACTTCGCATTAGGTTTTTTTATCGTCTCTTAGAAAGATGTTTTTCTCTTTCAAGTGAATATCATATCTTTTCTCCAATAGTTAGCCGACACTCAAAATATTTGTCTTGATGTCGGGACATAGTAGACGTTTAGATGAATTGATTATCTCCAATGGTTAGTGTATAAGAATTTTACCTCTTCTTCTAACCAAAATATTTGATCCATCTCTAAATAGTCTCTCTAGTCAGTGACATCATCCATCTCCACAAATAGTCTCCTATCTCCGCACATATGATTGTTTGCGCTAATGTCATGGTACCACTTATTGCTATGCCATTCATCTTTGTTATTGCAGGCAAGCAATAAAATTTCTTCTTCTCCATGTTTGTTTTCCACATTATTTACCGTCTCTGTTAAGTCTACATTCCAGTGCATAATGACCAAATTTTGGTTATTGTGACGTTAAATGTTAGACTTGTCGTATCTTGACCATGAGTTTCATCAAGTTCGGTTATTATTGAATCCACCTCTTCAATCCACCATTGAAATCACCCCTGATCTCCTCCATTGCCACCTCTTCCATTATTGTGGTTAAAGCCACCTCTATCTTCATTTCTATGTCATATCCACGACCCTGGCCGCATCCTCGTCCTCTGTGACCTCTTCCATACGTAACTTTTCTTCTTCCAAGTTGAGTTGTAATAATTTCTCCAAAACATCATTCTTGTTTTTTTCTACTTCTCCTCCTAAATTTGACGTGATCACATGTATTGCTCAATCGTCATGGCTTCTTAATCTTTAGTCTCCTCTGTGATGGTAGTTATATACTTAAACTTATAGCTTAAAGTACAAAGAATTTTTTCTACTACTTTCACCTCTTTTCTCTTTTTCCCATTTTTTTAATTGATTGGCAATACTTAGCACTTTTGACAAAATAATCCGAAATTGATTAGGTCTCTTCTATGCTCAAGAACTCATATTGACGAGTGAGAGTCTGGAGACGAATTTTTCTTACTTGTTTAGCCCTCCTTTTGCAAACTTAAAGTTTCTCCAATACTTCTTTGCTCGTATTTACGTTTGATATTTTCTCAAAACTATCTTCAACCACTGCTTGAAAAATAAGAAAGATAGCTTTCTTGTCCCTTCTTCTTGACTCGTTAGCGCCTCCTTTTAAGCTTGCATTAGAACATCTCCTTCTTTCATGCTCAACAAAGTCATCCTCCACGATATCTCACAATTTTGGTCTCAAGTAGCGTTCTTATCTTAATGCTCTCATTGTTGTAGTTAGACTTATTTAGGACGGAACTTGAAAAGGATCATTCTTTAACTCGCGAAGGATATGGAAGAGAGCACTAATTTGAAAGAGATGTTGGAGAGAACTTTGGGAGAGAGCTTCGTATTTTACAATTGGATGGTTTACAAGTGACAACACACCTTCTATTTTTACTACTCATGAGAGGGGGTTAATGTAATTTCTTAGCTCCTAACTGCCCCTACTAACTCCCAACTACAAATATAGACAATTCTAAAAGCAAGTCCAACTTCACTACTCATATTTAAACACAAAGTTTAGCCCAACTTCAACCCACTACAAATTCGATTACAACGCAACATATTAAAACCCAAATCAAGTTTATATTTCAACATGCACATGTAGAATAAAATTTCAACTGTATCAAATAGATACACTGTCCCCAACCCACATATATGATTTCTAATAATATGATGATGTATTAATGGGACGTGATTATAACACATTTGTTCAGAACTCTCATGATTTGACATTCTCAATGTTAGTGAGTTACGGGCCATTGGGTGTTGCATCTCTACCATACATTACATGAGATTTCAAATTTTGACACAGTTGTTACATGGGCATTAGGTTTTCACCTAAGAAATGCAAACACGGATGAGGCATTTGCTTCACTGTTTGGCTATTGCTGTTATTTGATAAACCAATTAAATCATGTTTAGCAACGTTCACAAATGCATCTGGTTTTCTCAACTTTGTCTAGCTGTATAATTAATTTCAATTTCTAAAACAGAAAGTTAAAGAAAAACAAAAAGCAAATGTTTGCAATCAATATGGCTTTAGAAATTGTAATAGGAACATAAGGAGGATTAGCGAGAAGATTGTTTTCATATGAGAATTCTGTTTGACCTGTGCAGCGTTTTTGTAGGTCTTATATAGCAGAATACCTATCATGCTTTTCCGTAGGCTTTCGAGTAATATCTTGATGAGAGTTCGGAGAATTGTGTTCAAGAGTGTTTGGTATAGGGTTCTATTCTTGTAAGACATGCCTAAATAGCTGTGATTCGTAGATGCAGGCTAAGTTGGGAGCCGAGCCACAATCAAATCTTGTGTTAAAAATATAATGTGTGTTATGCGTGAGTGAACTTAGGTGTGTTATGCTTTTATTTCAGTCTTCATTTGTATTGATGGGCATTGGCATTGTGTGTTATGCGTGAGTGAACTTAGGTGTCATTCTGCCAAATGGGAACATCAGAGGTTCATCACTAATATAATGAAAGCTGGAATTGTTTCTTTAAAGGGAATGTTTTCACTAATCTGGAGGAGAGCGGTTTTTAGATGGGATTTGCCTACCACATGGCCTTAGAGACCGAAAATTTGAAGTGTTGTGGTGACACGTGTCACTTGAGTTTTTAACCCTCCACGCGGTGGACAGTGATTGGATGGTGTCCATACCCATAAGGTGGCACAGCCCACCTAAAAGTTTTGCTCTGAAGGGAACATCCGAGTTTTTTCCCCAAAATTATAAAGCTAGAAACATTTGTATAGCGGGATTGTTTTGACTTATCTAGATCGATTGATGATCTTTGGGCGTGTATGAAACATGTCGTACCCATTGATCATTTATACACATAATAATATTCCTTTGCTAGTATTTGTGCTAGCTGTACACTACAAATATACTGTTGCCAATGGTATGGGTTCGATTATCACTGACTTCACTGTTATTATCAAATTGTGGCCCTATTGATACAAAAGTATCGTTAAACTAAGCATTAGGAGCGCATATCTCTGAATCAAGAGCCGAAATTTACGCCACTATTTTTCATTCTTATAGTTGAACTAAGCATTAACAGTCACGAACCTGTATTACCTTATGGGTGAATCACTTGTATCTAACAGAACAGTCACAGATAATGTTATCCATAAGTTCAGAACCTGAACTTATTATTGATACCCAAATAAGATCAACATTCTAGTGGCAGTGGCAGTGTCAGTCATTTAAGCTGTTTATGGTGATCTGACCTGAAGTAAACCATTGTGGTTTATTAATCATCTTACTTGCATAATTAATTCCATTAAGATGTAAGTGTGCTCGGCATTGTTATAAACATACAGTCATGCGCTATCCGCTATACTCAGATGCATATACATTGTTATTAAGATTTTTTAGTTCAGACTTCAATAAATTATTATCCATTTAACCTCCGTTCATTTTTGTTGCACTTCCTTGTGGGGTACCTTTGGACATCCATGTGTATGATTCATTATCTTCAGCTTTTACATTGAATGATTATGTCACAAAAATACTAAATTAGAACCCTTCAGGAAATAGGTAACATGTGTCCATTTCACTGACTTATGTTGGTTTCTCATCATATGATCCAGGCGGCAGAGTTAGAAATCGAAGCATATCCTCTATTGGATGAACTCACATCAAAAATCAGCACCTTGAATCTGGAACGAGTGAGAAGATTGAAAAGCAGACTGGTTGCTTTGACTCGAAGGGTTCAGAAGGTATACTGTTTCGTGAAGCAATGTTTTCTTTATGTGTAGAGTTATACTGACTATTTGTAGTATCGCTTAGGTTAGAGATGAAGTTGAACAATTGATGGACGATGATGGAGATATGGCAGAAATGTATCTTACTGAAAAGAAGAAGCGAATGGAATCATCATTTTACGGTGAACAGTCTCTAATTGGTTACAGATCAGCAGATGGTGGGGTTTCTGTGTCTGCTCCTGTTTCTCCCGTTTCTTCGCCTCCTGATTCCAGAAAGCTCGAGAAGAGCTTGAGCATTGCAAGGAGTAGGCATGACAGTATGAGGAGCTCTGAAACTGCCACCGAAAGTATTGAGGAGCTGGAAATGTTGTTAGAAGCCTATTTTGTAGTCATTGATAGCACACTTAACAAGCTGACCTCGGTAATTTAGCAGGTTTTTTTTTGTTTGAATAGATTTTGGAAGTGGAAGCAGTTTATCATTGTTGTTTTTTTCAGCTGAAGGAGTACATCGATGACACGGAAGATTTCATTAACATCCAGCTGGTACGTCACATTCTACACTGCTCGTGGTTGATTTAAAACTTTTATTTCCAGCTGCATGAAGTGGATCTTGTTTAAAGTAATCACCTACACTTAATCAACTAAGAAAATCCTCCATTGCTGGACAAAATTGAACTTGTTTGATCAAGGATGTGTTTCATCTGGTATATTCTTATGAGCACATCATAGACTTATGAGCGACAACGTAAAGCGGCCTTCAATTTCATTGCAGGACAATGTTCGGAACCAACTTATACAGTTTGAGCTGCTTCTCACAACAGCAACATTTGTGGTAGCCATATTTGGAGTAGTAGCTGGGATATTTGGGATGAATTTTGCCATACCATTATTTGATGATCCAAATGCATTCAAGTGGGTGCTAATTATCACAGGAATATGTGGAGCCGTCATCTTCTGTGCCTTTGTCTGGTTCTTCAATTACAAGCGTCTTATGCCTCTATAGAAAAGTATTAGCAGGGATCAGTTTCCTGTCAATGCAGATTCAAATCTAAGAGGGGGCTGGTAACATGTAGTAAATGAGATTATTGCTCATATTCATGAGATTCTCAACAAATGAAAGCTGAAATTATTGCTCATATATATGAGCTAAACTTGAGAGATGTATTTAAGTATAATGTGGAAGTATTGCAATATGGTTTCTTATTCATTGTAACAGCAGCTTGAAAGTTAAATATTACAAATTTCTGTCATACCCTCGACTGCAATTGTTTTTTTATCCCTCCTCCTCCTGGGTGCTCTTGCATGTGTGGCTGGAGGCTTAGAACTCCACCTCAGTTCTACTTTACGTTTCATAGAAGTGCAGTTTTGGGTGGTTGTGTTTTGTGATATATGGTTGAGTTTCAAACCTTGGAAGACAAGTTGTCTCAACGACAGTTTTAGTTTTATAGACAAGTCAAAAGTGGACATATCGGTGAGATTTGTGTTTTTCATTTGAAGTCTCTTTGATGGTGTGAGCCTTGATGGAGAGAACTTTGGGAACCCTTTTCTATTCCAGGCACAAATTCAATTACATACATACTACTTACTAGACCTGTGACACAGGTCTGACCGTGTTTGTGTCAACCCAGAGATCTAACTTTCTTTAATAAATACTTTATCCGTCCTCTAATACATGTCGTTTAAGGTTAATTTGAGTAGATTAAAGTTAAATTAATGCTAACGGTTGAACAAATTTAATGAGTGGGTGGTTGGTGTTTTTTAAGAAAATTCATACAAAAAGTAAAAGTAGTAGATTATTACTGGTTGTGAATGATTTTTGTATTGATTATGATAAAGAAGTTATTAATGTTTGACATTTTAAGATAGTTGTTGATATTAAATACGCATTGAAAATTGTTAAGTGACAAGTAAAAGTGGATAAAAAAATTCGGTTAAATGACATGTAAAATAGGACAGAGGGGGTATCTCATAAATATATGATATGATATTTAAGCGTCCAATGATGTTTGATGTATAATCTGCTAATATTTTTAGGTTACGTTGAATATATCGTGACAGTGAGGGATCAAACAATATCGTTTTGTATAATTTGTAGGAGATTAAAGATTTCAGTGTTGTAAAATTTAGTTTAAGGATTTTTAAAGTTGTTATGGTCTCAGGTTTTTTAGGTTACATTTAAAATCCAGAAAACTCTGAAATCTAAAAACCCATAAAATTTCAAATACTAAAACCCTAACCACACTAAAAAACCTGAAATCCTAAAATCCATAAAATATTAAAAGTTCAAAAACCTAAAAACCATCCTAAACAATATCATTTAACTTGTTCATCTACACACAACTTAAATTCAATTTTATCGTAAAATCTATTTAATAATTTTATATTTCATTTTCTTATTTACTTAGTTAATTAGTTGTAATTTGGCAATTAATTCTCTAAAAGCTGCATAACTCTATCCACTTCAAATGCTTAGAATTTTAATTTTATTACATTATAATTAGGGATAAAACTCAAAAGGGATCCTGAATTACCACCACTTACCTAATTGCGATCCGAACTATCACGATTTCAGAAAAGGGTGCGATGAAAAAAATTGTGCTGATTTTACTAAATATTTGTTATGTACGTATTATACTAAATATGCTTTATTAATAATCACATGTTTATTTTTGCATGAAATGAAATACGAAGGATTATTTAGTCACCTCTTTCGAGCGAATCCGAAAATTTTCAAAGAACTTAAGCAATGTTAATGCTCCAATATAACCTACTATTTTGCTTTCTATAAATATCACAAACATAACTAAAATCCTCTCAACCTTAACTCATCTCCCTAACAAACTTTAGAACCACACATCCTTAAATATGTATTTAGCGGTGCAAACTAATCGGCTTATATTTTTATAACAGCGGAAAACTTGTTTCAAGGTAAACAATTTAGACCCAAAAATCATCTAATTCAGATATCAGAAGCTTAAGTTTTTTAGTCTCAAAATTGGATTCATGAGCTGTCAAAATTACAAGCAAATTCAAACCTCTAATTCCGGAACAGTGTGTCTCTTTAACCAGGTAGAATTTGAAAGCATGTTATATATTGTTAGAAACTACGTTTCACGCACAACATGTTTAAAGAAAGAATTGTTTAATTCTAATAATAAAAACAGAAAGATATCTCTATCCGAAGTCGGTAGGCAAAACTGTCGAAAACCAACAAACAACATCCTGCCCCTACCTTTCAACTCAATTATCTCATTACTCCGGTTGAATTAGAATTCGAAACTTATATGATTGAAAATATATTTATACGTAGAATAACTTAGAATCAAGACTCACGCTAAAACAGTAACAAAAATGCAATTTACAGCTACAAAAACTGGTCGATAAAATAAATTTTTTTATTCTTTTCACTCTGTTCGCTGCATAGCTTCGCTGAAATCTTGCTCTCTCAATTTCAGCTGCATTAACTTGTGAATCAGGAAAAAATACCAATTTTTTTTTAACTCATGTATTCAACGTGTGCCCCAAAATTCTTCACTATTTTCCCTCTTGCCTGAATTTGGTCTTTTGATCCAGACATAAAAATATCATCAACTTCTTCAAGAGCATTACAAACAGTTGATTTATTGTATCCTCTCAGAAGGAACATCAAAGGCAGCAAAGAAAGACGTCTTATGTTAATTATGATATTTTTTTTAAAAAAAATATCAGGGACATTACATTGAGTATATTGAACAAGCATAAAAAATCAAAGTAGAAAGATTTATCGAAAATATTTAAAGTTATGAAAATGAAAATGTCATCTTCTACTATTTTTTGTTTGAAATTCTACCATATCAATATCTTAATAAATTATAAATTTACAAAAAAAAATATGTATTAATACTATTGGAGTATTGATGTTCAACATTTGAAAATATTTTTGAATTATGTCGTTTAAATGTTTCATGTTTAATTAAAATGATGCACCTTAAAAACATTTTATGTATAATTTATACTACTTTTGTCCTCTTTTACATGTCACTTAACTAAAACTATTTGTCCACTTTTATTTGTCACTTAACAATTCCATTGCGTATTTAATAACTACACCACCTTAAAAAGTCAAACATTACATATTTTATTTTATATATTCATAATAAAAGTCATTTTGTACCAATATAAACCACTCTGATATGCAAACTATCTAAAACTATTAAAAATCGCGTTGAAATATGAAAACTATCTAAAACTATTAAACTTGAGTCTCAAATGATCAAGAATCATGTGAGTTAGGTATAAAGTAGATCGAATAATTTTATCTTCTCGAGAGGCAATCCAAGTGTTTACTCATAGTACACTTCTATAGCTCCTAAGTGATAGATATTGATAAAAATATAGAGCTGCGTAATTTGACATTGATATGATCTTTTGTATGAAGAAGAAGATGAGTAGCCTTAAAGGTAGGGGATTGGAGAGCTATTGGATCAAGGAAAATCCCATCTTAAAGGAGGGTGAAAATGGAGAATCTTAAAGAGATGCGAGTTTTTCTAGTATGAAAAGAGCTGAATGAGCGAAATATGTGGCTAAGTGGTTCATATAACAAGAAGCTTATATAATTTTCTAAGTCAATCTATTGGATCCACATTGCAACCAATCCTATCTAAGAAGCAGATGGATCAGATTCTCACCGCCAGAGAAAAATAACCTACTTTAGTTTTCACACAATGAAGAGAATTCGTGGCCAAGATAGCCGTATCAAATTAAGTTAAAAGATGGAAACCAAACACCCACCACGGACCCAAAGAATTCCTACTAACTTGCCATGCGAAGCGTAGTCCGATGGTAAAATGGGTGAGACATGATTTTCTGACAATTCTTATTTTTGGAGTTCGAATTCTGATGATTGTGTGTGCGCGTTGTAATTTATATTAATAATAAATTAGTTTAAAAATAAAATAAAATTCCTACTAAGTTTATTACACTATCCTTCAAAGCTAGTCATATCAAATTAGGAGCAGAAATAGACAAGTGAAGTTTCAAATTGCTAGCTGTTGAATGAGCTGTTGAATGAGATGGTCAAAATACTTAATTTTAAAAATCAAATATCTCGGATTCGAATCCTTTTGAAAACATTTGATCCTAATTAATAAAATATAAAACAAAATGGTGATGATGGGTTGAATATGTGCTGCAATGAAAGTTTCTCAAGTATCAAAATCTTATCAGGAGCATAGTTATCATAATCGGAGGGATCTGGTACCGGTCCGATTTGAAATTAATATCGGATTGCATGCTGAATCGGAAAAAATCAGATTTTTTTACAAAATCGGTGCACCGGATCAATCCGGTTTAGTGTAATTGATGGCTTAATTAAGTTTTAATTACATATCATTAATAGCTAAAAATCAATTTATTAAAATGTTTGAGCTGGAATTGGAACCCAGCCCTTTGGGCTTCCAAGCAGAACCTCTAACAAAAAGACCATCAAAATATTTAGTTGTTTTTAAGATAATTAGCAGAGTAAATTTGTTTTTTAATAATAATTACATTCAAACGGACCGACGATCGAACCGGTTTGAATCATTGGTTCAATTGGACAACCGAAAATCAAAATCTGACCGGTTCAATTTCCGGTTATGATAACTATGATTAGTGAATGTGCATGACTCTGGGATTGGTACATTCAGCAGCTTCACACATAATGATCACAGAGTTGTTCCGAGACTACGGGTTGCAAGTGGGAGGGGGACATGGACATGGACATGGGCTGAGTGTTGTGCTGATTGAGGATGTGGGAGTTAGAATAATAGGATTGACGAGGAGGATGATGTTGCCATGTGCGGTAGCGTGCTGGCTGTACCGACAAAGATCACTCAGCGCAGCGGCAGCAAAGACAGAAAGAGAGCTTTGTCTGTCTTTCATTACCTACCGTGCATACTTTCATTTGTATTTATGTGCACGCCAACAACAATGCTCCACCCGACCATCGACCCTCACATGTGGTCCACTTCTCTTTGCTTCGCCTGCATTACCTCTCAATTGTCTGTCTCAGCTTGTTGCGTGCCGCCGACACTGCAACAACATAACTTTCTCGAGAAATTTTTGGATGGACACATGATGGTAGACACTACTAACAGAAATTTGTCACATGTCGCATTGAAAAGCCAAAGTGACACTGAAGATTTACTATTAATTTGATTTTTTTTAAATTTTTTAATGTGACATGTGTGACGAATTCTAATCGATGGTGTCTACCGTCAATTAATGAATAGAGTCCACTCAAGAATCACTCCAACTTTTTCCTTACACATCCTCTCATTTCTCAACTCACTTCCTTGGACATTCCAAATTTCAAATTGTGACGTGCCTTCCATGCTCTCTACAAAATTAATTTGTACCTTAATACACAGGCGAATAAATTGAATCAAGTAAACTGCACACAAACAAATTGTCATTAGGGCTGTGACCTGATGGTAAAGAGGGTTAGAAATGAATTTTTACAATTTTTATATTCTGATGATCGAATATATGTATTGTAATTTATATTTAATAAAAAAACAATTGTTAATAGCAAGCTTCAAATAACATGTGATAATTACCAGACAAACTCATAACACACACCCCCACATGTCATCCACATTAATCATACCATATCATAATGCTGTACTGTACCTCGCTGACAATCATCACCCACTCATTAGCCTCGTTAATGTGTAAAGCTAAATTTTATTTACTACCATATAATCAAAAGTCACATTTTAATACAGAGAAATGCTTAACTTTAAAGTAATATTGTATAGACTATCGACAAGTGATTGCACAATTCAACCGTTGCATGTCATGGGTGGCTAGCTAGTTTTTAGCGTAGGACAAGTTATTATGGGACGTGTCAATCAATTCCGATTCTTATTTTACACTAGAATAAATATTACATTAGAATCAAACTGTATTGTTTCATATATTCATCAAATTTTTATTTCGAACATATTCATGCAATAAACAATACTTAATTAATGTGTGACGACATCATTGGGTGAGTCCATCACGAGAATTGTGACCATGACTGTTTTTTTTACTGCTTTAGTTAGTTTTTCTTCCTGGGATAGTCTCATCTCTTGGAGTAACCTCTTTGCCTTCTACTCAAAAGAGCTAAAACTGGTTTGTTTCTGTTATTTGGCTTCTTGTTGTTACAATATCTAGAAAGTCAGAAATTCAGTGATCTTCAAATCTCAGCCTTTCAGCAGAAGACAGGTTCTTCAGTCAGTTAAATGGGATGCTTCTCTGAAGCTCTGCACCATCTCCAGGATCAGGCCTTCCAGTTTCAACCTCAGCTGATCCAAATAAAGAATCCATCTTGATCATATGATAGACTAGTGATTCCTTAGTTCTTTTGCCTCATTTTTTGTCTCTCTGTATCATTCTTTCTCCTGCAAAAGAAAATCAAGATGAAAACTGCAAATTTTTTAGTTCTTGTTTATTTTATTTTTTAAATTCTATGTGTAATTTTTAATTGGACATACAAATATCTTTAATTAACTTCACGGCTGAATACCACTACCTTATTTTATTACTCTTTTTTTACTATATTAAGAGATGATCTCTTATTATATCAAGCATTTAGTAAACATGACACTTATTATTATTTTTGCTCTTAATGGATATTTGGAAAGTTTGAATCATTTCGTACTAACATGACATCTGAATGATATCTGAATCGGTTAGAGGCTTATAAAAATATTTTTATATATTTTCTCACTTTTTTTGAAAACTAACGGTAATGTTTATTGTTTTCTCTACGACTTATCCCTGATGAACTCTCTTCTCCGACTAATTCTCTTTTCTTTGACGAGCTTTTTTTTTAAAAAATTTAACGACATGTATGCTATTACTGAAATATGCATTCTTGACTTTCGTTTTAGTACAAATGTGAATCAACATTGACTAATCCCACCGAATGATTTTGGGTAGATGTGGGTTATGGACATCATCAATGAAGAGATGTCACGTGTCGCGTTGAAAAATCAAAGTGTTATTTGACCATTTTTATTAATCACTTAATAATTTTAGTGCATATTTAACATCTACAATTATTTTAAAAAATTAAACATTAATTATTAAAATCATTCTACAACAATTATAATCCACTACATTTTACATTTCACACAAAATTCAAAAAGAATAAATTAACTACTTATCTATTAAATATGATCAACAATCATTGTTATTATATTATTCTTCACTAAATTTAGTTTAAGAGTATCATTTTAATTTTTTAGATGATAATATGATTTCTTATATGAAAGATAAATATTATCTATGTTAATATTGAATTCACATCAGTAATATTGTATTATATATATTTTGAATAATTCGTATTCAAAGTTTAATAGGGAAAAAATCCAAAATTAGACCTGAACTACCACCGCTTACCCAATTGTGGTCCGAACTACCATGATTTTTAAAAAGGGTGCGCCGAAAAAAAATTGAACTGATTTTCGAAAATAAAAATCATCATTACATTTCAAAATTAATATTATTATAAGACTTAGATTTGTGTGTGAAAATTATGTCGTTTGGTTATCAAAAGACGTCGTTTTCTTTATGTGCGCAAAACGATATAATTTATAACCAAACGGCGTAATTTTCGCATACAAATTTAAGTCTTATAATAATCTTAGTTTATGAATGTAATGATAACTTTTATTTTAGAAAATCAGTCTATTTTTTTCATTGCACTTTTTTTGAAAATTATGTTAGTTCGGTCCGTAATTAGATAAGTGGTGATAATTAAATATTCTTTTTGAATTTTATCCCAATTTTATAATATATCTAAACTCATGTAAGAAGCGAAAGAGATGCGAGAAATATTTATTTACTTTGTTTAATTGTTGTTTATTTGTAAGAGAGTGAGAATGAGAGTAAGAGGGAGACTGCTCCTCTCAAACTCAGTTCCGTATCAAATCAAGATCATCCCACCATGAGCAACAAACTAATAACAAGCATTGCAAAATTCGGTCTCTATCGGAAAATGACACGAAATCGGATCTGAAACAATTAAAGTAGATCGGATTGATTGATTCTGATTCAATTTTCGGTCTATCAATTTTAAAGATTTCAATTTTCCGGTCTAGTCCGGATCAGAATGGACCGGTTTGACACTTTGTAAATAAAAAATTTCACTATAGTAATTAAATATTTATTATTTAAAATATAAATAACCATATTTTTATTAATATTATAATAAAAATAAAATATTTTCATCATTTCGATCCGGTCCAAATCAAAAAATTTCCAATCTCATCCATTCTAGACTGATTTAAATTCGGTCCGATTTTCAATTCTTGAAATTTATGGATTTCGATTCCGATCTGAATCAATTCCGATCCGATCCGGTATTGAACCGATGTACCCTAATTATCTACATATATAAAAGAATAGAATTAGGAGCGTCGCGACGCTCCTGGTCGGTTTGGTTCTATCCCGGTTGGTTCGGTTCAATTTCAAATCGATCGATTTAGTTTGGTTCCGGTTGGTCGGTTCGGTTCGGTTTGAAATCGGTTGGTTTGGTTCAGTATTAAATGTTAGCGGATCGTTTTTAATTTTTGATTTCAAATTTTAAAAAACTGATGACTAATAATTTAATTCAGTTTTTAATTTTTTTCAAACCGAACCGATCTAAATCCGTTGGTTCGACGGTTACTCTGCCCTTGTATATACTGACTGAGAAGGAGAAAACATGGCAAACAACTCAATGCACACACTCACCATGAAACTTTATTAGTTATTAAAAAATATTAATTTATAAATCGACGCAAACATGTAAAAGACTAAAACCCGTACAGTCTTATAAGCATCACCTCAACATTGTCTTGTATCGTTAATTACTTGTATAAAAAATTACACACAAAGAAAAAAATATATATAGTTTGATGGAGGTTGTTCAGCTTCACCTGTGGCCAGTGGTGCGGCTGTTAAAGAGAGTGCACTGTGCTACAGGGCGGCGTATCTGACTTCCGGCGCTGGCCGGGCAAGAAACCGTCAATGCCGGCGGTGGCACCATGCAGTTGTAGGACACGCACAGTGAAGCTGAATCGGGCAATGCCATCCCCAACTCCACCGGAAACTCCGAGATGTAGTTGTGCTGCAGGTACAGAGTCTTCATCCTTCCACCGTACACGCTCTCCACGTAGCTCTGCGCCACATTCCCGGTGAAACGGTTGTTGTTCAGATAGAGCGTCTCCACTCCTGCCAGCGCCTCCGGCAGCGATCCCGACAGCCTGTTGTGGCTCAGATCGGCTACGGACCCCGGCCCCCCGATCGGGCCCGAGGAGCTGCTGTCGGGCGGCGTCAGCAGAGCACCGCTGAAGCTGTTGCGTTGCAGGAAAAGGGAAGGTGAGTTGAAGACGGATGGTGGGATGGGGCCCGTGAAGCGGTTCATGCTCAGATCGAGGAACACTAACTCCGATAGCGATTCCAACAAACCGCTGTCGAGCGGACCCCACATGACGTTGTTGGAAAGAGACAGGTAGCGGAGCGACAACGCCGGCGCTGCGGGAGGCGGTCTGATCAGTGTTCCACCGATCCTGTTGTTTCGCAGGTCGAGGTGGAGGAGGCCGCTGTTCGAGAATGCCGGCAGGTCACCGGAGAGGCGGTTGGAGGAGAGGATGAGGACCTTGAGGCGAGGCAGAGCCATGAGGGTGTGTGGGATGAATCCCGTCAACCTGTTGCGGCTGAGATCGAGCGTGTGCAGATTTGCCAGCAGGGAGAAGGAGTCCGGTATCCGGCCGGTCAAGGCATTGCTGGTGATGGAGAGAACCCGGAGATTAGGCAAGAAGCCGAGCTGGGATGGGAGAGTGCCGGAGACTCTGCCGGGGAAGAGGACGAGCTGAGAGAGCTCGGTTAACAGGGAAATGGATTCGGAGAGGGAGCCGAGGAGTCCAGGGGAGTCGGACCTTCCGGTGCCGAGGGTGAGAGTGGAGACGCGGAGGGTGGAGGAGGAGGAGGAGGATGATGGGTGGTCGGGTGAGCATGTGATGCCGGCGAATGAAGTGCAGGGGTCAGGGGCGGTGAAGTCCCACGTGGAGAAGAAGTTGGTGGCTCCGCCGGGGACATCTGCAAGAGTGGCTCTGATGGCGCGCAGTGCGGAGAGATCCACGGGGCTGAGGCTGAGCGGAGGCGGATTGAGCGAGTGAGAGGTGGCGGATAATATTACCAGAGGAAGAAGAAGAAGAAGAGATGAATAATGAATTCGTGGAAATGCGACGACTGGGGTCTTCATTGAAGTGGCACTGGGGGATTCAGGCTTGTTGTATTCTGCTTTAAGTGGAGTAAGTTAGTAGTGAACAATAAAACGGTCGGAGTGAAAGTGATGGCGACCCAAATAAATGAACCAAAAGTCCAAATTAAGAAAAAAAAAAAAAGGGGCGATAGTCACGTTCACGTCCCTCGTCCCATTATTACAACCGCTTCAATCAAGGTGAAATTTTCGGACTCAAAATTCACGCTCGTATTTATTTACTCCCTCAGTTCTCTAATACATGTCGTTTAAAGTTAATTTGAGTAGATTAAGGTGAAGTTAATGCTAGCGGTTGAATAAATTTAATAGACAGGTGGTTGATGTTTTTTTAAAAAAAGTTCGTGCAAAAAGTAAAATTGGTAGATGATTACTGGTGATGAATGATTTTTTTATTGATTATGATAAAGAAGTGATTAATGTTTGATGTTTTAAGGTAGTTATTGATATTAAATATGCATCGAAAATTATTAAGTGATAAGTAAAAGTGGATAAAAAAATTCGGTTAAGTGACATGTAAAAGAGGATAGAGGGAGTAATAATTAATAAGTGACTATAGTTGATTGATGATTACTTAATGATTAAAACCATTTAGTGACTATAGCTTTGCAAAGAACTCTTGCGTGCACCGAGAGCATCAACGACGTCATTTTATGTATATTATACTTGATATATATAAATAAAAAATAATTTAAAAATAATTCAAAATATTATATAAAAATAAAAAAGTTAAAAAAAATTAGTTTGATTTATAAATTTTAAAATAATTTGATAAATATCGGAGCAATTCTAATGAAAATATAAGCAATTCTTGTGAATATTGAGACATTTCTGATGAATATGGAAGCAAAAATAATGAATATAGATCATAACATAATCTGATGAATAAATAAGCATTTCTAATGAATATGAATGCATTTCTGATAAAATTAAAACTTGTAAATCTTGAATCATAAAGTAATCTGATAAATTCATAAGAATTTCTTATGAATATATAAGCATTTCTGATGAAGATGAAGCCTTTTCTGATGAATATAGAATCTAAAAAATAATATGATAAATTCATAACCGATTCTGATGAATATATTATCAATTCTGCTGAATATCTAAGCATTCCTGATGAATATCGATCCATTCCTATTAAATATGAAAGAAAAACTAATAAAATATAGACAATAAAATAATTAGACGAATGTATAAGCATATCTTACCAATATTGATGCATTTCTGATGAAGAACGAGACATTTCTGATGAATATAAAACTATAAAATATCTGATAAAAATTGGAGTAATTCTGATGAATGTATAAGCAATTCTAGTGAATATACAATCAATTCTGATGAAGATCGATGTATTTCTCATGAACATGGAAGCAAAACTAATGAAAAGATACAATAAAGTAATTTCTGATGAATATGGAATAAAAAATAATGAATATAGACCATAAAATAATCTGATAAATATAGGAGTAATTCTGATGAATATATAAGTAATTCTAGTGAATATCGAAGCATTTCTGATGAATATGAAAGATAAAATAATGAATATAGACCATAAATAATCTGATAAATATAAGAGCAATTCTGATAAATATATAAGCAATTCTGATGAATATAGAGGCATTCTGATGAATATGGAAGCGAAACTAATGAATATAGATCATAAAAATTATCTTATAAATATATGAGCAATTATGATGAATATATAAGCAATTTTGATGAACATGGAGGCAGTTCTGATGAATATGGAAGCAAAACTAATGAATATAGACCTTAAAATAATTTGATAAATATATGAGCAATTCTGATGAATATATAAGCAATTCTGGTGAGTATCCAGACATTTTTGATGAATATGGAAGCGAAACTAATGAATATACACCATAAAATAATCTAATAATATATGAGCAATTCTGATGAATATATAAACAATTCTGGTCAATATCTAATCAATTCAGATAAAGAAAGAGGTTTAACACGTATAAACAAAAAAATGACGTCGTTTTGATAAAATACAAAATGAAGACACGTGAGCGATCAAATAAAACAATGTCGTTTTGATTAATTTCAAAATGACGTCACTTGAGGGAGTACCTACTCCGGGAGCATGTAAGAAAGTCATGTGATAGATGTTAAGTTGAGATAATCTTACCCTCAGAAAATCGAAGGGGAAAAGAGTATGATCCTGTTGTAGTTAATGTACTCAAAAATCGAAGATGAGAATCAGAGGTTGTTAAGAAAGTCATGTGATAGTTGTTATGTCAAGATAATCTTACCCTCAGAGATGTAGCCAGTATATTTAGTGGATAGTGAACTACCATTATCTGAACTACGTGTGAAAATGAAGTCTTTAGCAATAAGTATATTGAAAATGCACTCTTCTCTTGGCAATCTCAATACTGAAGGTACCACACGTGAGAATAATGATTCATTCTTTCTGCAGGCCAGTAATCAAACAAAGCATCCAAAGCAACAAAAGGATGCAACTTTATCAACAGATGGTCGGAATGGATTCAACATATCCAAATTTAAAGCACCGCCTGATGAAGAAACATGGCGAAAGGATATGCAGACTGTCCTTGAGTCACCAATTAATGATTCTCCTTTGACATTGGAGACACATCTTATGAAGAAATTTAATAATATTTACGCAATGGTTGCGAATGCTTACGATCCGTATCAAGATTTCAGATCTAGTAAGTGCAAACGTGGTGAAAAAAGATAATTTCAAAATTCACAGTCATTTAGTTGGGCAAGCCACCATGACTAACATTAGAGATATCGTCGAGGCTACACGTAAAATAAGGATGTTGGTCGAGAGGCAACTTGATTTTTAATTTCAGCACTCTAAATTCGTTTTTCATTTACTTGAGTTTACAGAATTTTTTGAGTTTTTATTGATTTAACTAATCCAATGATAATTTTTCTTTGAGTACATGACACTACGACTTGTCGTATAGTGGGATTGAAATCATCAAAATATGAAGTTGTAAAAGAAATGTCGCGCGCAGGTTACATGAAGCAGCTCACATGACTTTCTATGTAACTCAAGCGCATGGAGAGACAAGCCGCACGCGCGACCTAAATTTGTGTAATAAGAGTGACTTATTTGAGTTGGATTTGAGGTACAAAGTATATATACAATTATTATTTTTCACATAGGCTCAAAGTTATTTGAGTTGGATTTGGATGGACAATTGTCCCCACTATCTGCCCAGTCCTACCGCCCAGTTGAAAATTCTATGGAAATTCTGACTGTGAATTCAATATCAATTCCGCGTGTTTTAACATCTACAATTGTAATGTCTTTTTTATATGTTATATTCATCAAATGAATTATTATGTTCCTGGTGTATTATTGATTAATATTTGATAAATATATAGCTGAATAATTGAGCAGATAAGAAACTTAAAACGACGTCGTTTTAAAGTGACACCCATATGATGGGTGCTCTCATGTATGAGTGACCGGAGGAAGGGCCATGGCGAGGCTTAGATGTATTTAATTCAGTTGTGCGTTTTCAACATCAGGATCCTCCCATATATATTGTAGCTCACGAGGCATACATGATGAGTAGATATTTTCAAGTAAAATGTTACTCTTTCCTGACATCATAGTAACAATGAGACTTGTACATCATATGAGGTTTATGTACTTTGTCTCAGTGTAGAATAGGAACATAAAAAACAGGCGTAAATGGCATGGTATTAATTTGGGTTCGATGAGTGAGAGGTGGGCCGCTTGTAGGAACAAAGAATGCATGTATTTGATATTATGAACAATCGGGACGGTTCCACTAAGAACCGCAAATCATGTGAGAACTGAAAATTCAAGAAAAAAATGACGTTTTGTGTCTTGTGAACACATTTTGTGTCTTGTGTGTTAACACGATTTTTACTTTGAGTTCTCAATTCTCACATGATTGGCGGTTCTCAACCGAACCTTAATCAACAATAACTAACTCAACTACACAGAAATTTTATATTCTCTTCTCAAAAAAATTTAGTATTTGAAAACTGGAAGTTGTGTGGAAACAAAAACTATCAGACAAATTTAAAACCCACTATAATTAAATTGAAAGGACAATGGAAAAGATGCATTATGTTTGGTTCATCTTCTTTCTCAACACCGCTTTCTCATCTTGCACCACAATCCACTTTTTGTGTGGATAGTTGCCCCTGTAACAAGTTCCACTGATTCTGGGGATCCCCGGAGCTCCACATCAAACTTCTGCAACAACATAGCTAGCGCTACTGTGGACTCCATGAGAGCAAACTGGTCTCCAACACATTTTCTTGGTCCTCCACCGAAAGGTAAGAAGGCAAAATCTGAAACTACCTGGAGATGACACCTGGAACCATTGAGTTGATGACGACATAATGGGCAAGGAGTTTAGCAAAGTCGGTAATAGCAAAACTTAGTAACCTCATTTGGGTAAAGAGCGCCGGGACTTCTAGAAGGATCAAACCCTGCCCATCCTTCAATATCGGGGCTGCTTTTTTTCACTAGAAATCTCTCTGGCTCAAATTCGTTGGGTTGATCCCAAAAGTATGGGGATCTGTGAAGATTGTACACCTGAAAGAAATGGTGTTGAAAAATGTTGGATAAGACCACAAGCTGTTCTGGTGTTACGCAGGCCACAAAGGACCACCAAGAGGCTGCTCTCGGTTATTAGAAAAGAGCTCCAAGTGCATGATGAAACAGATATTAGAAAAGAGCTCCAAGTGCCGAAATTGAAGAGTGGCAGCTTCAACTTACAGAAATGAAAATGTCCGTTCCAGCAGGAATTACATATCCATCCTTGTCACCCTTATGCCCTCCTGCAGCAAAAGAAAGGACTTTGGTTGTATACTTTTCAAATAGCAATTTCTTCTAGACATGCTCAATCTAATGCATCTTTCTAAAAGCTTAGTTTGAGCTGTGTTCCCAAGTAGGCAAACATGATCATCAAGAATGAATTGAAGAAACTGTTGTTCTAGATCACAATCTTGCAGTGGGGCTGGGTCACTGTTGGACTATCTGAATCATGGAAATCTGTCCATCAACAATTTTCTAGTTGTTCAATGTGAAGAATATGTATTATCTCTGTAAAGGTTGACTGTAAAAGTCTTCAACTGGTGCAGTTACCCTACTTCATCAAATGACCACAGCTCATTTTTCTTGAGTGCAGCTGAAATGAGCCTGCAGATCCTAAGAATCATTATCCGAAAATCATTTTGGTCCTTCTTAACTATGAAAAATTCAAGAACAACATGCGTTACTAATCTTAACCAACCGACCCTATTTATATTTCTAAACAAGAGGACGACTGAAATAAGCCTGCTGATCCTAGTAAGTGTTATTGGCTATTCATTGAGTTCCCTTTTCACAATGATAACCATAGTCCCTATCTCAACACATCTTTAAATATCCATAATTATTATTATTTTTTGTTTTGAAATCTCAACAAAATAACAAATGTTATAACTGAGTACACCAGCCCCACTCGTATTTCCATGAGGACAGCGAAAATGGTTTGGTTTATGATCATAATGATTAATGCCAATAAGGAACCATATCCATCCTAAAATCTGACAGTTAAAGAACCTAACACAATGTTCTAATTCTTCAACGGCTAACATACCAGGCAATGAATCTGACTTGAGAGATCGTCGAATCAGCAGAGGCGGTTGGGGAAACAAACGAAGAGACTCAACGACTATAAGACGTATATACCTGCAAATATGATTTTAAAACACAGTATAGATGACTTCATGGAAAGAAATAACCCTAGAAACTGATTAATCACCTACTCCAAGTTTTTTATGGATTCGTAGGTTGGTGTGCTCTGACCAAGCACCAAGTCGATTTCTGCTTGAGCTTTCTTCATTTTCAGAGGATTCTGTGCCACAGTAATGTCACTGATAAGTAACCACACCACCCTATAGTATTTAAGAAATATCACTAGTCTATAAGAAGCACTGTCATCATATGTAATACGTGAGAAAAGCTGCTAACTTGTGCAAGTAGGAAAACAGCCCAAGTGAGAACAGCTGCCGTTGTTTCATGACCGGCAATAAGCATTGTCATAAGGTCATCCCTCAGCTGAGAAGCACAGTACACAATTTTATGGACCAATAGACAGATGTAATTCAGATCATTTCAAATACTTCAGACACGAATTCTTGCGATGCTCGCATCAATATCGAGTTATCAAGAAGAATATAACTAGCTATATGATAATTGGTGATGGAAAGTAAATTTGATATTCAATCCACCTCGACATCAAGAAAACCTACAGCATTTCCGAAAGATATAGGTTAATATGCCATGAATTGGCATATATCGTATGATCAAAAAGTTGCATATTTTTAACATACTGAATATGTATTGACACAATGGTACAATGTGTGCTGCCATTGCGTTTACGCTTCCATCTTTCAAACCTGGGGTGTTAGTTTTTCACAGTTTGTCGACATAACAGTCGGTCAAAGTTATGCAATTTGTACCTGTCGATCATCGACGTCAACTCCACGCATATCAACCAAGAACCTTAAAAGACTAGCATCCTGAATAAAAATTGCCAACATACATTTCAGAAAGACGGAACAGCTTCTACCTGAGGTTCCAGTTAATGAGGGACACATGCGATCCTTGAAAGACGTTAAGCACCAACCTTTAGGTTTGAGTAGTCTCTCTGCTGCAGCTTCTCAACATCCGTTTCCTGTGTCATGTACAGATATATGTGCTTAAATCAAGAAATATATAGCTGGTTAAAATGTGGTTTAGAAGTGGATTTATTATACTTGAACAATTTGTCCATTCTCTGTAGTTCAATCTCAAAGTACGTTTCTTTTACCTCGTACCTCGGGTGGAGAGTAGAGAAATATGCTATATCATTATTTTCTGACGTGTGACAACCAATAATGTTAAGCAAAATCAAAGTTAGCTAATTCTTGATTCAGCAGATAAGAGAAGAGACGACTTTTAACCTTTTTGAAATAAATTTTTAACACAAACACCATCAAGATATTCGAACTCTGCACCTTCGGATAATCAGGTATCACTTAGGATCCTAAGCTGCTGGGTACACCCTTAGGCTGTGTTTGGTTTAGGGAAAATTGGAGGGAAAGAAAAATTTGAGGGAAAATGAGATGAAATCTGTTTGTTGTTTGGTTTAGAAAAAATTGGAAATGAAAAACTAAATGGAAAGTTAGATGAAAAATTTGAAGAAAATTTTGTTTAATTTGAAGAATGTTTTAGTACTTTCTATAAAATTTTTCACTACAAACCAAATAAGGGGAAAATAAAATGGATTTTAGGAGGAATTCATTTTCCCTCAAATTTTCCTTTCCCTCTAACTTTTCTCAAACCAAACACAGTCTTAGTGACACGTTTTAATTTGGAAAATCTAAATAACAAGAAAAATACCATATTTAAACAAATCGCCGAAATGCATGAAGTGCTTTGGCTGGACAGCTCTTAGTTTTTATTCATATGTAAGATTTTTTTTTATACAGGCATGACAGCCAAAAGATTAGAAACACAGACAAAAAAGGATCCTTAGAGTTAAAGCAATAAAATTAGTTTAGAATATTGTTATCGGTAAAGGAGAAATTGCACGTATCCTCCAATTCGAACATGGGTCTGTGTTTTTCAGTTGTAGTAAAGTTTAGTTAAGCGAGTTTAGTTCGGTTGAGGTATGATCTATACTTTAAAACAGGCACCTTTATTTTTACTTGGCATATGATTCTTTTGGATGATTGCATTTATTTATTCTTTAATGGCCAATATAGCCATTTCATAACCTCAGGCACTATTTTTGACGCACAGTTACAAATATAATAATGGATAAAATGGTATGGCACAACGACATAGATTATATATTACAAATTACACATGTTAAATTAATCGAACACAATTGTAAGCTTTTCCATCTCAATTTTCAAAAAAATCTACAAATCTCTTATTTCATTTCAGTTTAAGTTTTTTCCTCATCAGCTTAATCCACATTATCATTCATGATTTGTGAATTGTCCTATTATGCAAGGGTCAAATCCAATTTATTTGTTTAGATTTATTCAAGTATAATCACATGAATTAACAAGCTACTCTTTATATTACAAATTTATATGAGTTTACTACAATAAATTAAAATTTTCACAACATTTAATTGTACTACTAATATTAACAAAGTTAGTTTAGTGTAACCGTAAACATGTTCACAAATATGCATAAGAAATGTAGTATTTTTAAAAGACAATTTGTAACGACAAACAACACTCAAATACTTTTGATTACTTTTGGGATGGAGCCAATGAGCTGATCTTATTGTAATGACTAACATCACACAAAAGGTTACTACATGATACCTTCATTTCAATCAAGCTTCAGTTTAGCAAAAAGAAAAAGAAGAAAGGAAAAAAAAACATTAAGTAGTCTTGAAGGACCTCTGACTATTTTTGTTTATTACTGAAAGCTGTGACAAGGTCTCATCTATTTGATGACAGAAGAAAGAAGCTATTTCTATTACTGAAAGCTATGAAAAGGCCTCATCTATTTGTTGACAGAAGAAAGAGTACCACTACCGCAAAGGTTTAAAACCAACAAAGAACGGTGTGAACTTAAGATCATAAGTGTTTCCCATAAACTATGAGCAACTTCAGTGACTAATAGTTCATCCAACAATAGCTATGCTTGGACAACCCAAACATAGAAGAAAGAGATGTAACATGAAATCAGAAATTTAATATTATAGCTTATTGGCTTGTGAATATATAGCATTTAACATCTTGCTAAATGAAGTTTCCTCATGTGCTCACCTCTCTAGTATCCTTGGCATTTTTTATGAGCTCATCAAGACAATTATTAATAAACTGAATATCTTTCTGAAACTTTCTCTGCCTCGGTACAATCCATTTGGCTAGTGGGATTTTCCAGTAAGGGATGTAGAAGGTTGATCTATGCTCAGCTTCAAATAGTGTGCCGTACACTGCCTGGCGCAGAAAAGAAAACATAGATTAATGGATAGTCTGAATGTGTAAAAGAAAGTATCCTAAATGAGAGAAAGAATACATATTGTTCAACTTAGTTGAGAGTCTTAGCTGAGTACTTCTTAGTGAACACGGCCATAGTATCAAATGTTACTGCATTTAGTACTCAGTGTCTGGAAGTCAGTGGACTTTTAATCCATTTGACTTGGTCATGAATCACAAGTTCATTACATAACCAATCAGAATGGTACACAAGTGAAAATATATGTGAAACAGAAGATTTTGCATTTGATGCAGTGTCTACATGAAATGGTTAAGCTGTACAAAAAAAGGGCTCTATATTACACTCGCTCCTCCAGCTCAGACCTTGTTACCATTCACTAAAAATATATGTGAACCCCATAATGCTTTTGCACCATTTATGCTAATCTAAGGGGTGATCCAAAACAAACAAAAGAAGAAAGCCAAACATTATGTATAATCTCTAACCTTAATTACAGGGGATTCCTTCGTGACAGATCCGAAATCATAGTTAAAGACGCCAAGTCCAATGATATCAAGAGCTAAACTTGAAAATTCTGCCTCCATGTCCAACTCAATGTCTTTACCTCCTTGCCTATCTTTTGCCTCTAGAAGCTTCTCAAACTTCCGTATTGTTCTTTCAGAACATTTAGTAAAAATTTTGACCATGGCCTCCAAGTACAAAGCATGGAAGCCGGGAGCAATTACTACAAATTTTAGAAAAAATCACAATAGCAAATGACATTGTTAAGCACAATCAAGATGTTATATAATCCGTAATACAAGAATTCCTCATAAGAAAAACCAAGTTATGCCAATTTTACATCGTATACATATATAAGATATAAGAAAACAAGAAATACTTGCTCACCTCGTCTTCTTTGTTTCCATGTGACAAGATCTGCAGGGATGAGCCCTTTTCCCATTATGGGTTCCAGGATATCAGCAAGAACTCCCTACTTAAATGCATAAGACTGTAAGTCTCAAGGTGTTCCATAAAAATTTAAGATCGAGATGCATTCCTGATTTGTGTTAAAAATAAAACATGAGGACAAAAAAATTGTGATTTGCAGCAATGAACAGAGTTCTACCTTGTCATAAGAAAATGCATTTTCCCGAAGAATGTGCCTTGCCACTATAGGATCCGAAACGACAACAAATGCTTTTGGCCCAAAAGCAAGTTTATACACGGATCCATGCTGTCAAACCAAAGTGAATTGTAGTTTGTCAAAATATGGGTTGAGGATTGCGTAGATGATAAAGATAAGAACACATGTGAAAAAAGAAAAGAGAGCAACTATATATCCTAGTTCACCAACAGTTACCGAAAGGAAGTTTCAGGTTTCTCAAGGTTAGCAAAAATGGTATGAGCATGCTACTTAATTGCTACGTGCAATATAGGCAACAGGAGAGGCAGAGGTAGTTATGAAATTGGGTGAAATACCAAGATTAATTAGAAGTTTCCTGCTTAATCATTTTACCATCTTGATTGAAGTACCACAGTTGCTAAAATCTATAAATAATATGCAATAACATGAAAAAAAGAAAGGAGGGGGATATGGAACAAAAAAAAAAAAAAAACCGAAGTTGATTTACCTGGATGAACCAGTCATACAAAGAGAAAAAAAGTGGCCGTCCAAAAAGATCAGACACAGCACCTTCAGCTATTGGCATAGAGCCTAAATTACTTCCACTTAACAAATTAGTAAGGAGATTGCTGGCATTATCGAGCAGATTCCTTTTTGTTTTGGGTTCATTTGTGCTAGTCGACTGACAGCTGAAAGTTTGAACATCACAGCAATGACACTAATCAATGTTAATGTCAATTTCTAGATAATAACAAGAAGACAAAGAGCAGCAAATTGAAGAGCGAAACATAAGATTTGTAGCTGTTTAAGTGAGGGAAACAATTTGGAGTACCTGATGATGAAGCGTGAGGTTGTAGGCGCGAGGTTGGAATTGAGGCGAGGAAAGGGAGTTCTGAGGGGCGGGTTATAATTGAAATGGAGAGTGTTGTCAGCATTGAAGACGGAGGATGGAAGCTGCTTCAGCACTGAAGATGAAGAAGCAGCAATCATTCCGTGGGATGGAAGAAGGTCAGCTTACACACAGGAGTTGAATTGAATTGGATTGGATTGAATGCCGTGGAAGGCTCGGCCGGTATTTTCTCCTTAAAAAAAGAGTGTTCCGTTCTGTTGCTGCTGATGCTGTATGGTGCGGATGGCCGTGGCATGTGGTTGGGTTGGGCAAGGAAAGATAAGAAAGGCAGTAGAGAGTGGAAAGTGGTGGTGGGTTTGGCGTGGCCTCATTATCTTCATCTTTTTTTTGTCCCACGTAAACGTAATCATCGTCCAATTAATAAAAGACTAAACAAAAACATGTTTTACGCAGGTACAGCAATTAGGCCGGACTGTCGGACACACCATACACGCATATGCTTCTCCAATTTTGGTTGGATTGGGAGCTATTTGCTCTCAGGATCAAAACGGCGTCATATTGAATTTAGTAATTTTTAATTATGTCAAGCGTGTGACTCTTATCTCCTCTCACAGAAAATTCAATCATTGTTCTCGTTCTCCCTTTACATGTTCGACTTACAGGTCCGAATATTTTGGATGATTAGAAACTTCCACACATCGTAAGCATAAAGACGTATGAAATGGCGCCAACTCTACTGTACTTTCAGAATTTTTTCTCATTTTTTCTTCGAATAAGCCGATGGTGAACTCGCTCTGAGCATTTTTTTTTGGTTTGGCTGGTGTTCTAAAATTGCATGTATGTAGGTTTATTATGCGTCTTTTTCGTTTACTAACATAATTAGTATTTGCGGATTTTATTTTGATGGTGGTTGAAGTTGGAAGATTTGAGAAATTGGCTCTTCCTTATGATTTTTTCTCCAAGGCTGAAACTGAAATGAGGCATATTCCAAAACTAGGAATGGATTTTGATTCAGTCGAAGATGCTTGGGAGTTCTGGACTGAATTGGAGCGAGGACCGGTTTCACTCCTCGAAGATTTTATAGTCACACGAGTAGAAAAGATGGACTGTTATCGAACGCAGTGTTTGTATGTAACAAAGAAGGCAAACGCAGTGAACAAAGTGAACTGATGATGAAGAAAAGAGAACGAGCAGAAACAAGAACATCATGTCAATTTAAGCTTGGAATTCATAGAGAACCAACTACATTCGGAAAGTACCGAGTTTATCGGTTACATCTGGAACATAACCATGTGCTGCATATTAGAGCTACCGTTCATATGATGCCATCGCAACGTCATATTACAAGAATTTAAGCTAATGAAATAGAATTGGTAGACACGTCAGGTATACAAATAAAGAGATCACATGAGCTTATGAGTAAGAGATCGGGGAGGAGTAGAAAGCACTAGGTTCATTGAATTGGATTACAAAAATTTTCTATGTACTAGACGACAACGTAAATTGAGGCATGGTGATGCTGGGAGTATCTTGAGTTATTTTGCTAAAAAAAATGTTCTTTTATTATGACTTGCAATTAAACAATGAGGAGCAAATCACCAATATTTTTTGGGCTGATGCAAAGATGAGGATTGGTTATGGTCTTAGTTCTTCAGAACCTTTGAGGAGGTTGTGCGTTCAAAGAATTACACAAATCTGAAGCTTGAATATGAATCAAGAGAAATATTACCAACGGTTAGCAACCAGTTTTCTCCATTTTCTCTTCAAATGTGCAGTATTTACACTCCTACAATCTTTAAATTATTTCAAATTAAGATTAGTAATGCTTCGGCTTATGTAGTTACACAATGTGATTAGCATGTTGGACAATATGATCTCAAGAGTTTTTTGATGGAGATGAGAAACTGTGTCATTTGATCGTGTTAATGAGGCTATATTGTGCAGTTGTAATAAGTTTAAGGATTGGGGCTTCTTGTGTAGACATGCTATAAGAGTTTTGGATTTGAATTTTATATCCAAATTTCCAAAGAAATATATTCTTTTGAGATGGACAAGAGATGTTGTTACTCATCAAGTAAAAGATACAAATGGTTGTGATGTACATGAAGATGTTCATTTGGATGTTACCAAGAGATATCAACATATATGTCCGAAATTAGTCAGACTAGTTGATTATGCATCTCAAAGTATAAAGGGTTATGAATTTATACTTAGCCAAATTAGCGGGTGGATGAAAACTTTTGAAATAAAAAGTGAAGAGCATATCCCAAACTTACCCACCTGTGATGCAGCACCTCCGATGTGCTATCAAAAAAGAGAGGTGAAAGGACTTTTGAAAAAAGTACGAATGAATAAGGGAGGCAAAAGGCTCAAAACCTTGGTCTGAGAAGAAACCTAAAATGAAAGTTTACGAAGACAAGGGAAAACAACCTACCAATTTAGCTGAAATCGGATATGTAAAACATGGAGTAAGTTTCCTTGCATTTTAAGTTACTCGCTAATATTACTTAATATCTTTTTATTTATTTCTAATTTTCTTGCTTCACTGGTGGTTGAGATGCCGTCAAATTTGGCATGGATGTGTGAGGGTAGATTCGAAATGGAAAGAGCGGGTGGTGAATCTACACTCTCAGAACCGACTATGGTAAACTCATATGCATTGTCATGCATCCATGTTTTTTAGAAGTTGTAAATATATTTTTTTACGCAGGGTTAGATTTGTCTCAGAATGGTGTTAAGAAATCCAATCCATCAATTGTTTTGGATATCTTGTATACATGACAATGCATATCTTTTATAGAAAAGTCTGCTACAAAGTACGTCAAATGATGTTTTTTGGATATCTTGTATTTTTTTCTACAAATTATCAAATTGCCTCAGCCCTTTTATAAATTTTATTTGCATCTGAAACTATGATTTCATAAGAATTTGACAAGATTTTCAAATTTTTGAGTTATGCAACGTATGCGATTTGTTTGTATTTCTATTTTTTTCCTTTGTAAGGTTCATTTATTTAAAGAAATTGGTATTTTTTAGTATGCATAATCTGTGTTTTACTTATATTCATAAGGCTTTGTAATCAGAACTGTTATTTTATTATTTTGCATCTGTTCACAGACTGAAAAGGAAAGAAAATGATTTGTGATGTCATTTTAATTATAAATGCATATTCGTATATTTACATTTAACACAGAATGTAACTATAACAGATTTCTTGAACTTATTCATGTGGGTGGAATGTCTGACTCTCCATCATAATACCCTACAATAAGAAACAAAATGCATAAAATAATAAATATGTCAATATTGTTGAATTTTAAGAACACATTGGCCGTGCTTATTTTTGACTCTATATCTCTGTGAATGTTATGTTTTAGGGATCAGTTGCAGTCAAATATATTCGGGAAGTCCGAGCCGAACCCAGAGGAGCAAGTAAGGCTTGTCAGAGGCACTAATATCTTAGTTAATGAATATTTAATCCTAGACGATTGGTTTTTGGTTGAGTTAAGAACTACGCAAAATAAAAATAATTGTGGAGGGAAGTTGTATTCAGATTATGGAAACATCCTAGGATTTCTGTTTCATCGAAGTTCTATGCAAACTCTCATGTTATTCTAGAAGCATAAATAATCATCCACAATGTATCATGCAATTTCAATAATACGGCATACTACTTAATAATTCACATGCAAGTCCTACTTCTGGGTGTCCATATGCAGTAAATTATTGACTACAATTGATTTCGTATTGTGTTATTTTCTAATTCTGGTCTTCATAGCTCACAAATACTAGTCAAAGGGTGATACACTAATATTTCATAAACGTGCGGCAGGATAAATAAACTACTCAATATTCTTAGGCCAACTCTTGATTCTTGTCTTCAATTGACTGGGATCATTGCCTACAACTAAATAAAATATCCAAAACAACCTGATTCTGATCTTCATGGGATGAATATCCTAGCCTAGAGGGTAATGGATTTAATCCGAAAATAAGTTCTTATAACATGCATATTTAAACTCTGAATACATATGTTCCTAAGCGTCCGTGGAATAATGGATGCAAGATAAATTTGTTAGTAATACACCAGTCATACGTAGTATATTCAAAGAGCACAAACAAATATGGATGAAAATACTTTTAATTGAACAACATGAATCCGAGTTCACAACAACTTAGGATCTGTAAGATCCTAGAATAATGAGACTACTCACTACCCATCATAGTAATACAATCACAATTATAATGAAAATAAAACTAAAAAGGTAGAAGAAGGCTAAGTCTCGTGATGCTCCAACTCTGAACGGCAGAATCTCCGAACTCCTGTGTGTGCGAAGATGTGTAGAATGAGCCCTGAGTCTTCTATTTATAGATGATATGTCACCTTGTAATTATCTTGTAATTTCAATAGTGTTCGGAAGGAATCCTATCGCCAAAACAGTTTCTGATGATGAGAATTTGAATCTACCTTTTCTGGGCCCGACACGTGTAAACTCGACTAGGGTCAAGTTCTTGCAAAGGAAACATGACCTGGATCGCGCACCTCCATGAAACACGACCTGGGTCGCGTTCCTTAAAAGGAAACTTGATCTACATCGAGTTCTGGTTCTATATATTTACAGATTAGCCCCTGAAACTTCTTCTTTTGATAATTTGATCTCTGAACTTGGTTTTTTGTCCGATTTTAACCCATTTTGTATTGTTTTCATCTTTTTCCTCTTCTAAAGCCAGTATTCTTCATATTTAACCTACAAGAGATAAAATCAATTATAAATCACCAATAATAACTCGAAAACGACTCAAATATACTAAGTATAAGTACTTAAAATATGATAAATTATTACTCTATCACACATGAACTTTAATAAATTTATATAAAATCTGCAATGCAAAACACAATAAAATTATCAATGTATTTATCATATGAAACTAAAAATGTCCTCCTCCTCCTCCTCTCGAAGGCTGCAAGGTATTATCATGGAGGCTGCAAGGTAATGCCACGTGAAGCAACATGTAGTGGGTATAATTTGTTTACGTCATATACAAGAATGAGTATGAAGGTTTGATAATACTTCAAACTGGTGCATAAGCATAGCCGATTGCAAGACTCGTCTGAATGCAACACTTCTCATTATTGATCATTCGTGCGAGGATACTCATTCTTGTATCAAATATATGTGAGTCCACCTACATTTGTACATGAAGCTCATTGTAGTGATTATAAATATTATAAATCACACATACGCAAGTGCGTAGACTTAATCTAGCTAATATTTTATATTTTTAGAGTGTCAGACATTATGAAGTGCTTAGCAATAGCAAGCTTCTTCTCATGTGGTTATGGAACACAAGACTTCTTCAATCTTGATATTTTTTTACTGTAATTAAAATTGGAGAGGGAATGAGGTCCATTGTGGGAGTCCGGAAGGTCTCCATCATCATCGTCGAAAGGTTCTTTATAGTATGTGATTTCTTGCTATAAATACACATTCACTATTGACGCTTCAATATGTCTCTTATTTGTTGTATTCTTCAAGAAACACATGAATCTTTATGTTATATGTAAAAGTGTTATACAACGCCATTTGTCCATTAGGAATGACATAATAAAAACTTGCATTCGTAATTTTACCTCTCAAGTGGGTACATCCATATGTACCAGACAAGTCCACCAAGAACAATGCACAACTAGATGCTACAATAAGTCAAAGAACGAGGATGGAAACTGTATCTCAAATTTGCATATGGTCAAATTTATGTTGTCTCTCATCTGTTAGAATCTTTCTATGGATAATGATCAAGCATACAAAGCTCTGAAAATATGTACAGAGCCCAAACACTATATTCTAGATAGGCCCCAGAAACATGAATGAAACACAATTGACACCAGTAATTCCAAGAAAATATTATAGCCTATTTATAATGTTCGTCAATCTGTGACCATTAACACCAACATAACCATCAATGTTTAATATGTAATTGTATAGAAATTATAACTTCTTGACCTGCATAAACTTTATTCGCATCTGCATCTAAAAGCACGTAAGACGTCTTGGACAAGTAATAGTCATTCCTATCCGGAATTGGGTACAAATTTATTCTATTACATATTTGTTCCACATGTTTTCTTGTTGTGAGGCGGTCCTTAGTTAAACCCTTTACATTCATGATCATGTTGAACAGGTTAACGAACACATTCTCCTTCACATGCATCACATTCAAGTTATGGCGCAACAAGTTATATTGAATATTTTAAACGATACTTTTTAGTGATAAGAACAACTTATAGTTAAAGTTTTTTTTAATGAGTTGGGCTAGACTTTCTACATTGCTTTAAAATTAAAAGTGTCTTCTAGACTTATCATTAAATATTTAAATATTGATAAACTATTATATGAAGCATGTTTAGAAGCTTTATTTAATACGAGGGATAAGTTTATAAAAATGAGGTTTATAAATGTGCTGATGTGGTATGACACAAATCTCATGTGTCGTGACATGAACCTACTTTTTGGTTCATCTCAATTGGAATGTCTTAAGAATCACTGACTCATCCAATCATAGGTCGTCATGCGTCTCACCTCCATAAGACTAGTTTGAGGTTAATGTTGTAGTCAACCAGAAGCTGTCACGTACCCCATTACCCACACTCAAGAGCCACTCTCAGATTGTCACGTATCTTACTAACTTTTGCTTCCACCGCCACTTGCATTATCTCTTCTTATATAAATTTATTAATTCTCATTTTTAATTTTTTGAAAAAATTTATGTAATTATATTGATATTTTTTTAAAAAAATTATGTTTAATAATCTTTTTTAAAAAATCATAATGTTTAATTTAACATCCATTTGGATATTTCAAAAATAATAATTTTAAAACGTTCAATGTTCTAAAGTGTGGGATGAATAATCTTTAGTTCAAAGTTCATTCTGAACTTTGTACAAACTTTATTTTAATGTGCTAAATTTCTTCCTGAACTTTATTAAAATTCATCGTGAACTTTAATAAAGTTCTCAGATAATTGTAGGATGTTGAATTTTCTAATATTTTTTTAAAGAACATATTCAAAATGTATCTTAAATTAAAAATATATTTGTTCTGGTCGTTATGAAAATTTTTCTTTAAAAATCAATATAATTACATAAATTGATGAAAATAATTAAACATGAGAGTTAATGAGTTTGGAAAATAAGAAAGAGAATGCAATGACATGTGACAGGAGGGGGTAACTGAGACACATGATAAGTGATATAATATTGGTGAAAATTAGCCTACATCCTCCTCCAATTGTGACATAACAGAGGTCTGTCTTGCGACCGAGATAGTTGATCTTGCTTGCCTGGCAGCTAAAGTAAGGTAGATCCTTGAACAGACAAATACAGGAAAAATGGAAGAGTTTTTACGTAACACAGGACAAGCAAAGAAGAGAGGGACCCGCAGCTTCGGAATACCTTGTGCAGTTACTTCACCTGAAGGTTCTTTTAATCGAGGATTCCTCTGGATTTGAGAGATTGACAAGAAACCTATAAATGGGGTGTTCCCGGAGCTCTTTTGATCGAGGACTACTTCCTGTTGAGTGGAATTAAGTCAGCAAACAGGGGCAGGGAAAGGAAGGCGGACTCGTAAACCCTTAGGCAGTTACTCATAGGATGTCTGACTTCCTGGGTCAAATCATAGGCGGATCCACTGGAGGGGCCCAGGGGCAGCCGTCCCTCAGAATCTCACATAAAATTCTTCTACCTATGGTAAAAAAAAATTATATATATAAAAAATAAATTTATATGTATAATTTCAACGAAATTTTTAATTTTGGCCACCCCCAAAATTCTACTCAAATTTTTTATTATATAATTTTGTCCCCCGAAAAAAATTTCTGGCTCCTCCACTTGGTCAAATACCCCACCTTACTAACTCCTCAACTTATTTATATACATATGAGGTATCAACCGGTTTCGAATTCAGGGTTACTTTGTTTATACCGTTTGCACAAACCCGATTCATAGTCTCAATTTCAGTTTAGAGACTATAAATGATATAATATGAGTTACATTCATCAGTGCGGTGATTTCAGATATCATTCACAAAAAATGTTTCTGCACAAACCATTTACAGACATGTGACTCATTAGTCATTACTGTGTCCAAATTTGCAAATCAAGACTAACCAATACAGAGGGCAATCCATTGGAACAGAAGCTGTGTATTGTTGGAAGAAAATATAAGCAATCTGCAGTGGTAAGTGGTTGAGGAACTGGTCATTAGGGATGTGGTCTGAAGGTAAGGTGAATCCTAAACATATTTTTATGATCAGAGTTTGAATCTCCTGATGGTCAGATGTATGCGTTGTAATTTATATTTAATAAAAATGATTTACAGTAAATTGAATTGAAGTTGTATGAATGTGCTAACAGAGCACAAATCAGGAAGTGAGAGGTTGTAACCACACATCTCCATCTATGAAAGATGTGTTCAGGAAAGGAGAAACGTCAGTGTCATTTAGCCTCCGGCCAAATGGTGCCCTCATGGTCATATTAGCTCCGCTTCCGGTGCAATTATATTCTCCATAGAACACTGTCCTGCACACATCCAATCCAATCCAAACTCACATTATCATTAGTCCATATTGCTCAACAAATATGCATCAACTGGTTGTTGGTCCTGCTGTAACTTACTGTTCTCTTGTTGGGTCGTTGAAATTGTTCCAACCCTCCGGAGCAATGATGTCAGACATGTTGGTGAAAGCAAAGACCGCGCGCGAATAGGGCCTCCATGCCCGCCCCAGCCATATTCTCCCACTCCCTCCAATGCTGCAGTTAACAAAAGAAAATCCTGTATTTTCATCTTTTGTCACCCGCCCTTGCGCCGTCACGGATCCGTCTACTGATCTCTTTCCTAATGGCACCGGATTCGCCATTGATATCAGCTGACAGTTCTGTATGCCAAGCAAGCTCGTTAATAATGCAAGCATTGGACTGTGATTGTAATTGAGTAGTGTCACTTGACAAATGTCTTAAATCGACTACTAAAGAGAAAAAAGATATGATTTATATTGGATTGTTGAACCATAACTTACAAATTTAGATTTTTGAGTCACAATGAAAATACAATTCATTATGAACCGATCCAAAAATTCAACAATCTACAAAAACACCAATTCCGTCTCTATTGTTTTCTTTTCATTTTCATTTGTAACATCAAAGGCCTACCTCATATAATGACCTTCCATTGCCGAAGATGAAATCAATAGAGCCTTGGATGAAGCACTCCTTAAAGTAGTGGCGACCCTTGTCGTCATGGAGAGTGTCCTGCGCTCCGAAGAAGCCACAACCCCAGAATGCAGCTTCGTCGCCAGACACTCTTACGGCCACCGCTTGGGCGTCCATAGCCCCTGGCTTCGGTATCGGAGCTACATTCTTCATTCAATTCGCCATTAGTATGTTAAGTATACAAATCCCTCAAAAAGCAGTAAGTTCAACTCTCACTTCTGCTTACCATGAAGCTGATATTCTGAGCGATGAAATTGGTGGCGAAAACTTGAACAGAGCCACTGTTGAATGTGCCGTTGGCCGACGCGGCAGTGTCATTCCATGCTATGGCTGTGCTCATGTATCCTTGTCCTTGAAATGTTATGTTTGGCTTTGTTTTGGCCACTATCACCTTCTCACTGCACACCATTACATTGTATGAGAAATTAACGCATTGTATGAGAGATTCTTGAGTGAACACCACCAATAGAAAGTCACTATAATTGGTCTGAAATTTTCATTGACTTTTCAACTTCTTATTGATAACAGTCCACACCCAGGAATCACTTCATATCGTATTCGTGTTAACACATGGTGGCCTTACTAGTAGAACCCGGAATTGATCCAAATAACTGTGCGGTTGGAGCTATAATTACCAACCGCATCCACCGCAGATTGGACAGTAGTGAAGTTACAGCATCCATGAGAGTCAACACATAAATATGTGGTTGTGTTGGTGTTTGGTGGGGGGACGTCAGGAGGGAAGTCATCGCATATGTTGTGCACCTTCCTGTCGGGCTTCTTCTTTCGCCTCTGAAGCACATTATGATCACTGGTATCATCCGTCATAAGGACGGTATCCGATTCCGCTGTGAAGGCGGCAAAGCGAAGAAGGCCCGTGAAGAGGTGTTTCGGAGGAAATGCGAACTTGCCGGTGGATGCGAAGACTGCCAAGACGGCAGCGGCAAGAGCTAGGCAGACGTTGATGTACCTCATTGTATATGTTTGACTATGAAGAGAAGCGGAACGGACGAGTGGAGGCTTTTTATATATATATATATATATGGCATGAAAATGAGTGGGACACTTTTGAAGCGTAAGAATGGTGTGGAATGTCTTTCAAATTACTTTGTAACATATCCAGCTGTGTTTTTGAATTTCTTGAAATACATTCCAACCTACCCAATACAAGAACGAACTCGCCCCGCCCTTTATCTACCCATAACCTCTCATGGCAGCCGTTCGATCAATCAGATCGAGGGTCGTGAAGAAAAGCTTCTCCCTCAGCTCAGTGATCGTGGAATGCTTACCTTGGAAAAATGATCAAAGTTGAAGCAAAAGAAATATGTTGTCTGTTACAAAATCTTAATCGAGGGTATTTGGATCGGTTATGGATACATTACGTATGCTGTTTCCTTATACAACACAAAACAGTCCCGAAACAAATACGTGCGGGAACAAATTCTCTTCCGCACGTGTCTGATGTATTTGATTCGTGCACGAGTAATTAAATCAATTAAATCAAAATATGTTAAAACTGAGAATTGGGGCATTTTTTGGCAGTCTCATATTGTGCGCTGCACCAATTAAATCAAGTATTGTGGTCCAAGCTGGAAATTAGATTAAATCAAACCCAGTTGAAACATAATGAATCGGACCAACTAATTTAGATTCGGTCTTTGATACATTAATTTCAAGTATTTTGATTTTAATTCCAATCCGATCACAAACTGAAAACTCCTTCTGAATAGGGGTGTAACGATTCGGTTCAATTTGGTTTTTAATAAAAAAATCAAAGCAAACCGTATGTAATTGGTTTGAGAAATTTAAAACCGAACCTAACCGAACCGCTAATTTTAAAAAACCAAAACGAATCAAACCATATGGTTCTGTTTCGTTCACTTAATTTTTTTTCATGAATGTTATTGACTAATTTAATTACTAAATAGGAGAATCTTCATATGTGGATCGGTTTGGTTTGGAAAAAATTAAAAACTACGTCAGTTTTTCAAAATTTGAAATTGTAAACAAACCACTAACATTCCAAATCGAACTGAACCTATTGATTTGGTTTGGTCTGATTCGATTCTTCGGTTTATCGATTTTTATTTACACTCCTACTTATGAAGCATAATAGACCGGTTTAGAAAAAAAATAAATTTTACTATTATAAATTTTAATAAAAATTAGAATGGACAGATTTTATTTTTAAAATAGTCTCAAACTCAAATTTTCTAATCAAATCCGATGCAAACCTGTATGAGTTCAATTTGGTTTTTGGTCCACAATTTGTTTCGATTTCATTTTCGTCCTATTCTAACTCCGTCCGATCCGGACCAGTAAACACCTTTACAGATTGAGATGAATTTATCGAGTTTAGAATTTTGTTTTAATAATAAAATATTTAAAAATGAAATCAAAATGATGTCATTTTAATTTTAAAGTTGGGGCTTGAATTGAAAGCTAGTTACATGATGACTGAAAAACATAGAAAATTATGTAATATAAAAAATGATAGCTACATTTGTAATTTTTAATTTTATGTTTAATTTAGAGAAATGAGGAAGAAGGGAAAATGAGATAGAAAATGAATTTTTCATAAATTTTATTCCATTGATCTCTTGTTTTGTTGAAGATGAAAAATTGTGAAGGAAAATATCAAAACACTCTTTGCTTTAATCAAATTTCTATTTTAGTTTATTTTTCCTAACTTTCCTTTACCAACACATTTTCTTTCCCTCCACATTTTCCTAAATAAAAACCGAGCCTAGATATTGTTACCTAATTTGCAGAAAATTGAAAATAAAGAATTTGGAAAAAGATGAATCTGATGAAAGGAGATGAGAGAGAAAAAACATGTCACGAGAAAGTCCTTACCAATTCTACGTGCAAGACTCAACAAACTATGATACCTAAATGCAAGGGCATAAACATTATTTTCATTACTTTACCTTTTTTTCCGTCCAAATTAGACGGAAAATAAAGAGGGTGTTGAACCCCTCCAAATCCACTCTCCTTAAATTCGGAGTCTAATGTTTACTCCATTTGTCCTCTAATACATATCGTTTAAGGTTAATTTGAGTAGATTAAGGTGAAGTAAATGTTAGCGGTTAAACAAATTTAATAAGTGGATGGTTGATGTTTTTTTTTAAATTCATGCAAAAAGAAAATTAGGTAGATTTTTATTGGTGATGAATGAATTTTTTATTGAATATGATAATGAACTGATTAATGCTTGACGTTTAAAGATAGTTGTTGATATTAAATACGCATTAAAAATCGTTAAGTGACAAATAAAAATGAACAAAAAATTTGATTAAATGACATGTAAAAGAGGACATAAAGAGTACTTTTTTCCTTCACTCTCCTTCCATTTCTGTCGTTAAAAAAAATCAACAACACTGCTTATAAAAGCCAATTCAAACACTTTATTTATTATCCACTCCCCCAAAATATAATGCACATGTAATTAAGCAACAGGAAACGGCTGCGCGCTAAGTTGATACTCCCTCTGTTTTTTTAATAGATGTCATTTAAGTTTATTTGAATAAATTAAGGTGGAGTTAATGCTAGCGGTTGAACAAATTTAATGAATGGATGGTTGATGTTTTTTTTTTAAAAAAAATTCGTGCAAAAAGTAAAATTGATAGATTATTACTGTTGATAAATGATTTTTATTGATTATGATAAAGAAGTGATTAATGTTTGATATTTTAAAATAGTTGTTGATATTAAATACTAGGAAAGGTACCCGTCGACCCGATGGATTTGGATCGGTTCGGTTCGGTTCGAAAAAAATCAAAAGTCAAATTATTAATCATCGGTTTTTTAAAATTTAAAACTGTAACCAAACCATTAACATTTCAAATTGGACCAAACCAATCCGTTTCAAACCGAATAATTTTTTAAATTTTGAAACCAAACTAAATCACTAACATTTCAAACCAAACCGAACTGACGATTTCAAACAAACCGAACCGACCCGAGCATGACAGCCACTATAATGTTATTATTGTAGATGCATTGAAAATTAACTGGACAAAAAGCTCAATTAAATGAACCCAATTTTGTTTTCTGATGGAGCATTAAATGATAATCCTCCAACGGTAACTTTCTGTCTCATTCTTTGCTGCTACGGATACATATCGCAAACACGGAATCCGCTAGCTTCACATCGCAAGATCTCACAGGACAAAACCAACCATGGTCGACGACGATTATCCAGACGACGAGCGGGTGAGGCTAATCAAGGTGGTGGAGTACTTGGAACCCACCATGGCCAAGGAGCTCCTCTGCAAATTCCCAGACGGCAGCTGGGCATTTGATTTCGACTACACCCAAAGCTCCATTTGGTCTCCTGTAGCTCCTCGAGCTTTCAAGTCAATCCCTCTGTCGGAATTGGAACGCGTTCTGGAGTTTAATTTGGACCCGGAGGAGGAGGAGAAGAAGAAGGTGGCGACTCCGGCTAGTGTGAGCCGGAGGAAACGGCACCAATGTACTTACGGAATGGGGCTGGTGAATAAGAGCGCCCTCAAGCGAGTTTCAAGAAATATCAAGAGTAGTGTCTTGAGCATGAGTTTCGTCCGTAAGAAGATGGTGTGTGCTTCGGCCCCTTCTCCTGCTCCCATCAAGCGCCGCCCAAGCACCCTCAAATCTTCAAAGGTAACAACTGATGTGCATATAAATATATTTTTGCATTGGATATCATAAACTTGTAATGATGTTTCTGATTTTTATCTTTTTGAGGAACAAAAATGCAGGGGTGGGATGTGGTTCTGAAAGCTGCGTCCAAGCATTTCAAGAAGAGGAAGAAGAAAGATGAGATAGTCCATGTGAAGCTATCAGACAACATCAAGAATGGGATCCTCTGAACTGAATCTGATCTGGGTGTGTGTGATTGTAGTCCTGAAGAAATATGAGATAGTCCATGTGAAGCTCTCCGGCAACATCAAGAACGGGATCCTCTGAACTGAATCTGATGTGGGTGTGTGATTGTAGTCCTGAAGAAAGATGAGATAGTCCATGTGAAGCTCTCCGGCAACAGCAAGAATGGGATCCTCTGAACTGAATCTGATCTGGGTGTGTGATTGTAGTCCTTTTTACTTATTTGTAATCTGATTTAGGAGGTTGCACATAGAATTCAAATGGATCTTGGTGGTTTGTATTATGTTGAGTTTGAATATGAAAAATATTGAAACCCCGAGTCATGATTAATCTTAATTCTTAGATGCTTTCGTTGCTAAAATCATATCACATTTGTTCATCTGTGCACCCACTTCTTTTGAATCCACCCCACCTTAATATACATATTTTTATTTTAAAAAAAATCTTTCAAATTTTATCAAATTTTGAGTTAATGTACATTTAACTTGATTTTTTTTTATTCTAAAAAATTTAAAAGATCTTCTGATCATTTTTAAGGAAGGAGATTGTACAGTTTTGACTCTTACTGAGTTTCTCTATGCAATGTTCTGACTTGAAAATAGCACTACACTAGTTGTGTTAGTCATGTTAGTTGCTCAAACTTGAGATCTTTGTTATTTTATGCTTTTATTAATAGATTTTTATATGATTTGTATCAGTTACTAGTTTTTTATTCTCAAGCTAGCTAAGTTACTAAAATTATTATAATAAAATCACTGCTTGATTTTTGTTGACTCATTGTTGATGTTTGTGTTGGAAATAACAGGCAAAAAAAAAAAGATTTCTGAATAACACAACGCAAGTTTGGATTCATAACGATATAAAAAAAATTTATTGTATAGTAGTAGGTAGATTATAACATATAGAACAGGATGCAGATTACTTTTCAATTAATACTATTAATTATAATTTAAAATTTTAGACACTGATCTGAATCCTATGTGAAATCATATTCTTCTTAATGGGTTCAGTTCAAATTGCTAGCTATGGATCTGGGTTCAAATGTTGAGACCTTATATATACATAATGTAGCTCAATATGATAAATAATTACCCTTTTATGGTGAGACTGATAAACAAACTTAGTGTTTAATCCATAAAAAACTAAATAAAAATATAGCCACCTTAACTTAAGTTCATCTAACGTCACTAGCAAGAAATTTTGTTGGAAAGATTTTGTACTCCTGATGTTAAATTCTTGTAATAGTCACTATTGGCCAGGCAAAGTTATGCAACATGCTCCCGAATGATGCTAGAGGATTTTGGATTTTCGGGTAAGATTTTGGTTGATTTCGAGTAATACTTATGAGTGAGTTTGCGTTTGCTTTCGAGTAAGATCTTTAGTTGTAAACGGTTGATTTTTGTTGTTGTTACAGTGTATGAAATTTTATTAATTTGAGTTGAGTAGAATTGAGGGTTTTTTTTAATAAATACTTTTACTTATAAGAGTCTGAGGGCCTATGGCGCGACACCTACAAAGCCAAGTGAAGTGGTTCGAAGAGCCGACACAAGGACGGCACGAAGCCTAAGATTGGTGGCTTGGGGCCTAAGGTTGGTGGCTAGTGGCCTACTACTACTAGTGAGTCAAAGAATCTATATTTGGAGACACAAATCTGCTAATGGTGGCTGGAGGCCTAAGGAGAAGGGTCGATGACCTGCGCGTGTAGGCGGCCAAGGCCTGATGAAGGCGAGCCGCTATGTCCTGCGGGAAGACTCAGCTGAAGATGTAGATCTTCGACCTGAGAGGCAGGTCACCTGGGGAGAAAACTCCAAGCTTCGAGTAGAATTGAGTTAATTGAAGTGAAGGGAAAAGCAAACTTCCAGACGGATTGGGCGTTGTTGTCCTTTTTTGAATAGCAAGTAGAATTAGACCCTGGCCCGGTTGAAAAGGAAAACGGTTGTTTTTGGGACCGCAGGATGGAAGGACGTGGTTGCCAACTTCCTTCCTTCCTTCCTTCCTTCTAAGATGATGATTTTTATTCCATTTTGTTCACTTCAAACTCTTTTTTTGTTTGTTTGCTTCTGACTATTATGACAAATACTCTCGTAATTCTCTCGTTTTCTTACATCACCATGTCGTCGTCATCATCATCATCTCCGCTGCCTCTCCGTATCATCCATCATTAGTTTCCAGGTCATCCCCGTTGTTCCCTGCTATCTTTCTTCATATCTCTCTGTTTCTTATGTATCAAGTATTATTTTAAGCCTCTTACTCATCTGCTGAAAATATTCTCACTAGTTTAGCACAACTTGCCGAAGATGCAGCGAACAAAAATATGTCCATTTTTGAAGAAGCAGCAGCTACTCGATCAAATAAAGTATTAGGCCGTCAGAAGTCTGTTCATCATACTCTCGGGGGTGGAAAATGTAGGA
>NQLW01000019.1:821549-836587 GCA_002312845.1 Kalanchoe fedtschenkoi
ATCAGTATGTGATGGGAGTGAGAGGTGGGGCAGGATAGTGACAGGATGGTCATGTGGTGACAGGTTGGATGATTGAGTCTGTAAGGGAGGAGAAGAAGCAGAGGTGGAAGGCAGAGATTCTGAGTGATGTTGGGGACACAAAGAACAATCTGAGTGTGTCCGTGGGGAAGTAACAGATTGTGAGGAAAGGGGAAATAAGTCTTCATAAAATATGACATCTCTACTATAAAGGATTTGATTGGTTTGGATGTTGAGGAGTTTATAACCCTTTTTTGGCTGGAGGATAACCAAGAAAAAGACATTTGATGGCTCGAGGTTCAAATTTGGTGCGCTGATGAGAAATGGTAGAAGCATAGCAGAGACATCCAAAGACCTTTAGATGAGTATAGGATGGTGGCTTGCCTGTAAGGACCTGATATGGAGTTTTGTAGGCTAAAATCTTAGAAGGTAGGCGATTTATGAGATACGTAGCAGTAAGAACAGCATCACCCCAAAAAGGAAGAGGTAAGCGAGCTTGGAACATAAGGCAGCGGGCTATTTCAAGAATATGTCTATGTTTGCGCTCAACCCTCCCATTTTGCTGAGGAGTAGCAACACAGGAGGTTTGATGCACGATGCCATGCTGTAGAAGAAGAGATTGTGTGGTGGAAGAAGTGAACTCAGTACCATTATCAGTCCTGAGAACCTGAATAGTAGAATGATATTGGGTTTGTGTGTAAAGTATAAAGTTGGACAGGAGTGAGGGAACTAAAGCTTTGGAAGACATAAGATATGTCCAGGTAGCTCTACTGTGATCATCTACAAGGGTGAGAAAGTAGAAATGGCCATCATATGTAGCAGTATGTAATGGTCCCCAAACATCACAATGTACTAATTGGAAAATATGAGTTGCACAGGATGAGCTAGTATAGAAAGGAATTCTGGTTTGTTTGGCTTGATGACAAGAATCACATTGATAGTAGTTGTCAGTTCCTTGAAGAACGATGGCAGTAATCTGCGTGCCGGAGTGATCACACGGTCGGATGTAGTATGGATGGCGTGATCCAAGCGCAGAATACTCTGTCATCGCCGGAATTTGAGATTCAGGAGCTGACTGTGACGATTCAGGAGTAATTGTGGCCATCAAAGCACAAATGAAGGAACAGGAAAGAAAGGAACGCGAGAGACAAAGAGAAGATGGAGGATCGCCGGAGCTTTCACCGGAAATTGCCAAGGGCGTCTGATACCATGTTAAACAAGATTTATCTGAACAGAAGTAAATAAATCTTGCTCTTCTCTTTTTCTCATTACTCTGAAAGAAAGGATACAAGAGTATATATATACAAAGGAGAGAAAAATAAAGCGGGAAAAGTAGTTATTGTAACTACTTTACAAATTAATGATTTCCCGCTTCCTTTAACTTCCAAGATCTCCAATAGCACGCAATTAGTGAATATCGTGCTTTAGAGTACTTGTTCTGGAAAGAAAATTCTAATTTTTACTGCGTTCATTGTGTTTGTCGATCAAATCGAAAAACTGTTGGGTTGGACTTCTATAGCGAAAATAAAGTTATCGGACTTCTGTCCAACAACTAACTGGGTACCCCAAAAATCCAGATTTTGATTTTTATAACTCAAATATAATTCTTATCATTTCAATATAACCAAACTTAGTGCTTAATCCATAAAAAACTAAATAAAAATATAGCCACCTTAACTTAAGTTCATCTGACGTCACTAGCAAGAAATTTTGTAGGAAAGATTTTGTACTCCTGATTTTAAAGTCTTGTAATAGTCACTATTGGCCAGGCAAGGTTATGCAACATGCTCCCGAATGATGCTAGAAGATTTTGGATTTTCGAGCAAGATATTGGTTGATTTCGAGTAATATTTATATGCCAATTTGCGGTTGCTTTCGAGTAAGATATTTAGTTGTAAGCTGTCGATTTTGTTATTGTTATAGTGTATGAAATTTTATTAATTTGAGCTGAGTAGAACTGAGGTTTTTTTTAATAAATATTTTTATTGATAAGAGTCCGAGGGTCTATGGCGGGATGCCTACAAAGCGAAGTGAGGTGGTTCGAAGAGCCTACACAAGGACGGCACGAAGCCTAAGATTGGTGGCTTGGGGCCTAAGGTTGGTGGCTCGTGGCCTACTACTAGTGAGTCAAAGAGTCTATATTTGGAGACACAAATCTGCTAATGGCGGCTGGAGGCCTAAGGAGAAGGGTCGATGACCTGCGCGTGTAGGCGCCCAAGGCCTGATGAAGGCGAGCCGCTATGTCCTGCGGGAAGACTCAGCTGAAGATGTAGATCTTCGACCTGAGAGGCAGGTCACCAGGGGAGAAAACTCCAAGCTTCGAGTAGAATTGAGTTAATTGAAGTGAAGGGAAAAGCAAACTTCCAGACGGATTGGGCGTTGTTGTCCTTTTTTGAATAGCAAGTAGAATTAGACCCTGGCCCGGTTGAAAAGGAAAACGGTTGTTTTTGGGACCGCAGGATGGAAGGACGTGGTTGCCAACTTCCTTCCTTCCTTCCTTCTAAGATGATGATTTTTATTCCATTTTGTTCACTTCAAACTCTTTTTTTGTTTGTTTGCTTCTGACTATTATTACAAATACTCTCGTAATTCTCTCGTTTTCTTACATCACCATGTCGTCGTCATCATCATCATCATCTCCGCTGCCTCTCCGTATCATCCATCATTAGTTTCCAGGTCATCCCCGTTGTTCCCTGCTATCTTTCTTCATATCTCTCTGTTTCTTATGTATCAAGTATTATTTTAAGCCTCAACTTCCAGTTCCAATTTCGTGGATCAACTACCAAGTTGTAGATGAGGTGGTGACATTTCCTAATTAAGGCTGTGTTTGGTTGAAAGAAAGGAAGGAACATTAGATAACCAAATTTTGTGGATGGAATTCATGCTGGATTATTCAATTTTCTTCTCATTTTCCCTTCTTCCGCATCTTTCCCAAACCAAACACAGCACAAATTATTTGAAAAAGTTGGTCGAATATTTACTCCTTTATGAGGAATGGAGCTTGTTGAGTAGCGCATACATTTATTGACACATTAATATGAATTCTGATTTCGCCATCATAGATGACGATATGACAAACCCATCAAACTGCTGCTGCGCAAAGCTGAGTTGGGATAATCCAGTAACAATTGGAGATGTCATACTTCTAATCCTCCACTTTCCGGGATGTTCACACCTTTTTTTTTTTACTTTTGTGTCATTTCTTGAAGCAGCAGAAGTCAGACATTATTCATCATGCGTGACGGGAAGCAAGCTGAAAATATTCTCACTAGTTTAGCACAACTTGCCGAAGATGCAGCGAACAAAAATATGTCCATTTTTGAAGAAGCAGCAGCTACTCGATCAAATAAAGTATTAGGCCGTCAGAAGTCGATTCATCATACTCTCGGGGGTGGAAAATGTAGGACAATCATACTTTCTAGATTAGTTACATATAATCCTGGTCCTGGTATTTGAGTTAGGCACGCTGATCCTGTTGTGTGTTTTTTCCCTACAACCTGCTCGAAGCTGCTGATGTGTTGCTATGGAGGAACAAGAAAGTATCTGCAGGTGTCTTGTCTAGTGCAACAGCAGTATGGATTCTCTTCGAATGGCTCAACTACAATTTTCTTACTCTCGTTTGCTTCGTCTTGATCCTCGGTATGCTCGGGCAGTTTATGTGGTCAAATGCCTCAGGCTATTTGAGAATAAGGTCAGTACAGTAAGACTTTATCTAGTTTCTATCCCCACATTAGTAATAAATACTCTGCACAAGATTTGGTGGTGTTTTACTAATTGAACAAATCATATATAACATTTCACCAGCGGGTCTTCATCTCAAGCCCCTCGCCTTGTCCTGCCTGATGAGCTATTCATCAGCATCGCCATGTCAGTTGGCAAAGAAGCAAACAAAGTTCTCGGATATCTTCAGGATATTTCTTGCGGAGGGAATCTCAAGCAGCTGCTTCTGGCATGTTTTCTTACCTCTCCAATGAATTTATATGGAACCAAGTTATTAGACAAATTAGTACCCAAGTGCAAACTTTGAATTAAACCCAACAATCTGTACTCCCAAATTGGAACAGATCTGTGGGAATAAGCTTTCAATACGTGTTATCCTTGAAATTAAAATAATCATCTGCAGAATATGAACTTGACGCTTAACGCGCCTACTCCAGTTATGTTTCCGGGTCATAGGTTAAAAGAAGATCATTAATCATACTTTGGTTTTCCTTTGTTCAGGTGATAGTAAGCTTGTTGGCAGCGTCTGTAATAGGGACTTGGTGCAACTTTCTGACTGTGATTTACATCGGTGAGAGACTGAGGCTCAAATCTCATCTAATACATTTGAGATCTACAACAGTAATATTTGCACTGACATTGTTTTTACGCATCGTTTAAGGCTTTGTTGCCGCTCATACATTGCCCATCCTGTACGAGAGGTATGAAGATGAATTTGACGGCTTCATTAGCCAAGCCCTTGTGTAGGATGTGGCTCAATCCCACATCGCCTATTTGGGGGGAATATGGTTTCTCCCAAACCATATATAAGAAGCCCCCCTCTTCTCTTCTAAAACACACCAATCCTAAGCTACTATCTTCTAGTAAGCTAAAGGATATTCTTCTCCCTCTGTAATATTTCTTGAAGTGAAATATAAATTTTGTGTTGGTGTCCGAGGACGTAGGCCCCACTGGCTGAACCTCGTTAAATTTTGGTGTTCTTCCTTTATTATTGTTTTAGTAGCTTTTATTTTGGTAGTATAATTTTAGTGGTTATTGTGCAATTAATTGCATAGGAATATCCTGTCTAGGAATACCTGGGGATATTCTGAAGGGTGGTTCTATCGAGGAGATTGGATATTCTGAAGTAGACCGTTGTGTCTCCCCAATCTTTCCTGGGAATCATTCGTTGCAATTAGTTGTTCAATAATTTACTTGTTATATTACACGCTTCCGCACAACACCTTGGACAGATCCAAAGCAACTACAGAAAACTGGATGCTACAGTTCTCCAACGGCTGCCCACTAGAAAGTTTAGGGGACAGAAATATCAGTAGGTGCATCATGATAGATTCGACATCTCTGAGCTTATTAACTGATTCATGCTATTCAAATTAGCATTTCAGTAATTAAATTAAATGGATTATGCACTCTTATAACTGGTATCCTTCAACTCCACTTTAGACCATGCAAATATAAATTATGTGAAGATTTTTGAGCTGATATGAACTGTATCAGTTACTTCTTCCATTGGCATAGAACTCTGTATAATTGCGGATAACCAAAGACTATACTAACTAGTTAATGAAGTGAGAGTCCAACGTGGCGGAGCATTTGAGTGTGGGAGCATGTGTTGATGGCAGACTTCCACAAGCAATGCAGCATGCAAACATGAGCCAAGCCAAAGCTTTTTGTGGAGGCTAGCTAATATTCCTCAATTTGCTTTAAATAGTGCGACCGTATATTTTTTTTTTAACTCACACACAAGGTCAGACTAGCAGATATTTCAAACTCGTGATGTGGGTCATCATAAATCATCACTCGCCCTTTTTACCGTGCACATATCAGATACGGTACAAAGTGCAGCCGCATATTTCTTTTTTAACTCACACACCAGACTAGCGGAGAATTCGAACTCGTTATGTGGATCATCATAAATCATCACTCGCCTTTTTACCGGATACATATAAAATACAGTACAAATGCAGCGACATATTTCTTTTGTAACTCACACACCAGACTATATTAGCAGAGAATTCAAACTCATGAGGTGGCTACCAAGCATAATGGAATGGAGACTTGTTACTAAGAGCATATAAGTGAAAAGATCCATGAGGTGGAAAGCCATGATAGTGTTTTCATTTCTATGACATGAAAAGTTTGCAGATGCCAAATTCCTTTGTTGGAAGCTATAAATTGAATACATGTTTAGTGATTTAGTAAATGACAGTGCACTGCTCCATACCCCATTTTCTTGAGTGACACAGATGCCTTACTACAGAGAGTTTTCTGTCATGTCTATAATATTGTACTATATGACAATTACGGTGAGGAATGAGCCAGATGATGACGACGACGACGACGATGTAGTTTATGTTGTCCCTGCTGCTTAACGGTATACAATATTCAAAAGCACTCACCCATGCCTCTCAGCGGTTGCCAGTAGTGTGATCTGCCCGTCTCAGCTTCCCGCTTAACTATGCATATATAAGCTCAGAAAATTTCTTGCATATATCAGCTGAGAAATTTCTTTCTATCTCTGCTCTTGTAATTTCTTTTTGTCTTTTCAATGGGGGTGACTATAATAATTATATCATGATTTTCACACAACATTTTTTCAATCTATTCTACTTTCCAGTTTCCACAATGTATTCAAACTATCTAAATCTTTCAAATATAACCTAACCAGTACGTAATCTCATGGCCAACTTAACTTCATATAATGCCACCAGCCAGAGGAAGATTTTATACTCGAGAATTTAAATTCGGGGAATCGGCACTGTTAGTAAGGTTTGTGTCTATTGACAGCAATAGTGTTGCTTTTTTAACCTAGGCAAGGTTGCTGAGCCATGCTTGGTGATTTAAACGTGCTCAGTCCAGAGGAGAATATTAATGGATTGCCAGTCCCCATGTGATGACATTAGATAGGTTAAATGCTTGTTATCTGAAGCCGGGCTTAGTGATATCGGGCGTGCAGGGTGCTTCCACACCTTGTCAAACCATCAAGATGGTACAGCTCGCTTATGGAGTAAGCTGGATGGTGTTACAGTGAAGCCGGAGTGGACACTAATGTTTCTTTTTATCTCTCAGTCAGCAGTGTTAGACATCCAAGTCAAGCAGCATAGAGCTCAAAGGTTTAGATTGTGCGATTTTTGGACGTACCCTTTGCAGATAATTTTTAAATGATGTTCGAAGAGTCTGGGAGAGTGGGATAAAGTGCAATAGCAACAACTTGTATGAGGCAGAGAAGACTTGGTCGCAGAAAATCTACTATAAGATTGTGAGGGCAGAGACAGCGGACTGGAGAGTTTGTAACCATCATAATCACACACTTATCAGGAGTATTTGAATTTGTGGTAATCTTTGTTCGATTTCAATGAATCAATTTGTGTGCAAGAATTACAAGGAGCCTTAAAACTAACTGCAAATTATGATTCATATAGCTGAGATGGAGGGTGAGTAAGGTGGACTTGCTTCTTGTAATCTTTTTTCTTGATCTTCTTGATCTGAAGCAGCAGCGTCTCGAATCCAAAGAGGCCGTGTCGGAGTCTTCCTGAACTGGGTAAGCACCGGATAGATATTCTCAAAAGCTCTGTACGTCTCCTCTCTGACCTTGGCTCCCGTCAGCACCACTTTCCCCGACACGAAGATCAGCAGCACCATCTTCGGTTGCTGCATTCTGTATATCATTCCCGGGAACAACTCCGGGTCGTAACTCGCGAAAGCTCCTCCCTGTTTGGAATACGCCATAGATTCAAGCCTGATGGGGAACTTCACGTCGCATGACGCCACAATGTTCTGAATCTTGAAGTCCTCGAACTTGACCGGGAAGCCGAGTTTCTGGACGATCCGTGCGAACTTCCTGGCTGATAGTCTGGAGTGGTGCTCGCTCTTGGCTCCGGTGCAGACCACTTTCCCGGAGGCGAATAGCAGAGCGGTCGTCTTGGGTTCCCTTATTCGGAGGACGACAGCAGCGAACCGCTTGGGGTTGTACTCGGCGTTGCGAGCGCGGAGTGCGATTGCTGGCAGGTCCAGCTTGCAGTCGAGGTTGACGGTTGAGACGACGTTCTGAATGGTGGGAACAGGAAGGTGATGCTCATCTGCTGGCTGACTCCTTTCTGGGGCTTGATCCGCCATTGCTGACGATGAGAAGAATTATGAAAGTTGGAAGCAGGAAGTGAGTCGGAGCAGAAGAATATGAAAGATGAGTGTTTGTGTTAGTATAGCTGGTGAAAGAAATTGGTGCGTATGTATTTATGGATGGAATGGGAATACCTATTTCCACTAGGATTCCTAGTTGGTCTGGTCACATTGCTACGAGATTGTTTCCTAATTTCCTACAACTCAACAAACTTCCTAGATTGTTGGACTAGGAAGGACACCCAAAACAGCCCAGTTTAGTCTTACCTCGTTTGTTATGTGAAAAACCAGAACGATGCCGTTTTAGGGCCGCATCATCTGGTGTTTAACTTCACGTTCTCGTTCAGGATTTTAAAAGATGATGCGTGTCCTGTTTTTCAACGTAAAAATGTAAACTTACTATTCAGAAAAAAAGAAAAACACGGTCAGATTGTTATATGATTTGGTTCGGTTACCGGTTTTACTTAATTTTACTGCAATTTAACTAAAAAATGAAATTTACTCATAATACATTAGGGGACAGTCGCCTACCCGAATTCAATCCATAATACTTCCACTCTAACCATACCAAAAAGAATATTATCCATAATTTTGACTAAATTTCAGTTGCCTCAAGAAAATTTTAATTATGTAATCTTTGTACCCTGAATACAAAATTCTAGAAACACAACTAGTTGTCCCCCAGGTGGCCAGAATGAGTCCAAGTAGAGTAAAAGAGATGAATAAAAGATGCACATTTCACTTTCAGACCTGTTCCACAATTCCAACAACTTAGCTTGCTTCGCTCTTACATGATTTTTATATTTATATATTTCTTACTTAAACTTGTTGATGACCCACAATTCAAACATGACATTTTCTTAACTCAAACAAGTTTCAAACTTTTATTTTGAGATTTTAAACTAACTTGATTTCAAAAAAATTAAAAATTGGACTTGCAACATGTTTGTGTTTTTTTAAATGTCAAATTTGGCATTTCACGCTCAAACAAGTTTCAAACTTTTATTTGGAGAATTAGAATTAATTTTAATTTTAAAACTTTGAAATTAGGATTTGAAATATATTTAAGTGGTTTAAATACCAACAAGTTGTTGGCCTAGTGGTTCTGGTTGTTGTCTAACAACCCCAAGATCCTGAGTTCAAGCCCTGTTGGTACCGCATTTACGCTTAGGTACGCTGGAGGTGCGCGTGAGCTGGCCCACTTTGAGTATGTGATACACTATCAAAGTGGAGGGGTGTGCGGCCCCTGGCCACCAAGGGGGAAGTGGGGAACCACTATCGATCCTCTTTAAAAAAAAAATTCCAAACTTGGCATTTTCATAACTCAAACAAGTTTTGAACTTTTATTTTCAGACTTTGAACTAATTTTAGTTTCAAAACTTTGAAAATAGGATTTGTAACATGTTTGAGTTCTTTAAAAATCAAATTTAACATTTTCACAACTAAAATAAATTTCAAACTTTTATTTAGAGATTTTGAACCAACTTTGGTTTTAAGTAGCATACCTGCTGAATCAAGGGACAGTTGAAATTTATAGATGCATCCCAATAGGGCTGTCAATGGGTCCGGTCCAGATCCATTTTGAAGGACTCAGACTCAGACCCATTTTAGTTGGGTCCGGACCCAAATCCAGACCCAATATTTTAATAAATTTCGGATCCAAACCGAGACTCATTATTTGAACTCGTTAGATCCATTAGACCCAAATAAATGTTCTAATATTAAACTATCGAATAAAATAAATAATAAATATATTTTTATGAAAATAATAAATTATGAAAAATATACTAAATTTATTTTAAAATGAAATTAATTTTTTGAAAATAATTAAAAAAAAATTATTTTTTAAAAGTAACTCTTTTTTTTTAAAAAAAAATTATTTTTAGAAATTTTTTTTAAATTTTTTTTATTTTTTTAGAATTTATTTTCAATTTTTTAATTTTTTTATTTTTTATAAAAAATTATTTTATTAGATCTAAATAAACTAATTATCAAAAAGAACCCAAAAAAACCATTATAAGGATCCAAATGGATAAAATTTAATGGATCCAAGATCCAAATGGATCCAATGAGTAGACTCTAACGGATCTATAGACCCAAAATACATAAACCCAGACCTTAAATAAATGGGTCTGGGCAGGTCTGGGTCTGGATCTACCCAACCCTTCATCACATGAGATAACAGAGTGCCAAACTAAGAAGGTAGACATAGGAGGGGCATGACCAAGCCAAAAACCCTGGCTAATGAAATTCTGAGTGTAGGGATACACAAAACAAAATGATGATCATTGGTTTCCTCATGGGACTCGCAGAGACAGTACTGATTGTCCTAGATGATATCTAATCTGAAAAGTCTCAATTTTATAGGCCGACGCTTGTGACACATATGCCATAGTGAATAAGGGGTGTGAAGTCAACCAGATTGAGGTCCCATTGATGGTGTTGCAGGGTGTGTTTGGTTTATGGAAAGTTTCATGGAAAGGAAAATTGGATGGAAAATAGAATGAAAACCAAATCTTCATGGAATCCATTTCATTTTCCATTTGTTTGTTTAACATGGAAAGTTTAAAGGAAAATGTCATTTCTTATTGTTATTAATAAAAAAAAATCATGAAATTTTTCATCAAATTTTTTTTCCATCAAATTTTTCATCAAATTTTTTTTCCATCAAATTTTTCATCTAAACCAAACAAAAAATTTCTCTAATTTTCCACCTAATTTTCCTTTCCATGAAATTTTCTCTAAACCAAACAAAGCCTAGGAGGCAGTAGAATGGACTTGGAGCAGTTTCGTGACTTGCCAAGGGTATGTAATTTTGAAAACAATGCTCCACCAGCTACCATGTTTAACAATGTATGAATAGAGCCACTGAATCCAGGCTGACTTCTTCTCCAGTAGAATATTCCGATTTGGCAGAGAATGGATGAATTAATGTCTGCGACAAATTTAATGCCTAAACCACCCTCGTTCAGAGGTCGACACACTACAGTTCACTTGATGAAATTACCTTCACGTAGAACACGTTAAGCAAGAATTTGTAAATTCTAATATTAAAATAAGAAGATATCTTCATTTGAAGTTTAGAGGTAAAACTATCCAAACCCAACAGACAGCTTTCTACCTTTACCTTTGTGTCCAATTATCTTATTACCCTGATTGAATTAAAAATCATAACTTATATGGTTAGAACATCTTTTTCGTCTTGAACAGTTTAGAACAAGAAAAACCCAACCAAAATTCAATTTTTAGTCACAACAAAACTAACTGATTGAATTGATTTTATCAAAATATAGCGTACCTCTTCATATTGATTATTAATTCTCAATTGATCTCCACAAAATTCGAATTCTTGGCAATTGTATCTCAATTCCTCTGACATGTTGCAATCCTTTTCCACATGTCCTCAATTGGACTACTTAGGGAATCTTATCGATAGATTAAAATGCACACCACCATCCACCATATCATTCACCTAAATCTCGAAAGATGGCCAATAAATTTTCGGACGTACCCTTTGAAGATAATTTTTAAATGATGTTAGAACTTAGAAGAGTCTGGGAGAGTGGGATAAAGTGCAATAGCAACAACTTGTATGAGGCAGAGAAGACTTGGTCGCAGAAAATCTACTATAAGACTGTGAGGGCAGAGACAGCGGACTGGAGAGTTTATAATCATCATAATCACACACTTATCAGGAGTATTCGGATTTGTGGTAATCTTTGTTCGATTTCAATGAATCAATTTGTGTGCAAGAATTACAAGGAGCCTTAAAACTAACTGCAAATTATGATTCATATAGCTGAGATGGAGGGTGAGTAAGGTGGACTTGCTTCTTGTAATCTTTTTTCTTGATCTTCTTGATCTGAAGCAGCAGCGTCTCGAATCCAAAGAGGCCGTGTCGGAGTCTTCCTGAACTGGGTAAGCACCGGATAGATATTCTCAAAAGCTCTGTACGTCTCCTCTCTGACCTTGGCTCCCGTCAGCACCACTTTCCCCGACACGAAGATCAGCAGCACCATCTTCGGTTGCTGCATCCTGTATATCATTCCCGGGAACAACTCCGGGTCGTAGCTCGCGAAAGCTCCTCCCTGTTTGGAATACGCCATAGATTCAAGCCTGATGGGGAACTTCACGTCGCATGACGCCACAATGTTCTGAATCTTGAAGTCCTCGAACTTGGCCGGGAAGCCCAGTTTCTGGACGATCCGTGCGAACTTCCTGGCTGATAGTCTGGAGTGGTGCTCGCTCTTGGCTCCGGTGCAGACCACTTTCCCGGAGGCGAATAGCAGAGCGGTCGTCTTGGGTTCCCTTATTCGGAGGACGACAGCAGCGAACCGCTTGGGGTTGTACTCGGCGTTGCGAGCGCGGAGGGCGATAGCTGGCAGGTCCAGCTTGCAGTCGAGGTTGACGGTTGAGACGATGTTCTGAATGGTGGGAACAGGACGGTGATGCTCATCTGCTGGCTCACTCCTTTCTGGGGCTTGATCCGCCATTGCTGATGCTGACAAGAATTATGAAAGTCGGAAGCAGGAAGTGAGTTGGAGCAGATGAATAGTGTAACTGTAGCTGATGAAACGGATGGGTGCGTATTTATTTATGGATGGAATGGGAATACCTATTTCAACTAGGATTCCTAGTTGGTCTGGTCACATTGCTACGAGATTGTTTCCTGATTTCCTAAAACTCAACAAACGTCCGAAATTGTTGGACTAGGAAGGACACCCAAAACAGCAGATTTTACTCGAGCAAAAATGCCCTCGTTGGTTATTTTAAAAACCAGAACGATGCCGTCTTTTGGGCCGCATCATCTGGTGTTTAACTTCTCGACCTCGTTCAGGATTTTAAAAGATGACGCGTGTCCCGTTTTTCAACGTAAAAATGTAAACTTACTAATTCAGAAAAAAAGAAATACACGGTCAGATTATTATACGATTTGGTTCGGTTACGAGTTCTACTTAATTTTACTGCAATTTAACTAAAAAAATGAAATTTACTCATATTTTGTGTTGACTTTTGTATCTATAGAGGATCCATTAGGGGCATTGGACACAATCGCCTACCCGAATTCAATCCATAATACTTTCACTCTAACCTTACCAAAAAGAATATTATCCATAATTTTGACTTACTTTTAGTTGTCTCACAAAAATTTTAATTATGTAATCTTTGCACCATGAATACAAAATTCAACTAGTTGTCCCCCAGGATGAGTCCAAGTAGAGTAAAAGAGATGAATAAAAGATGCAAATTTCACTTTCAGACCAGTTCCACAATTCCAACAACTTAGCTTGGTTCGCTCTTACATGATTTTTGTATTTATATATTTCTTACTTAAACTTGTTGAGACTTCCACTATTCTTGTCTAAGCAGTTTGGTTTATTTTATGTTCTTCTGTTTGTCAGAACAGCTCTCCCAAAAAAATATTTGCGGTCATCTTCATACCAATTTACAGTTTTTTTTCCAGCCATTTAGCAGCCGGTTTTTAGTAAATAAAAAGTTTGACAATTTTGCATCCAACGACATTCGGCATTGTTTCAGAAAGCTTTTTATGACCACCTAACCTTGAAGGTTTTTTCCATCTAATTTTCCAAGCAATTTTCAACCAATTTTCGGCCGCCCGTTAATTTATATTTATTTATTTTATTTACACTATAATATATTTGATAAACATATTTCTCTGCTATACCAATTGCTCATTATATTTAGTAGGGATTTAATAAAAAAATATAAAATATAATACGTAAAATTTTGGTATTTTACAATATTCATTACAATATTTATAAAATTTTTGTCAAACATGACATTTTCATAAATCAAATAAGTTTAAACTTTTATTTTGAAATTTTAAACTAATTTTATTTTCAAAATTTTAAAAATAAAACTTGAAACATGCTTGTGTTTTTTGAATGCCGAACTTGGCATTTTCACGTTTAAGCAAGTTTCAAACTTTTATTCGGAGAATTGGAATCAACTTTGATTCCAAAACTTTGAAATTAGGTTTTAAAACATATTTGGGTGTTTAAATACCAAACTTGGCCTTTTCATAACTCAAACAAGTTTTGAACTTTTATTTTGAGGCTTTGAAATAACTTTAGTTTCAAAATTTTAAAAATAGGACTTGAAACATGTTTTGATATTTTCACAACTCAAATAAATTTCAAACTTATATTTAGAGGTTTTGAACCAAATTTGATTCTAAAACCTTCAAAATATAACATGAAACATGTTTGAGTTATTTTTTTTGTAAAAAAAAGTGCTGGTATTGTATTGATCAATAAAGTTTATGTTTAAAAAAGTGCTACTGCCCAGGAAGTGCTAGCAAAAGAACGAGGGATACGTTGAATCATATAAAGTTTAACAACACATTCATCCTTCACTGACTTTAAGATTAAGTCCCTTCTAAATTGCTTATCACAAAAGACAAAGTTGTTCCTCATCTTCCAATTCCGGTGCAAAGTGCTGGATAAATAAAAGTAGCAGACCTTGTGAATCAAAGGAGGGTTGAAATTGATAGATGCATCCCAGGAGATAACAGAGTTCCAAATTAAGAAGGTAGACACATGAGGGACATGATCAAGGCAAAAACCCTGGCTGATGAAATTCTGAGTGTAAGGATATACACAACAAAATGATGATCATTGGTTTCCTCATGGGACTCGCAGAGACAACGTTGATTGTCCTAGATGATATCTAATCTGAAAAGTCTCAATTTTATAGGCCGATGCTTGTGACACATATGCCATATAAAGAAACTATGCTTAGGATAGGAGAGGACATTCTAAACAATATCAAACCAGTGAGGTTTTGAAAATTCATGCCGGAGGAACTTGTTTACAAAACTTACAGTGAATAAGGGGTGTGAAATCAACCAGACTGAGGTCCCATTGATGGTGTTGCAACACTAAGAGGCAGTAGAATGGACTTGGAGAAGTTTCCTGACTTGTTAAGGGTATGTAATTTTGAAAACAATGCTCCACCAGGTACCATGTTTAATAATGTATGAATAGAATGTCACGACCCGAAAAATGTGGGTCGCGATGGCGTTTTGACTAGTCTCTTTTTAACATTTAGTCAAAACAAGCCTTGACGAAGAAATTCAAAGTCAAAAGACTCAACATACAAGCTAAGTCAATTAACATTTAAAATTTCAAACTATCAATAACAACTCAAGATCTTGTCCA
>NQLW01000019.1:858956-905947 GCA_002312845.1 Kalanchoe fedtschenkoi
GCGCGGCAGAGACCGCAGAGCAGCAAAAGCACGCGCAGGAGACAAGACAGCTGGAGGTACAACAGCAGAGGCTCGAACTCGACATACCACCAGAAGGCAAACGATTCCATAACAAACAGTAGAAAGGTACGACGATTTCTTCTCACTTTTCCTGTCATTTTAATGGTCAAATGGTTGCCTATTTCTACCACTCTCCTCTCTGAAATTGATTCTCCATTCAATAATCTATTACGACAAAAAATAGTATATGAAAATTAGTCAGCCTCAAACTCTAATTTCGGATTCTCCGGGTCTACTCAAACTGTAATTTTTGGTCACCATTTATCAACAATTTCGATTCAGAAGACCAGTTTCCGAGATCTGAGTTACAACAAGTTTTATTGTTTATTTCTCAAATGCTTTATTTTCCTTGACTGTGAATTTGTGATTAAGATAATTGGTTAGGTTTGTATTATAAATTTCTCTAAATTTATCTCTTGTTTAAATATGTCTTCTAGAATTAAGAAATATTATTCTGGTTATGAGAAATTGCAGAAAAAGAAAAAAATTAAAAAGTTTATTAAATCACAGTAAGGCGCTCTAAATAAATTTGTAGTGAAGGAATCACAAATTTCATTAGACAATGAAAATATTAATGTAAAGTTAGATGAAAATTTTGATGGTGTGAATAATGTAGTTTCTAATGATGATGATCATTTTATAATAGATCATAGTGATATTGATGACAATAATGGTATTGATTCGACAACATTCTTTTGGTGGTAAAGATTGTATTGTGAATTTGAATGATGATAGACAAAATGAAGAGTCTTTAAATTCTCATACTGATATTTTTTATCCTAGATATTGGAATGCTCCTTATTCAAAAATGATCGATACTTTGGCGGTAAAGGTCCCTAAAGGAGATATACTTTTCCAAAAAGGACCTAAGAATAAACTTGGTAGACACTTTTCCTCAGATTTATATACTAGAGTTTTGGATAATGGTGAAAAACATGATAGAGATTGACTTGTATATTCAAAAGAGCTTGATAAAGTTTTTTTACTTTTGTTGCAAGATATTTAAAAAGGTATATGTAAAAGGTGGATTAGTAAATAAGGGTTATGAGGATTGGTCCCACATTCGGACTCGACTTCAAGAGCATGAAGTTGGCATGGAACATAATAAAAATTGGGCTACTTGGTATGAATTACGTTGTAGATTAAATGCTAACAAAACATTGATCATGTGGCTCAAAAACAACTTAAAAAGAAAGGGATCATTGGAAAAATGTTTTGGTAAGAATAATTTATATCATAAAGTTTCTTGCCAAACATAATATAGCTTTTCGTGGAAAGAAAGAGAGGTTGTATGAAAATAGCAATGAAAGTTTTCTAGGTTTAATTGAAATGTTAGCTGAGTTTGATCTAATTATTCTATAGCATGTTCGACTTATTTCAAGTGATGACATTCACTTCCATTATCTTAGTCATAATATTCAGAATGAGTTGATATCTTTGATTGGTTCTTCAATTAAATCTGAAATTATGAAAAAGGTAGGACAAGCAAAGTATTTTTCTGCTATATTGGATTGTACTCCCGATATTAGTCATCAAGAGCAAATGTCTATCATATTTAGATACGTTGATCTTTCGTCTAGTTCTATTGTTATTGAAGAATCATTTTTGGGATTTGTAAATGTTAATGACACTACAGGCGAGGACTTTTGATGTTTTATTACAAAAATTGAAGCTCCTTGATCTTGATGTAGACAATGTGCGGGGACAAGGACATGTTGAATTGTGGTGAATCAGATCTGTAGCTGTAGACAAGGTAGAAGTAAATAGATAAAAATATAGCTCAAGTGACTAAATTGTGATTATGTTGATCACTAATATTAATTATGAAATTCTTATAATGAATTAAGATCAACAAAATATATGCACTTCAATGCGGTGAGCGGTGAGAGCTCTTAAACAATAGTTCATACTCTACAATCATCAAACCCTTTATCCAATGATATGAATTCTATATGTCAATCATGTAAATTAGGTTGTCAAACTAGATTAAAGACATACAGTTGAGCTACTGTGGTAGTGAGTTCAATCTAAATTATTTTGCTCACACAAACCTAGAGTATGTTTACATATAAGAATTTTATTAAAATTAATTATCTCACAGCACTACATGAATTGTATTGCATTTAAACTATACAAGGGAATCAACCACGAATGACCATGAAAAAGAACATAATCAAATAGTTAAAAATCAATTTTACTCTCACTGAGAATACACTCTCTTGTTGTACTCCATGCTAGTATCTGATTGAAAGCTTGTACTGAATTGAAAGCTAAGTACGCGCACTCGGAAGGGAAGGCGAAGACCTCTTTTTAAAGCTTTGTAACTTCTTAACCCTAAAGATCTTAGGATTACTCTCTTTGGCTGGTCTTGGCACATGTTTCCAAGTATTTCTTATCTATATCTTCAATAAATTTTGGTAAGACTCGAACTTGGAGGCTGATAGAATTAAGACTTCTAGTTTAAATGGGATTAGGAAACATGTCTGCCACCAACTTTGACTGTTCAACTGGCAGAAATCCGTCGAGAACTAAATGTTGACTTCTCTTTGGAAATTATAAATTATTGTCCCCTCTTTTTATAACCAATTGAATCATCAAAGTCAAAGAGTGGACGTGGAATTTATGGTCCTTGAAAGATAGTCCAGTTATGCTGACTTGAATGACGAAATATCATGTGTCACATGCATTAATTGCTATCCCGCGTGCTCGGCACGTGCGTCCGACATGTACCACATCAACTCTTTGGATCCTTTCTTTTGATGATATGTGTCCACTCCTCATTGAGTTACAGTGCACACGATTGCAGTCCATAGAATGCGGCTCTTGTACTGTGGCATATGCTGTCTTCCGTCCTTCGATCTGAAGTTGTTTGAATTTTGCTCTAAAAATTCCTTTTTAGCAATTTTTTTATTAAGACCTAAAGTAAGCTAGAATAGCAAATATTAGCTAAAATCCTTAAATAATACTTTAAAAATCAAGAATTAGGTAAGTTAAGTATATAACAATGGATCGAATAATTTGGTCTCATCAAATATTCAATATTAACCCTTGATCGTACTCAAACAAGCAATAAAACTAAAAGAGAATCAAGTTATTAAGTCCATACCACCATCCAAACCTGCAAACTAATCCACATAAAAAATATCTAACAGACATTTGTATTAAAGGCAAGATCATCATTATGAACCTTATTTAGCTACTTGAATGCGCCTTCCTTCACATAAACTCTTTTCAAGAATAATCAGTAACAATTAAGCTAAATATATGAATATGGAATAGAATGCCTTACTAGTTATGCAATAAGACCGTCTACCCTCCATCAAACTAAGAATATGTGGATATGTAACCTGATTTCGCTCTACGTCAGTGAGATATCAGACGATGGCTAAGATTAAAAGCTCATATCCAGAGGAGCTTGACAGTTTTATGAGAATACAAGATTCACTCACAACTCTATTAAACATGATTTTATTTTTCTATTTTTTATTTATTTTCTATTTTTTTTTTGGTAAATTCTCTCTCTATTTTTTATGACCACATGGCGGAAAGGTTTGTTTTATTTTATTTTTTTAAAAGACATGCCATCCAGAGAAGAACATCACATAGTTTTTTTAAAATATTTTTCTAGGAAAAGAAAATTTTATTAGGTGGGAAACGGCACAGAACACGTGTCCAAACGAGGCGCGGGATCCCGCAAAACAAGCTAGGTGCAGAGCACGCCAAACTAGCAGACAAGGAGGAGCCACAAGCGGCTGGGTCTCAAGCCTAGACTGCGAGGCTGAAGGCGTGCCAGTGGCTGGAGCCTCAAGGAGCGATTGGCGCACCTCAGTAAGGGCCTCTTCGAGTGTTGGGGCCACCAGCCGGATGCCCTCGAAGACTTTGCTGCTGCATGGATAGATGACAAAGGCCTCCTGGGAAAGCCGTCTAGACGAGCACCACACTTACGCCCGGGGCTGACTTAGGACCGATTACACTCGGCCATTGGATTGCCTGTGGATTAGGGTTAAGGAGTATGGGTAAGGACAACTCCATTGGGACCATCTCCGATCTGTAGGAGATCTAATCGAGTTTTCCCTGTCGGATGCGATGGAGTCAATGTCGGAAGCTAGATCGGAGATCTCAAGTAAGGTTATGGAATGCCTCCTAAGAAAGAGTGGGGTTGCAGTTCATTATACGGTTAAAACTGTTAATCGAAATCAGTTAATTGAGAATTTTAATTGTGGTTAATCGAATTCGGTTAACCGAAAAATTCGGTCCGGTTAAACAAAAAATTTGGTTCGGTTAACGGTTAAAAAAGATATGTGGATTTTCGGTTAACTGATTAACCGAATAAAAATATAAATATTTAAAAAATAAAATTGTAACTTACCAGTGTAATTTTTGTTCTAAATTGAAAATTCAGTCAAAAACTCGGTTAAATTGGTTTAATTAACCATTTAACCGAAATTCGGTTAAAATCACAGTTAATTTAACTGAGTTAATCGAGTTTTCGATTAATCATTTAAATTAACCGAAAATTCGGTTCGGTTAACGATTAAGAAATTTTCTAATCAATTAATCATTTCGGTTAACCGAATAAGCAATTCGATCGTTTATTAACCGAATTTACACCCTAAGCCGAAAGCTCGAGTACCTATGTAAAAGTCCCCTAAGGGGATCTGAAAATGACCACAAAAGTGTCCTCTGAGCAGGCAACATTCATCATTAGACTGTTTGAGTGTGGTATCCAAAAATGTTGAGGGTCGTAGGTCCTTCATGCAGTGGAAGGCAAAGGCATTTACGGACTAAACCCTGAGGTAGCCAGAAGATGGATATCAGGCGGCTTCGGCTGAAGGCGATATCTGATGGATTCCATTCTCAACTTAACAAGAGCTTCCCATCTCAGCCTGAGGACACAGGTGGGGATCTGACCGGGCTCATCATCAAAGACCACCACACATCTCGCCTTCCAGATATCCAAAAGGCCTATCGTAAAGCCCAGGATTCGGATCATGCCAATATGCGAACGGGGGATGGAATTATACAACTAATTTTTTAAAAGGTTTTTGAGAGTATGTATCTGCGGCAGGCCCGACATGTTCGAGAGATACTTCCAGACGTCTTGGGCGGCTTCCCTGAACAAAGAGGTGCTCGATTGTTTTGATTGAGCCTTGATCATAACATCAGCATTTAGATTCTAGGCGCACTCCTTTGCGCTGAAGGGCATCATCAAGGGGGATTGCTTTGTTTTTGATCTTCCACAGCAATATACTCATCTTCTTTGGCATGAACCGATTCAAAATTCGAGCCCAGGTGGGGCTATGCAGGATATGGGCTCGATGACGTTTCAGAAAACTTGGGCTATGACTTCTTCACCGGGTGCTTTAGGCCAGATGATCTTGTCAGATTTTGAAGATAGCGTGATTGCTTGGAGTTGAGCCTTGGCCTCAACTGGGATAACCATCAGGACTTCCTTGTTCAGGGTTGAGTCCATTAGAACCTCGCAAAGTGTGAGGTTTTTGCAAAAAGTGCTCAGCCGAGGGACGGGTAGATTGCACCACTTTGTGTTTCATATCAAGAAGTCCCCACGCCTTATGACAATGATGACATCTCTCTGAATCTCCTTAAGGAAAGAGGCTACGGCACGCCAAAGAGCAGAGCATTTGCCCTTTAGGTAGCCTCCGTAGCACTGCTTCATGAATTCCAGCCATTGAGAGATTTGCTTGCGTAGGCTTCATGTGAGCTTGGTGTGAAAGCTACATATTACGTCAAGGAGACGCCTCCAATTGAGACCGTCGCCATCATAAGGGAGACAGACAATGTCGTACTTGATCCAATGCATTCTCCGCGATTCTCCAACGTCTCAAAGAAAGTTGGAAATGTACTTCTCGATTCTATTGAGGATGCCCTTTGACACCTGACAGGCTGTGAGGGTGTGAATGGGGATGGAGGAGAGGACAGACTGAGCTAGGATGAGCCTGCCTCCTGGGGCAACAACTTAGCTCTCCACCCACTAAGCCTCGAATCAAAGTGAGACAACTTGGGCCTCCAATCAAACAGAGGCGTGCCTAGGTAGGATACTAGGAGGGCACTGGCCTTGCAGCTTATGAGATTACAAACCCTTACTCGCCTTGAAGGAGAAATATACTAGCCAAAGAAATTTTTTTTTTTTGTGGGGTTGAACTGCTGGCCTGAGGACTTGTAGTAGGCGTCAATTAGCTTCATTAACTTGGTTACCGAATTGGTTGCTCCCGAGCAGAATTATGGCACATCATCAGCAAAGAGCAGACGGCTCGGCCTGCTAAGTTCCTTTTGCAAGCGAATCTACGTATAGATCCTTCTATTACAGCTTGGTTGAGGGCGTGACAGAAAGGCTCCATGGTGATAATAAAGGGAGATTGCGACATTGCTAAGGCAGTTTGGAAATTTCTTAACAGTATTTTTGGAATGCAGCTGCAGTACGTACTCTTCCTTCAGTTAAGCTGCCAATGTTTGGATCAAAAAAACTTCCACCAATTCTCAGTTTGGTTGTCTGAAAATTGTGGTCTTCATCTTTCTAGTCTTGGAATTTGGTAATGGAGAAATAAGATGATTTTTTAGCACCAAGTGGATCCAAGTTCTATCTGCCTAAAATGTATTTATCATATGCAGCAACATAATTTCCTTATTTGTCTTACCAGGAAAGCATCTTAGACAAAGGAGTTGGCCATTCAATGCTTGCATATTCCTGTTCTTATGTCAAAAATGAAGAAAGGGAGATGAGTCAAATGGACAACTAATACTCAAGGTATTACTCTAAACTTCCATGGGTTGATGGACGGAACTCCATGCATGCGAGCCTGTGTGTTCAGGGATAGTAGAGGCAATTTTATTCATAGCAGTAATTTCAAATTGAGTAGCTATCGAGATCAATTTCATTCTCAGCTTTAAGCTTTATTAATTGTTATGGATTCAACAGATGTCAAAACCATCAGTATTTCAAAAATTCAATGTGAATTTTCCTGGGTGTTTGACAGCCTAAAAAGTTTTTAATCTCCTCCACGTAGGTGTCTTGATCTGATAGAGCAATTAAGAGCAATGTATGGTAATGTTGTACTGAATTTTTAATTGAGAAAGAGAGGAACTTAGCAGCAGTGTCGCAATCACTGACAGTAACCGAAAATTTCTCTGAAAGAATCAATGCCATCAGTCAGTGTGAAAGTTTCTTAATGAGGATAGGAGGGGTATTTTGCATTGGAATTGGAGCTGATCTGTTTCATCTTCTCGTATTCTAGCCCTTGTGGCCTCTCTTGTAGCTTCGGCTGGCGGGAAGCCTTTTCCCAGTCGGAGCATCCCATTGTATCCTTGATGCTTTTGCATCTTTTTTAATGAATTTGTTTTCGCTTTAAAAAAAAAAAAGAGATGGCGAAAGAGGATTCCCTTGATGAAGGCCTCGAGAAAGATGAATGAAGCCTAGACGTTTCTCGTTCTAATTGATGGCAAAGCTACCCCGGAAATGGCAATGGATATTAGATTTACTGTATTATCCTTGAATCCCAGGCGCCTTAAGTAATTGAGAATAAAGGGCCATTGCACTTTGTCGAAGGCTTTGGACATGTCAATCTTGATAATGATGTTTCCTCCTCTAACCTTTAAGTTCAAGTCGATCACCATCTCCTGTGCCAAGGCAATCGACTCATGCATGCTCCTACCCGAAACAAAAGCCCAATTGCTCTTGCGAAATCATATAAGGTAGCAGCTTTACCAGACTATTATTTAGAATCTTCTATATGATTTTATGCACATAATTGCCTAGGGTAATAGGTCTATGATCTTCTAGAGAGGTTGGGTTCTTCATCTTTGGGATTAAGACTATGAGGGAGTGGGTCAGGGATTAAGCGAGATGACTGTCTCGAAAGAACCATCGAACTACTTCCAAGAAACCGCCTTGATCATTTTCATATGTTTAAGAAGAATTAATTGGCTGATAAATCCATCAGGGCTTGGCGTGCATGTGGAGTTCATGCCTTGGATAGAGAGCAACATTTTTGTCTCATCAGGTTATTGCACTAAGGAGTCGCTCTACTTGCTGAAGATCTTCATGGACAAGTGATCACAATAGCCCAACTGCGGGGTCTGTCAATCGCAGAAAATCTACCTGAAGTGATATGTTACATGCACCTCAATCCCAGTTATAAGATGTACGAGGAACCATCTTCTCTCACTATCCTCAAACTGGCTTGTTGCTGTCTTTCCTTAACCGAGTTATGATAAAAAGTGGTATACTCATCCCCTTCCTTTATCCAAGCAATTCTAGCTTTGTTTTGCATGAGAATGGTCTTGCCCGTTAGCAAGATAGAGTGGTCCTTTCGAGAATTTTGTAGCCTTGCTGCAACTCTTGTGACCAACAAGTCTAGATGGAGGTCCCTAGGGATTCTATCTGCTTCTATATCGCTCGTAACTTCATGTCAACTTACCTGTTCTTATCTCTATTCCACGTACAAAGGAAGATAGAAGCACTCTTGAGCTTTCTGGCAAAGTTGAGCAGTGGGTCTTGATGGAGGTGCCCAGACCAAGCTTCATTAATTGCATCATGGAATGTAGCATGACCCTTCTATATTCAAAGGTACATGAAGTGACAAGGCCGCCGGGAGTCTTCCTCAGCCATGAATAACATGGGACAATGGTCGGAGGTAATACACTCGAGATGGTTTACCTGTAGTTTAGGAAAGCATGTTAGCATGTGCCCTTTGATCAGCACATGGTCCAGCTAGATCCAAACCCTATTAATTAATAAATATATTCTTCAGATTTTAGCTATGATCATTGGATGATATGTTCATCATGAGTCAATATGTTCATCAGATGAGTTGTTATGTTCATCAGATGAGTTGACAATGTTCATCAGATTTAATAATACATCCATCAGATGACCTACATTGTTTATCAGATAAGCTGTTATGTTCATCAAATTTTATAATTTGTTCATCAGATGAGCTGATAATCATATTTGATAATATGTTCATCAAATGAACTACTTTGTTCATCATATTTAGTTATATGTTTATATGATGATATGTTCATTTTATTTGATAATACGTTCATCAGACGAGCCGATATGTTTATCAGATGAGCCTTTTTTGCTTTTGCTGATATTTATTCTACTATGTTAATCAGATGAGATGTCATGTGTTCATCAAATGTCTGTATGCTCATCATATGAGTCGTTATGTTCATCGGATGAGTTGTTATATTCATGGGATGATATATTCATCAACTGAGCTGTTATATTCATTATATTTGATTATAGGAAAAAATCCTAAGACGGGCCCCGACTATTGTCATTTACCCAATTGTGATTAGAATTATCTAAATGTCAAAAGGAGGGTAAAAAATAATTTTTGATTGATATTTTAAATTAAAATTTACAGTTGCATTCTTTAACTAATATTACTATATGCCTTATATCCTTGTGCCAAAACTACATTATTTTATCATCAAATTAAATAATACCATTTTATTTACACAAAGAAATTTATAAATTTCATATTAAATCGACTCTATTACTGAAAAAATTTGATAAGATCAATTGTATTTAATGAATCAAATCCAATATGATATTTCAAATTAGTGAACAAAAATTTGCTACTTTGTGGACATTCATATAGTTCTGAGCATAATTGGGTAAATGTCGATAGTTCGGGGCCCCATTTAGATTTTTTAAGAGCTGTTATATTCATCAGATGAGCTGTTATGTTCATTAGATGAGCTGCTATGTTCATCAGATGAGCGGTTATGTTCATTAGAAGAGCTGCTATGTTCATCAGATGATATGTTCATTAGATATGATCATATGTTCATCAAAAAAATTGTTTTGTTCATCAGATGATAATCATTTACTTTTGTTGATATTTATTATACTATGGTCATCATATGAGCTGTAATGTTCATAAAGGAACTGATATATTCATTAGATTTGAAAATATATTCATCAGATGAGCTATTATATTCATCACATTTGATAATATGTTCTTCAGATGAGCTGATATGTTCATCACATGAGTTGTAACATTCATCAGATGGGATGTTGTGTTCATCAGATGAGTTGTTATATTCATTAGATTAGTGGCTATGTTCAATGAATTATATGTTCATTAAATGAGCAGATATGTTCATCGGATGAGCCGACATGTTAATTAAATGAGTTATTATGTTCATCGGATGAGCTACTATGCTGATCATATGAACTGTAATGTTCAACAAATGATATTTTCATCAAATAACCTGCTATGTTCATCAGATTTGATAATATGTTTATCAGGTGAGCTGCTATGTTCATCAGATTTGATAATATGTTTATCAGATAAATAAACAATTTTAATGAATATAGAAATATGAATTAGTGAACTAATTTTTTTTATTTTTTTATTTGGGCTTTTCTATTAAAATATTTTTTTTCTGATTTTTTGGATTTCTATTCATTTTTTATTATTTATTTAATTAAGCGTAAAAAAAATGTTTTTATTTTCAAACAAAAGCATCCATGAATCATTGAAAATATAGCCATATGGTGCAATAATTAAATGGAATTAAAGATTTGTATGGCGTGGCATGACCAACTTTATATATTATATTAATATATTAGTGAGTAAGGGTGGCTTAAAAGTATGAAAGGTTGAGAGATGACAGCCACAAGATGACATGAAATTTAAAGTGTGACAAATTTTCGCTAGAGAAGTCGGTGTGGTCGGTTGTGTGTGACCGCCTGCCTGCCTGGCCTCCCCTAATAATATTCCATCATCGCAACCAATAAGCATTTGTTGTGTCTCGTAGAATACTCAGAAATCGGCTCCAACCTGAAAAGAGCCGTCTTTCATGTATTAAACTTAAATTTGATAGCACAAAATTTGCCTCCTCAAACTTAATGTGAAATATCTCTGTGTTTAATGAATACTTCCTTCGTGTGTGTGCCTATGTATATTTATATATGGAAGAGGTTCGTTGAAAATTTTTTTATACTGAGAATTTTGTGAACTAATCATATTCACCGATTAGTTTTCAAATTAATCTCAAATAAAAACAACAAGATTAATGAATGTTAGACATAATTAATTCATTAAGTATGATGAAGTGAGAGGGGGCGAGTAGTATTTATGTGGTGTCAAATAAAAAAAATTAATTTTTTTAATTACGATTAAATATTTGATTGACGGATTTATTTCATTCATTCCCGTATTTATGTTTCTGAGTTATAACTCTCTCAATTTTTTTTAATTTTTTTTTGTGAACATTTTTTTTTTGAGTTTTTACAAAAAAAAAAATATTCCGATGATGAATATTGATAGTGAACTGTTCACTATCAAAAACTTTGACCGCTCTGTACATTTTAAACATATATTCACTGTCATAAAAAAATACTCAAAACGCACAATAATACAAAAAATTCAATAAAATCAATAAAATATTGAGTAACAGTGAACATTGAAGGCTGCGGTTTTTGAAGCCACCAATTGATTGTGAACTCTCTGTCGACCAAACTAGAAATAAAGGAGATTGTGGAGGAAAGAGAAAAAAATTAAATATTGAATTAGAGTTAATTGCTCATGAATTATGAAAGGATTTATGAGGATGTTCGTTACCAAGCACAATTATTATGTATAATAAATAAAGCTAAAATAAGAAAATATCATAATCAAAACATAGTCGTTTTGAACCTCAAATAATTGGTCCACGTTAGTCCACAAAGTTCTCAATATAAGAAGGTTCTCAATTGATCCACTATATATATAGGGGGCGGATCAGGTGAAAACCCTCCCAGATATGTAAACTGTGGACAAATTAGATTCGTTGATCACATTTGATCCGATGAACACAGATTTTTACAAATTTATTATTTAATATTTTGAAAATACGACTAATTCTTAACTGATAATTTATTAGATTTGTTGCATGATTCTCTCCTTCAAAAGAGGAATGCTACGATTCATTTTTCTCTCACCTTTGAAATATTTTTACTCTTTCATCTCTCTCTTTTACCGTTATTTTTTATTAAACCAGATTTTTTTCTCTCTTTCACGTCTTTTTTCGGTTTTGTCATAAATTATATTTTTATTGGTGCACATTTCACAGATGTGCACCTATTTAAAACCCAGAAACCCAGATGTGCACCTATTTAAACCCAGAAACACAGATGTGCACCAAGAACACAAATGTGCACTCAGTTAAAACTCAGAAACATATATGCGCATCAAGAACACAGATGTGCACCAATTTGAAACCCAGAAACACAGATGTGGACCAGAAACACATACGTGCACTCATTTAAAACTCAGAAACCTAGATGTGCTCAGATGTGCACTAGAAGCGCATATGTGCACCAGAAACACAGATGTGCACCAACGATGACTGGATTCTGCCTTGAGCTCTCAGTCCTTCGTGGATCCTCTATAGTTGGAACACTCTCTCGAAATCGCTTGGATCGTATGAAATTCAGAGGAAGATGAGATTTGAACTCAGATTACATTGACAGCTCAAACACCGGCTCCAATGATCCGCCACCACAGAGCCACTTTTGAAGATGCAGAGAGCCGACAATAGCAATTCATCGCAGTGGAGATGAAGATGATTACTCCGACAACGAACAGAAGATGAAGATAGGTGGTTGTAAACTCGGTAGATCTGGAAACGAATAGGATGGAATCGATAAATAATAAATATATAAAATATATGGTATGAGAGGGAAGAGATATGGTGGCAACAATTAAGGAAACATTATCATGATAAATTACAATTAATAGAAAATCAATAATCAAATATCAATTCAAAATTATGCTGACCGTAGGATGATTTATGATTAAAGGATATGATTAGTTCACAGTTTACATATCCAAAGTGGTTTTCATTTGATCCACTCCCTATATATATATATCGTTTAAAATTAAATTAAGTAGATTAAGCGGTTGGACGAATTTAATAGATAAGGATTTAATATATATTTTTAAAATTTTGTGTAAAATGTAGAATTGATGAATTGCTCTTGATGTAGAAATATTCTTTTATTGATTATAATAATGAAATAAAATATTTGATAGAAAGTTGGATACTAGTTGCAAGTGGAGGAGACTTGATCCGGAGAGAGTTGTTCTGGTTGTGTTTGACTAGTAGGAAAGTAATAGTTACGTTGAACAGGAGGAACAAATAACCAAAACATTCGCCCCGCGTATCGCCTGGGTCAACTTTGGAGCGACAATTAGCACAAGAATTTTATTAATGGATGAAATTTTCTTGAAAATCAACCAATTTGTGGGCACTGGTCAAACATTTGAATGCTACATTAAATGTTTTCCAAACACTAAAATTAGATCCAACGAAAACTATTCAAAATAAGAGACCTTTTCGTCAATAACTCGTGGTAAATGATTGGCTTACAAAATGTGTCCTCATCGTTCTGAAATGTTCCAAGAAAATACAATTCATCTGTTTTTTCAAATACAAGTCACCATTTCACCTATCCCATTTCAGAGTGGATCTTGCAAAACATATCCAGTTGCGGATAATACAAAACCCCTACAAAAAATTTTCAAGATAAAAGAAGCTCTGATTTTAAAACTTGTTATTTAACAACATATCAAAAGGAGGAGAAAAAAATAATATATTTTGAGAAAATAAATTAGATATGGATTTTTATTCCAAACAGGATACAAACAAGACAAAACGACGTAGTTTTGCAACTTCTTAACCAATCATGATGAGACAAGTGTACATTAAATAATTTTCTATTTTAATTAATATTTCTGAATATCACTTGTCGGGTAACGATTGGTTCTCAAAATAATAACTACTATGGCCGTAACTCCAAAAATCTTAATATTTCAGAATTTTAAATTTATAAGTGTTGTTAAATTTGAAAGTTTTATAATTTTTGAAATATTCAAAAAAATTAAAAACAAAAATCTAAAACTCCAAAAACAGTATTTTATCCCTGACAAATAAGAGTGATTTTTTAGTGCACTATGTCAATCACATCATTAATAGAAGGGTAAAAATTCAAAAGAGACACTATCACCGCTTACTCAATTGCAGTCCGAAATACCATAATTTTCAAAGAGGGTGCGGTGAAAAAAAAATCGGACTGATTTTGGATAATGTTTAGTATCAGTTTGTTTGATTTCTTAAATATAATTAATCTTATAAACTTGGTTGAGAATTATGGATGATTGATTATGAAAAAACGTCATTTTCTTATGTGCACAGAACGATATTTATTTTGATAATCAAACAATGTAATTTTCACGCACAAATCTAAGTTTTATAATAATATGAGTTTTGGAATTTAATAGCAAATTTTATTTTAGAAAATAATTCTTTTTTATTTTCATCGTACTCTTTTTGGAAATCATGATAGTTCGGACCGCAATTAGATAAGGTGTGATAGTTCAGTACACTTTTTGAATTTTATCCCTTAATAGAAAGTGTAACATTATACATCACACATTATTTTGACTTTCAAACGCATCATATAATATGATTTTCTATTAGTAGTACCGCCATATGATAGGAGATAATACACACAAAAATCACTCACATTAGAGAAAGTGTTAAAGTTGGGCCAAGGTCAAAACCCGAGGTTCGAACCGGTCAAACGAAAAGAGTCGGTTTCGCACTCGGTTTACTCGTACCCCACCCCACAAACCAACGCTGTATTTCGGCTCCGCTGTTTTAGGATTTTCCTTCCATTTAAATCTTGAGCGCACCCTCCTTCCTTCCTTCATCAAATCTTTTCCAGTCGTCAGAAAGTCTTCACCGATCATTCTTCTCGCATCATCTGACCGTCAGATTTCAATCTCCTTCTCCCGTAAGCTCACAATTCCTGTCTCTCTGCTTTCCATTTCCAATTCATTCATCCAATTATATGCTTGTATGATTATTTTCTTCCTTTCCGATCTTATGCCTGCTGCTGCTTTGCTCTTCGATCTAGCTCCATCTGTATTCTCTCGTACTGTATTGTGCTTCCATGATCTGTCATCTCATCGGTCTCCGCAGCTGCGCTGACTTGTACTTCGCCTACTAACTGCTTGCATCTCATCAGATTTCACACTGCCTCTGCCTTTGTTATTTCTTGTTTCTGATCTGAATCTGGCTCTGGGTTTCTTTTGGTGATTTGTCATCTCGATCATCTCCGTCTATAATTTGTCACTTTCTTTCACTCAACCCCCCAATTACTGACAGCTGTCCACCACCACGTTTTCACCACCAGTTGTCTATTGTAAATGTTAACTAGTACAAAATTTTGATTCTACAAACAAGCAATAAATGAAAAGGGATTCGTCAACTTCCACAAAAAAATATTTGCATTTTTTAAATATGTTTTACAATTTCTTGAAACTACAAGTTATTGAAGATGAGACGTATGAAACTGAAGAACTAGATTATGAAAAAGAGAGAAATAATAAAGAACAAGTGTTTCTTTCTTAGTTAAGATGGCTATGATGATGATGATTATGATGATGCAGGTTTGGATAAATAAGCTTCCTCGGCCATTGAATTATCATTCATTAAAATGAGTATACAGATGTAGACGTGTTAAGATGGAGACCTTTTCCTTATGTAATTGATTTTGGCTTTGCCCAGCAAAAGAAAAAAAAAACAAAGCTAATGCAAGTTGCATATCAAGAAGGACGGCACCGTTTTTCTATTAGACAAATAAAATATCACCATCTTCCAGCCATTATTGGGTGGGACAAGAGCTCCACTGTGCTAATATTCTTTCAACTTTCTCATCACATCTTCTTTTCACCATGTTTTTTTTTTCAGTCTTATTTTTATTTATGCACCTTATACATAGGAGAGAATAAGGATCCGGTGCTGCGTAGTGCTTTGCTGCTAGCACAAAACGACGTCGTTTTGTGCTATAAACGACGTCATATGTCCCAATTTACAGATTGATTGTCATCCAAATTAGTAGTTACTGTATAATTTAAACTCTTACATTAAATACGACACTAGTGTTCTTTTGTTGGATTGGGCTGGCTGAATTTATTCAGAGAACACCTTGAAGTTGAATAAAACAATAAAGATTGATAGGGTATAACTAATAAGCATGGGGACCTGCAGTCTAATTCTGTCTCGGGACGCTTGAACTACCTTCTAGTTGTGAGTGTTGCACTTTGGTTAGAAATATCTAAATTTATTGCACTGCATTTAATGAGGGCTCACCATCTTTTTAAAACGTTTTGATTTGTTACAAGCCCCGAGGAGGATCAACATTAAGCAAGTTCTTGAGAATGTTTCACTATTAAATGTCTTTGCATGATACATATACCATTTACTTCTATGCTTAGCCATGGTTGATGTTGTTTTCTCAGATCATCCCATCCTCCATTTGAGTTCTCAGTAAGGCAGAATCAACACATCTCTCAATGGAAGAGGAAACTGTAGCAACAACCATTCCTGTCGAAACCGTCCTTGATTCTGTCAAGGTGATTCTGTTGTTGCCATCCTGCTTTATGTCCATCAACTTTAGAGTTATTTCTATCTATTTCAATCAGATAAATTGATCTAATATGATGTGTGTGATCAACAAAAGACAACCAGCTTATACATATTATTTCAGTTAGATATTATTAGCTAGCTTATACTTTAGTTTAATGTTAATCTCGTTACAGGAAGTTGAACAGGATGCACTAGAGTTGGGAAACAGCAAAAAGAAGGATGAGGAAGATAGTGCTTTAGAGGGGGAATTCATCAAGGTAGAGAAAGAAAGTAATTCTCCGCCCCTCCCTAATGCAGAATTGCATCAAGCTCAAGCAAGGATTAAGCAACTCCAGCATGAATTGGAAGGAGCTGTTGAAGCCTTGCGGCAATCAGATTCTGAAAAGGAGACACTCAAGCTCGATGCTTCTGCAACCAAGGATATGTTGGAGAAGACTGCTAAGAGATACCAAGAGCTCGAGCTCAGTCACCAAGAGTTGCAAGGCCAAATAGTTGCGACAGAGGAAGAATACAGTTCACAACTTAAAGCCCTGCAGGAGACACTCCAGGCACAGGAAGCCAAGAACCTGGAGTTGCTTGATGTAAAGCAAGCATTTGATAATCTCAGTGCTGAAGTTGAGAACTCCAGAAAGAAGATGGAGGATTTAGAAGCTGAATTGAGCTCCTCTACTGGCGACGCACGCAAGTTTGAGGACCTCCACAAGCAGAGTGGTTCACTTGCAGAGTCAGAGACAAAAAGAGCGTTGGAGTTTGAGAGGCTTCTTGAAGTTGCCAGATCCAGTGCTAAGGAAATGGAAGATCAGATGGCATTGCTCCAAGAAGAAGTCAAGGGCTTGTATGAGAAGATTGCAGAGAATCAGAAAGTTGAAGATGCCCTCTCATCCACTGTAGCTGAACTTAATAGAGTTCAGGAAGAGTTGGGAGTTTCAAAGTCTCTGATTTCAGAACTGGAGCAGAAGTTATCTTCCCAAGAAGCAAGCTTGGGTGACATTGCCCAAGAGTTGGACATAAAAAAGGCTTCAGAATCACAGTTGAAGGAAGATATCTCATCCCTAGAGAATCAGCTTGCTTCTGTGACAGAGAATCTGAATGGCAAGGACGCTGAGTTGGAAGAAATAAAACTGAGGCTCCAAGAGGAAGTGAGCTTGAGGGTAACTGTCCAATCAAATTTGGAAGCCCAAGAGGCACAGGTTTTAAAGGTGCAGAAGGAAGTGGAAAAATTAACCGAGGAAAAGAAAGATCTCGATGGAAATTTGGAAGGCCTTACCAACACTGCGACAAGCTTAAGAGAGATAAATGTGGACTTAGAAGCAAGATTGGTGGAATCAGTTGACAGTTTCAAAAAAGCTGATTCACTTCTTACTCAAGCGTTGGCCAACAACGCAGAGTTGGAGGAGAAGCTGAAATCATTAGAAGCCCAACATCTTGAATCAGGGTCAATAGCAGCAACTGTGACACAGAAGAACATTGAATTAGAGGATGTGATTCGCTCTTCCAGTGCAGCAGTAGAAGAAGCTCACGCTAAGCTTAGAGAACTAGAGACAAGTTGCATCATTACGGAGCAGAAAAACTTGGAACTTGAGCAGCAGCTGAATCTTGCAGAATTGAAAAGCAATGAAGCTGAAAGAAAGTCAAAAGAACTTGGTGAAGAAACCGTTGAGCTGAGCTGTAAGTTAACCACGATCGAGGAAGAAAAGAGTTTACTCAATGCTCAAATTGAAGAATTCAAGAGTAGAGTAAATTCATTGGAAAATTCTCTTGATCAATCATCAGCAAGAAATGCGGAACTTGAATTAGAGTTGAACAACATTGTGGTCAAATGTGCTGAGCATGAGGACCGTGCTAATATGACCCATCAACGCAGCCTTGAGCTAGAAGACATAATCCAAACCTCCCATATCAAGGTGGAGGATGCTAGCAAAATAACCAAAGAACTCGAAATCTTGCTAGAAACAGAAAAATTAAGAATTCAGGAACTTGAAGCTGAAATAAGTTCGTGGGAGAAAAAATATGCAGATGCCATGGCAGAATCAACCATTTACTCTGACAAAGTTTCAGCACTTACAGCAAATCTGGTGGAATTTCAAGAAAAAACGTCAAACCTGGAGATAGCCATAGAAATGGCCAAGGAAAGGGAGAAAGAACTTGTAGAAGGTCTCACATCAAGGACAGAAGCCAACAAAGTATTAGAAGACGAACTGAATAATACTTGCACGAAGCTGGTAGAGGCTGAAAATCTAGTGGCACTTCTACGTGATGAACTGAATACGACTCAAGAAAAATTGGTCACCATCGAAAGTGATCTACAGGCCGCTAGAGTTAGAGAAGATAACATAAAGGACAAGCTGAAATCTGTGGAAGAACAGATTGAACTACAAGGGAAACTACTAGAGGAAGCTGCTTCCCAAAAGTCTGAACTTGAATTGTCAAACCAGTTATTAGCACAGGAGTCAGAAACAAAACTCCAAGAAGCAATTGAGAAGTTGAACAGTAAGGACCTATATATCCAAGATCTCGAGGAAAAACTGGAAGGAACTTCTGTGAAACTTGCAGCGATAGAAAATGAGAGCATTGGGTTGCAAAAGAATGTTGAAGAAGCTGAAAAGAAAGCCTTGCAGGCCTCCTCTGACAACGAAATGTTAGTTCAGACTAACATGCAGCTCAAGAACAGGGTGAACGAGATTGAGGAATTATTAAACTCTGTCTATGCTGAGAAGGATGCTGCTACAAAGCAACTTATTTCTGCAAATGAATCTCACATTTTGGAGTCAGAGAAACAGTTACATGAAACCATTCAGAAGTTCAACATCCGCGATTCTGAAGCTAATGAATTGCTTGAAAAACTCAATATCCTTGAGACACAGATACAATCATATGAAGAACAGGTACACAAAGCTTCTGCTCTGGCTGAAACTAGAAAACTTGAACTTGAAGAAAGTTGCTTGAAACTTAAGAACACAGAAAGTGTTGTGGAGGAGCTAAACTCAAAATTGGCTGAATCTGAAAACTTAAAAGATCAGGTTTGTCCAAGTAGAGCCTATTGTTTATATTTCAAGAACAGGGCTTCATTAGTTTAATGTTGACAACTCAACTGTTCTTGCAGATTTCATCTCTATCTGAGGACAAGCAACTTCTCAGTGATTTGTATGAAGGTGCAAAGAAGGATCTTGATGCGATGAAAATTCAGATTGATGAACATTTAAAGGAGCAACAAGTAAAAGAGGATGCTCTAGTTGCTGAACTGTCTAAATGTAAAGCTGAAAGTGATGAGAAGTCAGGCCTGCAGACCCAAATCAAACAACTCAAAGATAAACTTTTGGCGGCCGAGGCTGAGTTAAACTCAGAGGTATTCATTTCTATTGGTGAAACACAGATAGAAATGAGGAATGATGACTCTTACTAATTTTTATCCTGAGCTTAGTTCATGTTCAGTGATCAACTATTTAAATCTGATTCATATTTCTGGCCACTGCCGCAGAAAGAATCACATTCTTCAAAAGAATCAGAATTGGAAGCCTCTGTTAAAAATTACCATGATGAAGTGGACGCTAAGAGCACGCAAATCTTGCTCTTAGAACAGCAGTTGAAGGAGATAAATGAAAAACTAAAGGCAGCTGAAGCTGAATTGAAAGAGAAGGTTAGTTGCTTCCTTGCCTACGCCTCTTTATTCCACTGCGCTATGGACAATAAATAGTATTGTATATCACTTATGACTGCACAAGTCAAATACACCTTGTTATACCTCTCTTTCTAGTTTAGCACTCTGGCTTCACTAGTAGAGAATTCAAGCTGCCTTCCGGCTCTACCTTGTTATTCAGAAACAGAAAAAACAAAAGCAAGCCTTTCTTTTGAACATGTTGTAACTCTCTGTTGCAGGCGACCGAAATCACTAGCGGGCCCAAAGAAGGAATAGAAATCAAATCAAGAGATTTTGAAGTACCCATTTCAAACTCATTGAAAAAAAGAAGTAAGAAGAAATCAGAGCCGACGTCTGCACAATCTTCATCGACCTTAGAGACTCATGCACATCCTGTTGGGCTTTCCCCTGTCACGACACTGAAATTCGTATTGGGAGTTGCTGTAGTGTCTGTCATCGTTGGAATCATCCTGGGTAAGAGATATTAGATGTGGGTTTGGTCTGCATTTGTTTTTGGTCGTGCTATCACAATTATCTTCCTACTTCTTATCTGATACCATTACCAATGGATGGAAAGAAGATAAAGGCTGCTGGGGTGGTGCAGCCTTGATACATGTTTATTTTTTTTGGTGAAGGTGCCTGTTTTCATTCTTGTCCCTGCAATCAAAGCAGAATTAGTTTCTGATTGTGTTTTTCAAATCTGCTTATTGGTTGTATTTTAAATCCTTCCGTATCTCGCGAGTGATTGATTGTTCAGTTATCAGATACAAACTAGAGTCAGTTTTCCTGGTCAGTAAAGTTAATAATAAGGGAAAGAGCATCTTACATCTGAGTTTGGTTCAGCTACACTCTTCAGGGTCAAATGGTTCCTACCCCTATCAAGTGATGCATCCCGCACTTGCCTTATTTTGATTAACGTTGAACCACACTAACCCTTTCGGTTCATATGCATATTGGAAATCTTGTTTTTTAGAATCTAATATGTGAACTATCACTCTACCAGTATAGTGGATTGCACTGTTAAATTTATTGTTACTATCAGCAGATAGAACATGTAATTAAATCAGACATGTGCTGGCTGCCACGTGACAGATATGCAACACAAGAAAAGATTAATTGGATCATTCTGCTACCATTATCAGCGGATTGTGGAGGAGACCTCTTGGTTTGAAGTGCGACTTACCTTAAATAATCCGGTAATGAAAACAATGGATTCAACTAATATGTAATTCGCTTGTAGTACCAACGAATTTATTTAGTTGGTTCAGACCTTCCAAGTGAGTACGTCCATTACCACATTTACAAAAAACATGTCTTGCCAACTAAATCAAAACCCACCAACAAATACAAAATCTTTAAACCACAAGCGGCCAACGTAATACTAACTGAATTAAAAGTAGACAAATTATAATCTCAACACAATTCTAATATAATACAAACACGATTACAACATGATCAATACCATTTGAACAGAATTCAAAAATCAACATTATAATGCCAACTTGTGCAATATAACTCCAATACTAAGATGCAGATCTAGTGACGAAGATCTCGCTATCTCGACATGTTGGGATCCTTCAATCGTGTAGAGATTCATCAGGCATAGAGGGCACTTCGATCTTTTGAGCTCTGGATCACCTTAGCCACCTCAGAATAAGTGACGCGCGCGACTCATGAGTTTGCATGGTTGAGATTTTATGAAGGTGGTGTGCAAAAGAATGGATAATTGCTCGGCTAATTCAACTTGTTGTTCTAAAACAAGGTTTTATTTGCTATTAATATGCTAAGCTTCCCTAGACAAACAATATAGATCTGACTAAACTGTTAAGGGGTCCGGGGAGAGAGTAGCAGATAATTCCATCACTGTCTACAATCAAGTGAAGAACATACCAAAAAAATTTAAAGACCTCAATCCAAGATACAAACAGGATACTACTCAATATAAGATGCTCAAGATGTATCAATTATGTAACAGTTTAATGGTTTTCTTATGAAAAGACATCCAACCCATAAAATTAAGCTCTTGAAGTACGATTCTTTTCTTATCATGAAGAAAATAAATAACAACTTTTATCTTAGAAAGAAATGAAGCTCTTGAAGTAGTGTAACATCTCCAAGGCTTAGGCTTTTTTTGAAGTATGGGAAATGTGAGAGAACAAAAAATGAGATGAAAAATCAGAAGAAATTATATGCTTGGTTTAGGAAAATTGAGAAAATAAAAATTAGAAGGAAATTTTAGTTAAAACGTATAGTATTTTAAACTTTTTCAACAATTTTGCACTTATAACTAAAGAGTGAGGAGATAACATAGAATACATGATGAATTAGTTGTCTCTCTTTTTTGGCGGCTAGGAGTCGCAAGTTCCTCTACTCCGTGATAGTGTAGTCATACTCGTTTCGGGTTAGCTCTCGCGTACCTCTAACATATTCATACTCATGTGATACCATCAGGATTTGAATAGCACCCTGTTAATTATTGTCTTTCTTATTTTCTCCAAACAAAAAATAAAGTTAATGTTAGTGATATTTATGACTATCATGCAACAAATATTTTTCTTAATCTCGATACTAACTTTGTGGTTGAGTTTTTTCTCAAAATAGAGGGGTGAGATGGATAAAAACAAAACGACTAAATGATTTTTTTAATTGACCCAATATGTAAAAAGAGCCTTTAGAGCAGATATTCGAGAGGAAGAGCATTAAAGTTTCGGGTGATTTTTTAGTAGATTCGTAAGTTCACTTGAATTCAAGGTGTTTATGGGATACATTAATTATCAAAAGAATGATTAATAGGTTCAATCAATTTGGCTAACCCATTATCATTGAAAAATAAATTTATTAAATTATAAAATAAAATATAAGTATAGTTAATAAAATTTAATTTCATAAATATATTTATCTTCTTCGATAACTTGATTAAATTAAATTTGTTGAATGATTAGATTTCAGGCCTGAAAGGCTCAGTGCAAGTGGAAGGAATGCACAGAGTCCAGCATGTAAGAGACACCCGAATCTCATATCTGACTCTTAGAAAAAAGCACCCAAAATTTTGTCCGGACTGAAGAAAAAATCAAAGTCAGGCTCTAATTTTAGAGAAACCCCCACTAAGTTTGAAAATTTAATGAACCCAACTACGGATGAGGTACGAGCTTGAAAACTCAACTTAGTCTGTAGTTGGCACTTCACAAAACAACCTCTTAGTTGATATAAGAGAAAATATTTTACATTACTTTATTTTTACCTATGTGAGATATAACTGCAACATGCATCATTGTTGTCAAATGTTATTTTTTTACTTACCGCTACTTGCCGCAATTTGTTACATTATTAGCTTTAAAAATGTCTTGTTGTCTGTAAATCGGCGCACATTATGCTGCTTTGATTACATGTTTACATATTTTTTAGTTGGATTATAGTGTGGGTTAAATAGCTTGAATTTAGAAAAAATATGAACTGAGATGTCGTATGGTGTGATTGATTTGTTGATGCAATATGAGTTCTAAGGTTGAGATGTCTTTCAAGAACTGATAATTAATCAAACATGTAAAGTGCTAGCAATCATTATATTATCACCCCCATTATATTATGCAGAATCTAATTTTATGATATTCGAATGAACCCGGGACATTTCTAGTTTTTAATTCCATATGGGATGTGCATTTACTACTGCTTCATGCAATTCAAACCTACATGAAGAATTGAGATTTGTTTTCCTAGTATTAAAATCATGTTTAGTTGCTCATTTTACAAGAGATGTAGAATAAAGGCTAGTAGTTTGAGACTTTATCTCTTCATTTTGATGGCAAAGGATCTAGGCTCCTGTGTTGGTAGCTTTTTCGGTCTCTATATTTGGACAATTTGGTGGTCTCAACTACTTTACTCATCTTATACCTTTATTGGCCCAGATCCTCTCCTTGATGGGATGCTGCAAATCATTTTGACAAACCTTTGCCTCCTTGACACCCTTCGATTTGGAACCATTTGTCATTTCCTTCAACACTTGTGAAAAGAGGGCATAAGATCCATATTCCTAAACTCGACTCTCCGAGCAAAGTGACCTAATCACTCTCCTAGAAGCAATGTGGTCCGGTAAGCTAGCTATAGCAAGAAACCCTGAAAAACATCATGGATCAATTATCGTCAATGGCGATTTGGGCAACACATTTTCTCCATGGGTGGATTCTTTAAAGCCTATATTTACAATGTTTGGGTGAATGCAATAATAGCAAAAAAGACCGCATCATTGGGCAGCGAGCGTTGAAGCTCTACATGACTACCAAAAGTATAGCCGTGTATGCAAGACTCTTCCTACCCATATCCAGCAATGAGTTGATAAAGGATGATTATGGTGAGGCCCTTTATACCATATTTTCTATATTCATTATCTGATTGACTTCTCATAAGGATATAAATAAGTATTCAACAATCTTCTATAATCTAAACATGTGAGTTTTTTACAAGCTTCAACAGCTTGAGTGACCAAGGAGGGCTTAAGATTTAGAGCCTGAAATTTTTATTTTAATCGAGGGTAGATCTTGAGATAAGCCATTTACGAGCCTCATCTTTTTGTTTTGCTCAGCGCCCAATTTGTACGGACTAGCCTAGTTAGATTTTTCAATCAATCACCTAACTTTGTTTTGATCAATAAATTTAGTTTGTGTAACAGACCATGCTCTCCCTAGACGTGTTCTACTATGGCATATTTCCCTTAGCATCATGAAAGAGATCAAGGCCGGGAAGTAACACGACCTGTTACATGGAACAGAGATACTTCAAGGAGAGTGCCAGCGCTCAGAAATTGTGGTGCCTCCATGGGCAAGACATGGAAAGGCAAGTTGAATCAAGGAGGAGAGAAAATGCGTAACAAGTTATCAGTAATGAATAGCATTAGGACGTCATGCTTTGAAAACTTTTATTATATAGTATCCCACCTTGCACACAGATGGTTTTATTGGCAAAAGAAGTCTGACTATAAATGTCAGGATAAAACAGGATCCCAAGAAATGGACCATCAAGTTCAGAATGTGAAACAAATGTAGAGAGGATCTTCTAGGAGAGCTCAAGAGCTTTCTTCCAGGATGGCCTGCTGCTAATGCGATCCCACCACTCGCTGACATGCTTCCTGTCCCTAATCAGATGTTCCTTGCCAATATTGAAGAGGTAGCTGGAAAAAGGAATATGGCTAAGATCAGCCAAGCTGAAGAAGTCACCAGCCAAGTAGTTGCTCTTTGCTAGCCTCTCCTCGTATACATCCAACACCTTGGAAAGTCCTTTCTCGCTCTCTTCAACAACTTTATCATCACGAGGAAACCCGAGTAGCGGGCTGAACAAGAGGTGAAGGACTAGATTGTTGATGTGTGGATGGAAGTTATGGGCTTCAACTTCAAGCCATTGCTCAACTAAGCCCCTCTCTTCAATGGTCTTTCCAAGTAGATCAGTTCCCTGGGACTTGTACTTTTCAGAGTAGTACCTAATAATCGCCCTTGACTCTGTGCATTATCCATCCACCAATAAATGAATAAAATAACGTAATAACAACATAACCTAAAATCTCATTCTTTACAAGGGCAGTTGTTTTTAAGAAGAAAAAGGGAGAATTTAGGGATTTTTAAAAATATGATCCCACAACTCAAGAATCGAATGATTTCCAGGTAATTGAAATGCTCTCAAATCCCAATATGACCCTTAGGCTTTGTTCGCGAATTTAGTTTGAAGAGAAACAGAGATAAGATTTGAAATGAGGGAATGAGAAAAACGAATTACTCCCTCCGTCTTCTTTTACTTGCTTTCCTTTAATAGATTTGAATTTGATTTATTTTTTATGTAAAATTTTATGATAAACATTATGACGATGAATCTCAATATTTTCATATCGAATTCTATCGATAATATATTTTTATTATAATTTTATAATATTTATATTGAGTTATTTGCATTTAAAATTTAATGCACAGTATTTTAAGCGACAAGTAAAAGAAGACGGAGCGACTAGTTATCGGAGGATGCTTAATAAAATGAGGGCAAATGAGTCTTATAACCCCTTTTTGTCCCCCTTAATCTCTAAATCATGCTATATTGACAGAAAATAAAATGAGATTTAAATCCCCCCCAATCCATACTTAAAAAAGTAACATGTTCATTTCTTTTGCTTTCCCCTCATTCACCTCTTTAAATTGACTTGAAAACATTAACTAAATCAAATGTGAAATAGGTAGCAGAGTATTAAGCGGAGTAGATACCGAAAAGCTTGTAATCTCCATCGATGGTGACAGGAACCACTCCAAAAGGCTGTCATGTCATGTCATGTGCATAACACAAAGGCAGGAACAAAAAGTGAATATTATAATGTGAACAGAGAGATAAGCGGGTTAAGTTTGGCATGTATTGTCTATGTATTCTTTTACATGTCACTTTATCAAATTTTTTTGTCCATTTTTATTTATCACTTAACAATTTTCAATGCGTATTTAATATCAACAACTATCTTAAAATGTGAAACATTAATCACTTCTTTATCAGAATCAATAAAAAATCATTCATCACCAGTAAAAATCTATCAATTTTATTTTATGCACGGATTTCTTTAAAAAAAGACCAACCACCCACTCATTAAATTTGTTCAACCGCTAACATTATCTTCATCTTATTCTTTTCAAAATAACCTTAAACGACATGTATTAGATGACGGAGCCAGTATGTACGTACCTGAAGTTTGAGGTAGTCAGGCGACTTGTGCTCCCCGTTAAGGACATCGAGCGGCACAGTTTCGAAGTCGATCTGCTTCTCGATGAGGCAGAGGATGACTCGCTTAGGGGACGCATAGGCCGGGCCGTACACCTTCACAACCATTTCTCTCTCTCTGTCTGTCTCAAACAACCAGTGAATGGAATTTGGATTTTTGAGCTTTTTGATTTTCTGTGTAAGAGATTAAATAAAAAAACATTGTCTCAATTTTAGGGTGATTATTAATTAACTGATTACATTCCCAATTCAAAAAACGTGCTTATTTCATTAATGGGAAAAAACCCAAAAAATTCTGAACTATTTACGTTTATCAGATTGCGGTCACAACTACCGTAATTTTCAAAAAGAGTGCGATGAAAAAAACATTAGACTGATTTTTTAAAATAAAAGTTGTCATTATATTTCTAAACTAATATTATTATAAGACTTAGATATGTGTGCGAAATTTATGTCGTTTGGTTATCAAAATACATCATTTTTTTATGTGCACAAAACAATATAATTTATTTTGATAGCCAAATGACATAATTTTCGCACACAAATATAAATCTTATAATAATATTAGTTTATCAATGTATTGGTAAATTTTATTTTAGAAAATCAGTCCAAATTTTTTTTAGCGCACACTTTTTAGAAATCGTGATAGTTCTGACCGCAATTGGATAAAAGTAATAGTTCAGAGCCCCTTTTGTGTTTTTCCCTTTTATTAATCGCTATTAACTACTACAGTATTAATTATATTTCTAGATTCTTAATTGAAAAACGTGCATACTAGATTGCCTTAATTTCTAATGTATTTTTAAATTTGTACTCTTACTTACGAAAATTAAATCGGATCTCGGATCATCAAGGATCCGATTTCCATTTCATCTCTTGAACTGCTTGTTTATTCACATGTTACTTGTTATTATAAGAAATTAATTAGACTAAAACAATATTAGCTTGAGTGATTTAATGGTAGCTAATGTGGACAAAATTAATTAAACCATGTTTGGCAGTGAGATGAATGTGTTATTAATGGTTGAACTAATATTTTCACCTAATTTAAAGAGATTATTAATTTGGATTTTAAAATATACTCCCTCCGTCCTTTAATACATGTCGTTTACGGTTAATTTGAGTAGATTAAGGTGAAGTTAATGCTAGCGGTTAAACAAATTTAATGAGTGGGTGGTTGATATTTTTATAAAAAAATTCGTGCAAAAAGTAAAATTGGTAGATGGTCTGGTGGAGAATATATTTTTTATTGAATATGATAATGAAGTAATTAATGTTTGACATTTTAAGGTAGTTGTTGACATTAAATGCGCATTGAAAATTGTTAAGTGACAAATAAAAGTGGACAAAAAAATTCGGTTAAGTGACATGTAAAAGAGGACAGAGGGAGTAAGATTTAGATTACAAGAGATGATGAACCAAATGTGTTATGTTGATATTAATTATTTTATTGTATTATTAATTTTTGTTACCAAACGTGAACCGAGGGTGCAGTCCTATTCTTTGCTTTTTTGAATAATTATCTCTTAATTAGTAATTAAATATTAATTAAAAATAAATAAACATAGTAAATATTGAATTGATTTGTATAAAAATTGACCGGATCAAGATTTTGGTTCAACTGGTTCAACTGACTTGTCAGATCTTATTTTAATTACCACTCTCTCCATTTTAAAATATTAGTAATTTAAGGTTAAATTGAATTAATTATGAGGATATTAATATTAGTGGTTGAATAAAATTAATATATTCTTTTTAAATTTCGTATGAAAGATAGAATGTGATATGTTATTACTAAAGGATTTCTTTATGAATTATGATGATGGAGTAATTAATTTCTTGGTAACAATATTAAATGTGCATTTAAATTGTTAAATGACAAATAAATATTAGTTAAATGACAAGTAAAAGAGACAGAGGAAGTAACTTTTAATACATGTATTAAGTATATTTCCTAAGAAATATATATAGAGAAGATTGGTGGCGGTCAATGAAACCCGATTTTGATTGAGTGGTAAAATACTCTTTGACATCTGATTTGAGCATCAAAGACCCAAATCAATTGAAAAAATTGGTTTCAGAGTGGATACGTCACACATTTTGAGGAGGGGTGGGATAAAACAGTCCAACAAATTTACACTTTCCCACCAATCTCATGTCACTTGCCACGTGTTGTAGTTGTCCTGAGTTACTCTTGCATACACCGGAAGTACCTACTCCTTCACACGACGTCGTTTTCATTAAATGAAAAGCGATGTCGTTTACTTTTAAGTTGCTTCAATAAAAGAGCGATGTTGTTTCTGAAGAATATACAGTCATTTCTAAGTAATATCTATATATTTCTGATGAATATGAAACCATAAAAACAATCTGATAAATATTGGACCGATTCTGACGCATATATATGCAGTTCTGTGGAATAACCAATGATTTATCATGAAGATCGATGCATTTTTACTGAAAATTGACGCAAGGTATTGAAAATAGACTACAAAATAATCTGAAGAATGTACAAGTGTTTCTGAATAATATACAGCCATTTCTGAGTAATAACTATACATTTCTGATGAATATGATACCATGAAAAGAATCTGATAAATATTGGACCGATTCTGACGAATCTGTATGCAGTTCTGAGGAATAACCAGTGATTTATCATGAAGATCGATGCATTTCTACTGAAAATATACGCAATGTATTGAAAATAGACCACAAAATAATCTGAAGAATATACAAGTGTTTCTGAAGAATATACGGCGATTTCTGAGTAATATCTACACATTTCTGATGAATATGATACCATGAAAACAATCTGATAAAATATTGGACCGATTCTGATGAATATATATGCAGTTATGGGGAATAACCAATGATTTATCATGAATATCGATGCATTTCTGCTGAGAATGGACACAGACTGTTGAAAATAGAACAGAAAATAATCTGAAGAATATACAAGGTTTTCTGATGAATATACATTCATTTCTAAGTAATGTTGATGCATTTCTGATGAATATGAAACCATACAAACAATATGATAAATATTGGACTGATTCTGACGAATATATATACAGTTCTGGTGAATATCCAATGAATTACGATAAAGATCGATGCATTTCTACTGAAAATTGACGTTGGGTATTGAAAATAGACCACAAAATAATCTGAAGAATGTACAAGTGTTTCTGAAGAATATACAGCCATTTCTGAGTAATATCTATACATTTCTGATGAATATGATACCATGAAAATAATCTGATAAAATATTGGACCGATTCTGATGAATATATATGCAGTTATGGGGAATAACCAGTGATTTATCATGAAGATCGATGCATTTCTACTGAAAATTGACGCAAGGTATTGAAAATAGAGCACAAAATAATCTGAAGAATATACATGTGTTTCTTTAGAATATACGGTGATTTTTGAGTAATATCTATACATTTCTGATGAATATGATACCATGAAAATAATCTGATAAAATATTGGACCGATTCTGATGAATATATATGCAGTTATGGGGAATAACCAATGATTTATCATGAATATCGATCCATTTCTGCTGAGAATGGACGCAGACTGTTGAAAATAGAACAAAAAATAATTTGAAGAATATACAAGGGTTTCTGAGGAATATACATCCATTTATGAGTAATATTTATACATTTCTGATGAATATGAAACCATGAAAAAAACCAATGATTTATCATGAATATCTCGATGCATTTATGCTGAGAATGAATGCAGACTGTTGAAAATAGACGAGAAAATAATCTGAAGAATATACAAGGGTTTGTGAGGAATATACATTCATTTCTGAGTAATATTGATACATTTCTGATGAATATGAATATGAATATAAAACTATTTCCATTAACAAAACGACGTCGTCAGAGGGAGTAGGTACTCCCGGAGCATGTAAGAATTTGCGAATTGTCCTCATTCCACATGCCACGTGCACTCTCTCTCTTCTGAATTTTCAATTCTTAAAATCAACTTATGTAAGTATATTATTTTTTAATAAAATTTCATAATTATTTGTAAAAACGTTTAATATTTAATTTCATATCATTTTTTATATTTTTTTATAATTTAAAAAGTTCAACGTGATAAAGTTCTTTCTGAATTTTATTAAAATTAAGGATGAATTTTAGTCTTCTGTTCAAAGTTCATCCCAACATGTTTAAGTTCTACCTTACCTTCACTAAATTTTAGTTTTCAATTCAAAGTTCATTTTGAATTTCAGTAAAGTTCAAAAAGAATTTTAAGACGTCAGACATTTTAATTTTTTTAAAAAAATTATAACTAAAATTGTTCTCAAATTAAATTTAAAGTAAGATAAAAACCGAGCCATCAGATTTATTAATAAGGTTACCTTAAAAATGTGTTCGGGCTATTTAAAGTTAGGCAAAATTTATTTATGTGCAACGGATCCACATCAAATTGCAATGTATTTTTTATTAGTAAAGAGAATGAATGGTGAATTCTGACCATTTTCACTATCAGAGTTATGAATTTTTTTGATGATCCACGTGAATTTTCTGTTGTAATTTACCTTTACCAAAAATATATTTTCTTTTTCTGCATTATAGACTACGGAAAATATAATAATAAGTAAAGGAAAATATAAAATAGAGTAGAAGGACAAAAAAGTAAAAAGGAAAAGAAAAAGAAATTTAGTTGGGCGAGGAAAGCGGAAAGAAGAAGAAAAAGAAAACACTCTAAAACAAAACCAAACAAAACAACAAAATGGCGCTGCAGCCACTCCGCTCCGCTGATGATTGGATTCCGTAATTTCTTCTACTTGTTCATCATCTCCTCTTCCCTGCGGATTGTTTGATACTGTTCAGCTCTTCCTCTCTCCTCCTGCAACTGCTGAGCTTGCCTTTCTTCATTTATGGAAAATCCTAAAGCTGACGATTCTGCCTCATCTTCCTCCTCTCACCCGGTAACGCCACGCTATCCCTGCTCCTTTGATTGCTGATGTTTAAATGGATTTGCGTACCCAACTCAGCTTTTACTCCTTTTTTAGCTCCATTTACTTGTTCTTGGCATAACTGCACCAAAAACAAAAGAAAGATGGAGGGTGCTTGATTTTTATTTTATTTTTTTTATTTTTTGCTGTGGTGAAATTTTTCGACAAATATATGTGCAATGTCTGCTTGGAGCATCAGACAATTATGGTGTTATTTAATTTCTGGAAAAAAAAAGATGAAGAAGAAATACGAACATACTTGTGTCTGTGGACCAGAGCTTGCTCTTGTATGTTCTATAGGACAGGGGCTACTCCATGTACAACTTTGTTCCCTCATGTTATTCATCTTTTGTCAGTTTTGCTTCTTTATGGTTTGCTTTGGGCAGCACTTGACTACACAAACTAGCAAACTTAATCTTTGACTTGGGTGATGTGTCATATTAATGGAAAACTATATCTTAACGTAAGATTTGATTACAAGGACCAGCTGTAGTCTCGCCCGCAAGTATGACATTCATAGTACGCTTTGCTCTCCATACATGATCCGTCTGTCAAGTTACAAAATGATTTATTATATGCTGTCTTTGCATTTTCGTTCTTCTTGTAAATCAAATTTTATGTGGTAGTTTGGTAGTTAGTTTGTGGCTTTGTGCATAGTTAGACTATTTACAAATCACAATTATGTTTGTTATGTATGGTTGTGAAAGCTCATCTTCTAACCCATTCATTCCTTATTCTGTAGACTACTAGTGATTATGAAATAAGTGAAGAAAATATGCTTCTTCAGCATTCAGGACGACCATGCCTTTCTTCTCTTCAAATACCTGCAAAGTTTATGGAGGATACAAATCCCACAGTGATAAGTACAGATGCTCCTTCCATACCAAGTCCTGGTTCCTTAAGAGCTGGATTGCCTCCAAGACCAGCTTCAGCTAAAAAGATTCCGTCCATGAGAAATCTGCTTCCTCAAAGGAGCTTTAGAGCGAAAACTACGGATGATGAGGGAGAGAAAACAATTCTCATTGTCCCAGATTCACAAGCATCAGATATTTCTCGGCCAAAGCCATCCACCTCGAGATCATTTTCCCTCAACAGGATTTTTTTTCCTGCATCTATGAAATCAGGAAATTTTTTGCCAGTTGCACCAAATGCGAATTCGGACATTCAGTCTGGCCAAGAACAAAATGCCAACGAGCAATTAGATTCCAGTGTAAGTCCCTGCTCTTTTTAAGCTGTTATCTAAATATTCCATATTGTAGTATTGTTTTGGTAGTTACTGACTGCCCATGACGGCCACAATTACAGAAAAGGGAGAGGTTGCATTACATGAAACGCTCTTTTTCAGTTCCAGTCAATGTTAAGAACAGGAGCTTAAAACGAACAGACTCTAAAGGGAACATCATTCGTGTGATTTCAGCAACTTCTCAACCCGCAGTTGCTGTTTCCTCACAAGACGATTCTTCAATCACTGAAATTGGTAAATGCTTATATTTCATACTCTATTTCAGCATTAAATTGTCTTTCAGAGAACTACACTTCTTTTCAAATAGATTAATTAAATAACGGATGATTAAAATAACTTGTAATTAAAATAATTAAGTACTCTGCTATTTTGAGTTTTGCATTCACTATTGGTGAACTCTACTGCGGTACCAATCTAAATCACATACAAAAGCATATTATAATACTGAATGTCCATGCTCTATTTACCCTACATGTATGTTGAACCTTTTTCTGTAACTTCTTTTATTCATAAAATGTAGTCTCAATGTTTTTATTTGTGACTATCTCTAACCTGCTGTGAATTATCCTTCCAAGTATCAATTACCATTTACCTCATTGAATCAAACCAAGTATTGCCATGTTTGTATTAACCATTATGAGGTGCAAAGAGGGAACTTATGGCTGCTTGGTCTACACTCTACACGCTATATCCACACACCACCTTTTAGCACTAACTAATGGATTGATCATGAGAACCCAGTTACCGAGATGTCAAACTATCTATGATGCATTGTTCTTGTTAGTTTTCGGATTACTGCAGTGGTTATGTGATAGATGATAACTACTATAACCTGCTTCAGATATGATACATTGTTTTGCAATGCAGTCTATCCACACAACAAAGCAGAATATATATTGAAATTATAATTATACTTTTCCAGTAATTCTATCTTTTACTTATCACCTCCAACATTCTCAGTGCAGCTTGTGATGAGGCTGGTGAAGATATTCCAGAAGAGGACGCTGTATGCAGAATTTGTTTTGTTGAATTGGGGGAAGGAGGTGATACTCTGAAGTTAGAATGCAGCTGTAAAGGAGAACTAGCTCTTGCTCACCAAGAGTGTGCTTTGAAATGGTTTAGCATTAAAGGAAACAAGATTTGTGATGTCTGCAAACAGGAAGTTCTCAACCTTCCAGTAATGTTGCTGAAGCTACCCAATCCTCAGACAGTCACCCATCAACTGCCGCCTATTACTCAACAGAGGGTTGTTCCCCGATACAGGCAAGCTTAACTTACTTATTGTACCTTGTATCCATTTATGCTATGTATTTGATGATATGTGCTTTTACTTGCGAACCATTCCATCTAGCGCTCAACAACTTCATACCAGTTGCTTCACATTAACCAAGGTGACCTGCCAAATGGAAGTAAAAAGAACATTGGTAAACTTAATTTGTCATACTATTGGAAGAATGATGAGCTAGGCTATGCTGTCTGACCCAATCTTGATACGTTTTCGTCATCTGAAGATGCGCGAAATATTCGTTATACCGATAGAAGTAGAAGGAATACCTTTTTCTTCTTCTGAAAATAGATTCCCCCTCAAGATTCCACACTCACCTTATAGGCACAATCCCCAACCATTTGACATCCAGCAAGGCACATGGGGTAGACACTTGACAATCAACCCGATATTCATCTGGCATCCCCTCGTTCAACTCCGCAAATTAGGTATCCCCCTATGCTACACTGTGCCTTACAACATACCTTACCGACCCAAAAACGTGTGGCACTCTCCAACAAACAAATAGTGCTCTTTTACTTATACTGCATCCAAGGAACAGAAAGACTCTTTTCAAGGAGCCAGAAAAATGGAAATCAAACTTCACTATGATTGAATAAGTCCCAATGTTTAGCAAGCAAAATTTTACTTTCAAGGCTTTAATTCTTTTGTTACCAGGACCAGGGATCCTCCCAGTGCTGTATAAACCATCCTTAGATTATTTTGAAGCTATGTTCAGCATTCCGATTTTGGTCTTCAGTCTTCACATATCAATTCTAGCCACTGGCTAAAAGAAACTATCTCACATTCAATATAGGACGATCTTATTTTTTTTTCCTGTTTTATGTATTGTAAAATTATTTTTATTATTATTTTTTGTTTCTGTTTGAAGTATAGTTATGAATCTAGTGAAATATCAGTTTGTTTTCTTTTCTTATTATAAAAGTTCATAAATAGTGGTAGAAGCTTGCGTGACTGTGGTGCTGAAAACATCTGGATCCAAAACCTATTTTAAGATATGCTTTTTTAGGAAAATGACTTGATGTACATTTTGAGTTCTAACAAATGTGTTGGCTCCCATGGTCTACAGGATTTGGCAGGATGTACCAGTTCTTGTTATGGTCAGCATGCTTGCCTATTTCTGCTTTCTGGAGCAATTGTTGGTATAATTCTAATGCCCATAAACAAAATATTTGTTTGAGTTAAGCAAGTTGATCTATGAAAGTGTTGGGCCAGTGTCTCACTGATTAGTGATTTTCTTGTGTATACACTTCATTAATAATTGTATAATCAATTTAGCATAAGATGATTTCACTAATGTTCTTTTTATTACCCCTTTTACTCTGAGCGTATCTTTTGTTTTTTTGTTAGTCGGTGAATGAAAGTCATGCAAAAAGAACATTAGTTTTTAAATACTTTTAGGAAGTAGTCAAATATACTAAAGCATATAAAAACACGAATCTAGTAGCGCGAAGATTAATGTTAGCCAAATGGATTCTGCTACATCGTGGTTTCTTTTTTAAGGGATTGACACAACATGACAAATGGACTGAGCTGTGAATCAGAAGTCCGTTCAGTTGTATTCAGTTTTCACTAGCATAATTAAGGGTTTGCTCTCCTTGTTTAACATTAGATGTTTGAAAACTTGGGTTCTGTTAATATCTTTTTTCTGTCACACAAAATTTGTTCATTTAATAAAGTTGAGGCAATGTTTATTTCAACTGAAAGTTCACACTAATTTATGACTAATCTTGACTGTCAATTAGCAGTCAGCTCTTAATGTCATCATTGCTTAAGCTGTTTCATTTTCATTTTTCTATGATCAGGTTTCTGACTTAGGAACACGAGCTCTTGCAATATCTATACCTTTCTCTTGTGTCATGGGTCTTCTCTCTTCAATGATAGCTTCTACAATGGGTAAATTTTGGATAAATTTGAAATTTTTACGCACTTAAACAATAATATTGTTCCTACTAGAACAGGTTGTCAATTAATTTCTACTTAAAGAAACCGTCATCACCTTAGCATCTGTGAAAGCCAGCAGAAGTTTTTACATGTTGCATGGCACTGGAAATAAGTCAACTTGTTGCTTGGGATTCTAGGCTTTGTAGTAGACAGAACAGGTGGTTTGAGATATTTTATTTTTATGGGCAAACTTGGACATTTGGCTCTATATTATATTATATTACTTTCTACAGTCCTTGCATAGCTATGTTTACTCTTTAGTTGCCATTCCTTCTCTTTCTAATATGATAATAACTTTCTGATGCAGTGAGCAAGAGTTACATATGGGCCTACGCATCTTTCCAGTTTGCAATCGTCATATTGTTTGCTCACATTTTTTATTCTGTTGTAAGTAGCATCAAATGAAAAACTTGAATAAATTTTTATTTTTTGTTATTAGGCAGCACACTCATTCTTAGGCTTAGCATATTTTTCCACCCCTGATTTTGGTGTCTTGACCTGCAGCTTAATGTCAACCCAATCCTTTCAGTTCTGCTCTCTTCTTTCTCTGGGTTCGGAATTGCAATCAGCACCAACTCACTTATTCTGGAGTACTTCAGATGGAGAGCAAGTAGGCAATTGCTTTTGCCCCAACGCCAATTTAATACTGGAGCACATCAGCATCATCCACCACAGCAGCAACCTGCGCACATCGAGCAGCATCAGAATCCAAATGGGGAGTCAACAGCTGGTGCTGTGTAGAATGACAACAGCACCTCACCCAGATAGCTTTCCATGATTACTAGGTTACTCCTCCAAAACTTCAACCATTATATAGAAGGAAATTTGGAAATTTCTCAATCCTGCTTGTATTCACCCCTTCAAAATAAGTCAAAATCATGTTTGTGTAGTTGATATGTTAAGTTTGGGCTAAAATCATATCAGACGCCATCTGATCTAAGTTTTTAAGGTTTTGAAACAAATTTACTTTCAAAACTTCGAAAATAGGCCAAAAATCATGTCTGTGTAGTTTATGGTAAGTTTGGCTAAAATCAATTCAAACATCATTTAATTATTCTTAGAGAAAACTACAGAAAGGGGATATGAATTACCACATTTTAACAAATTTCAGGCGTAATGTCATTCATGATATTTTATACTACGTAAACCGAACACGTTTCAATATTGTTTAGTAGAAAAACAAGCATTTATTTATGACAATTATATCAGTTTTTCCAAATAGATACCCAAAGTTGGGTGAAAATACCAATTTTGCCATTGGGACCGCCACATCCATATAAGAATGGACGCTTTTTAGGATTGCAACGATTCGGTTCGGTTTAAATAATTTGAGATCGAACCGAATCATTTATTTCAAAAAAATCAAATTGAATCAAATTGTGCGGTTCAGTTTGGTTCAATTTATTTTTTAATAAAATTTATTGACTAATTTAATTATTAAATAGGAGACTTTTTCATATAAATAATAATACATATATAATAATTTATATTATATATTCAATTAAGTTTAAATATAATCTAAAACATGGTTAAACCGTTTGATTTGGATCGATTCAGTTTGAAAATATCAAAATTCGAACCAAATCATTAGTCATCTTTTTAAAATTCAAAATCTAACTGAACCACTAATACTCCAAACTGAACAGAACCTACCAGTTCGGTCCGATATAATTCAATTCATCCCTATATCGGTTTTAATTTACAGTCATGACGCTTCTGGCGTGGCGTACGTGAGTTTGATAATTGGTACTCCCTCCATCCTTTATTACATGTCGTTTAAGGTTAATTTGAGTTGATTAAGATGAAGTTAATGCTAGCGGTTGAACAAATTTAATAAATGGGTGGTTGATGTTTCTATAAAAAATTTCGTGCAAAAATTAAAATTGGTAGATGATTACTGGTGGAGAATGTATTTTTTATTGAATATAATAATAAAGTAATTAATGTTTGACATTTTAAGATAGTTGTTGACATTAAATACGCATTGAAAATTGTTAAGCGACAAGTAAAAGTGGACAAAAAAAATCAGTTAAATGACATGTAAAGTAGCACAAAGGGAGTATATTCACAAAAACCCCTCTCACTTTTTCTCGCGCAATCCCTCTTCCAGTCTGTAGGGTTTGTGGATGGGGAGATGTCGATAAAGAGAAGCGAAGAAGTAGACGACGAGAGGCTTCGTCAAAGTAAGCTTGAGGAGGCCCTCGAAATTCAATCACTCAGGCGCATCATTTGTGCTTACCTCAAGTAAGTGAAAACACCTCCTTTCTTCACACTGTTAAAGTTTTTCTGATTGTTTATACTGTGTGTTTCTCATCCTCTACTCATTTTTTTTTTGGTAATGTCTACGCAGTTATGGAGATGCAGCGGAAGAGGATGTGAAGAGATATGAGCAGTCTTATAGAAAGCTGCCTCCTGTACATAAGGTTTCTGCCTTATCTTAAGTAATCAGTATACACCTGCATGGTTTTTTGAGTTATATAACTAATTACTTGTTGATGTTGCTTTCCATTCTTGCTTTACCTTCTGTATTTGTGATATAATGAATTGGGCAAACGCCTTGTCTTTTTCATCAAACCCTTTTTTAAGAAACTGCGGGTGGTGACATGCAATCATCTAACGCTTTGGAAGATTTGAGACTTTTCTGTGACTGTTTTACGCACGCTTATCATTTGTGGGGCTCTATGTATGGGCCTGCTTGTAAACTCACAATGTTTAAAGTTCTAAAGCTTCTCCGTTCAGTGCAGAACTGTTGTAAATTAGAAGTCCTGCATATTTCATTTTTTGAAACTGACACTGGACGCCTTTCCGTGACTGAGCAAATATGCAAATGAAAAGACAATGTGCCCAGAGGCACATTGCATTTTGCACCAGAGCTTTCTTACCACCCAAGATACAAAACTTGTCAGCCAAACCCATCACTATATGAAAATTGCCTCTCAATATAAATTAGATGCCTGAAAACATTCTCAGCCTTAATTATATGTCTCATCTTACAGCTTCTATCAGTTATGATATGGTACCGTCACTATACTTTTGCATTTGGCTTTGCTATTCTGAAATATCAATTTTTTTATATCAGGCTCTATTATCACATTATCCTCAAAAATTCAAGAGATTGCGAAGGTATGCTGATTTGAACTTCTTGTGTCGACACAAATTCCTATTCATGAAATTGGGTCCATCTGTATTTATGATAACTGAAATAGAGCTAATCATCCTTTGGGACATAAGACCGCCCATTAAAATCCTTTAAATGAGCTTATTTTATGGCTAGTCTCCTTGAGATCTTATTAAAGGAGCTTCATATTGGAGAACTGCAGCTATTCTTTAGTGCTATAATGACCCTGCTGTTTAGTATACAAGAATTCCCCTTTTGTTTCACTATTTTGTATTAATGTTCTGCAAGATCATCAAAATTTTAAGGTGTGTCTAAATGTTTGCATGTAATTCTGTGAGATTTCAAATTATAATTTCGGACATTGAAAAGGCAGAAGAAGAGTCAGTTATAGAGTTACTGTATTTTTAGCTTCTAGCTATGAGTTAGCATTTATGTTGTTACTATCTGCATTATGATTTATTTTCAGATACTACGAATTTGTGTACATGTCGAAGCGAAACAATCATGTAGTTATACTTGAATCTGCTTTATTTTGCAGGTGCATTTCTGCCAATACATTTTTTATATATAACATGCTCCAGGTGATTCGTCAATACTTTCCTGCTATCTACAGTCTAGATCTTGTTCATTATCATTGCCTTCTCTTCCCTTTGAGTTAGTTACTTAACTTGCAAAACTATGGACCACTTTTTTTGTATTTTTTTTGACATCAGATGGAAGTATTTTATGGTAGAAACGGCTTAGCATGTTATTTTCTGATCTCCAGACATTTCAGCCCCCATTTGATATGAGCGAGGACATGGATACTCACGAACACACACAGTCGGAAATTGCAAATAATCAGTGTCCGTGCTCTGATGTTCCAAATGGTGGGACTTGCGCTTCTGGCTCTGAAGCTTGGAGCAGTTGCACTTTTCATTCTAGTTGTGTGGAAACAAATAGTTCGACGTTGAATAATCCAAATGACGCAAGCAAAGCTGAGGTGTTGCATGCACACTAATGTTCATGATTATTCAAATTTTATGTAGGAATGTTACTTGTTCATAGATGCTAATACTGCAGAAACTTACAGAATGAAGGAACTGGCAATTGCCGTCGCTCTGTTGCTGGTGACTCTTGTGATGGATTGCAGGTTCAAGAAAAAGATAGAGATTTCGGTTGTAATAGTCGAAAGATAGATAAGGATGCACCTGGTTCCGAGATCAATTCTAATGGTAATGTAAGTAGCTGAACTTCATAGAGCACACCCTTGGATTGAGTGCTCTCTAAGCTGCTGTAGAATATGGTTTGTAGTGTTCGACTTCTCTTCTAATGCTCTATGTGTTTAGGCTCTGAAAGAAAGCAAAATGAATTTAGCCTAATATATTTGGGTAACTCAACTTATTAAAACTTAACTTATTTACAAGTTAGATACAAATGTTTTTTATGGTAAAAGATCAATTCATTACAAAAGGGTTATTGCATCCAGAAAACTGGTGATAAACTACCAAGTTATACATCATTAGAAGTTTGCCAGGATAAACTACCAATTTATATAAGACCAGCTGAGTTTTATGCCAAGTTTTCTAAACTACTTAGTGATATACTTTTATGCCCAATTTTATAAATTACCATGATAAACTAACAAGTTATATAAACAATTACAACAAAAAACACCAGTAAACCTCATATAAAAATCAGCTAAAGGAAAGAAAAAGACCAGCTGCACGCAATGCTGCAACATTAACGGCCGCTTGATTCAGATTGGTCTCCACTTAGCCTTCATTATGTCCCTCCAAAGTATACTCTTCTCTGACATTTTCTTGTATTATCTCCCTATAATAGAAGATTTATTTTTTATTCTACACATAATTGACGAGTTGGAAATCAAATAATCTTATTCACCGCCCAAGCAAGATAGCATCAGTGTTCCTAAAGATTTTGAGTTCCTGCATCTCCAAATAAAATATATCATCTTTACAAGATTTGTGAAAATAATGTCTGCAGGGGATTCTCTATTCCAACTTTTGCCAACAATATCCAAATAAGTGATCCGTAAATTAGGTAACTCTTGAGTACAAAATGCCAGCATATGCTCCTGTGAGCTTTGTATCTTGTCAATGTATCTTTTGTGTCCATAGCAGCCATCCGAGCGATCGAGATCTAATTCCACTATATTGTGCCGCTGCACCTCTGGGGACTAGACTTTAAATATGGCCATTTCGATATTCATGGAGCTGTTAATTCACATTCTTCACTATTATTTTTAGTCAGATGAATTGAGTTTTTACTCACACAAACTTTTTCTTGCCTTTGAATTTCATTATAAAACAACTATTTCTTAGAAGTCATGTAATTTTGTTCATAAAAGTATGTGAATGCTTCTATCTATCGTTTACACAAACTAGTAATTGTAACTATTACTTAGATAACAATGCATGCAAGTAGTTGTGATCTGAAAATTGAAACTCATTGGTATGCGTAATGAAGGTTAAAAAGATTTCTATGTTGAAATAGAGTATATATTGTTTTACCTTTTCATGATATATTTTATTTTGATAATATATGCAAAAAATAACTTATTCCAACTTAACGTAAAACACTGAAGATAAGAGAAAAAGGTAATCTTAAAGGAACAAGAACTGATATAACGGTTGACGTACTCAGAAGCAGGAGGCAGGAATATGCAACTGTTATAGATGACTTGCTTAATGCGCATGGTACAAAACTATGTTGCACGGATACGGGGACGACAATGTAAATGGTACCAATACAGAAATGCTGATTTTAAAAAAATAGAAACGGGTATGAACGGAAATGTTACTTGTTATTTGGAAAATTCACCAATATTTAGTTAAAGCATGTAACATTTTTATTAGTAACAAATAAGCTGTGTATTAAGCTTACTCAAACAAAATTAAAATGTTATTGAGTGATTGAGATTGGTAAAGTTTTCATGTTAGTTAACTAACTGACATCTTGGTTACTCCCTGCGTGAATCAAAGTTGGCTCTTGACTAAAACTGTTTTCAAAGAGAAATAAAGGCTTGCATTTAAGTAATAGGTTGTTAAATCACTCACCAATGGAAAATGCATAGACTTTACCCTTCTTTTTCCATTGGTAGTAATTTGTGCATTTTCCATTGGTGAGTGATATTGAAAATAAAATATGTAGCTTAAATCTGGAGAAGAGTTCTTGGCAGTAGTTTAATGATGCTCAGATGAAGTTGAGATGTAGTGGTGGGATAAATTGCATGTCAAAGATTACTTCCCTTGAAATGTAAAAAATGTCTATCTTCTTTCTCGGGTATTGATCTGTTGTATTTTTGAATTGTACAAGCAAATATGTGTTTTCATTGTCATGTGGAGGTTAATAAAACAAAGATTATAAGAGTCACTGTAGCTTTTAATTGTTGTAAAATAAGCTTACTGGGTATGCATAGGAGTAAGGCATGCCCTTTTAAACTTATTTATTTGTAATTTTACCACAGTAAATTAATTCAAATTAAGTTCTTGCAGATTATGTGGAGTTGAAGTCTGCTGTAATCAATTAATTAACTAATGTTGTAAAACAATATCAAAGTATACAGAACTAAAACAAATTAAATATAGAAAATATTAATAAAGTCTTATCTTTTTAATTTATGTTGATGTTAATTATTACTTTATGTCAATTCAGTGTAGTCACCTCTTTGTCAACTTGAGTTCAGTTCTACTCCATTGAACTTGAAACAAGCATGGTTGTAGAGATTAACTAACTTGAAACTTCTCGGTTTAGTTTTTCATTTCAACTTGACTTTAAAAGAAAAACTCGAACGGTGTTAAGAATCCAAAGTCACCTTAAGTCAAAATGTTTGATCATTTAATTAAAAAGACACGATTGGATAATGTTTTTGTGTTGTATAATGTTGTGTTGTTCCAGTATAGTTCATCAATTATTTTGTCATCGCCATTTAAGTGACATAATAATTTTATCAAAATTTCTAATTTAAGATTGTACATAGTAAGTTTAGTTAACTTCAACAATAATAAATTTAAGTTAAATTACTTGATTTTCAGTTCAAATTGAACATGCCCTAATATTTTGGATTATCTTATTTCTTTTTCCCGTCTTATAGCCACATATCTGTCTATGTAAAGTTCAAGGTTCATATTAAAATGTTTGATAAATATGTTTGTATATATATGTCGAAACCATATTCGTAGTTTAACTGTCTTGATTTTTCTTTTTGTAGGGACATCCATCAACATGTGATTGTTCTGATCCATCCCTGAATTATACTGTTCCATTGGTTGATGTGGATAAGGTAGTTGCCATTTGGAATTTCGCTATTTTGTGATGTGTTGATATTTTTTTTTATGTGAATAAAAAAATTGGCTGCTTTATGAATCATATTAAGTGGTTCAAAAAAATTTACCTAGCCACACACATCTTTATAGTACACTAATCTGTTTGGCATGACTGTGGATGCGGCTTCTTAGTATAATCACCATAGGCCCGGTTACAAAATTGTGTGCCTCATTTGTGCTGGTGTCATGAGATGTCTATTACTGGATATCTGGATAGACATGCCATATCTACAGAGTTTAGCTAGGTTTGACCTTTCTTTAGGCATATATAATAGCTGAACTGTTTTTTAACCCCAATGTCTTTCGGCTTTCTGTGAGAGGACTCCGGAAAATTCGTTCACTTTCTCTATTATGTTACATGTAAAACACAATTGCTTCATAGTATTTTTAAATGTTTCTACTTTATTGACTGTGATAGGTCCGGTGTGTAGTGAGAAACATTGTCAGAGATTGGGCAGCCGAGGTATCTATTTCATTCATCCCTGTTGTTGCTTATAACTAATGTTTGCTTGTTATTGTTATTGATCTGATACCTCCAAACAGGGACAACGAGAGAGAGATCAGTGCTACAAGCCTATCCTTGAAGAGCTTGATGGATTATTTGCTGGTCGAAGTAAGGAAAGGTAAATTATATCTTTGTCGATGAGGAACAGTTTGTAATTTATCATCAAGAACTGTTTGTGAAGATGATTATTATTAACTGGTCTATGATATATAATGTGCTCCACATTTTTTATTTATGTTTGTTCGCATCAGCGATTGATATGGTAACATTGTGGTTATGAGGTTTGATCAATATCAGGAATTCAACAACTATATCTTTTAATCTTGGAAAATGAGATTTTACGTTCTTTATCTTGTATGCTTTTAATATCAGATTCTATAAGCATGACTCATTTGTTTTTGTTTTGTTGATAGCCCTCCTTCCTGTTTAGTTCCTGGTGCTGGTCTTGGCCGGCTGGCTCTGGAAATTTCATGTTTAGGTGTGTTTGTAATGAGAAGTTCATTTGACTTTTGTTGTACTTGCATTATGTCTCTAACTTCTTGCTTTTATGAACAACAGGTTTTGTAAGCCAAGGAAATGAATTTTCGTACTACATGATGATATGCTCGAGCTTTATCTTGAATCAGTAAGAAACTTAGCGTGCTACCAGCATGCTTCACCATATGCATTGTTGAAGTGAAGTACCAGATCACAAGTACAAGTTTCTATTATCACATAAACTGATAACTTTTTATGTGTAGAGCGCAAGAGATTGGAGAGTGGACTCTGTATCCGTGGATCCACAGTAATTGCAATTCACTTTCTGATAAGGATCAGCTTCGCCCTGTAACAGTTCCGGATATACTTCCAGCTAGGTACCGTTCTTCAATGTATATTCATTTGATTTTGATTCAAACAAGTTTGATGAATATAGTTTAATTTAATCCAGCCATGCAGTTAAAACGAATCACATTGAAGGCTGTGTAAATGAGTGTGTATGATATTTCGATATGCTCATTGTTTACTTTCACTTTGACGGATCTTCTTGCGTATTTGATTATCGCTAATTACTTGAGTGAATTTGTTTTATCTCTGTACATCCAAAACTTCTCGTGTTAGTGACTGATTCTTGACCATGTGAATGGTACCAATCTTCTCATTGATATATTACTATCTTCCGAGTGACTATTGTATAAACTGGCTTGGGCCTTTTGACTTTATTTTATCAGATATTTGTTTGATTTCAAGTAGCCATATAGAAGTCCTTCCTATTTGCGTCTTTTGTCGGATGCATGTCTTCGGTTTTTGTTAAAATCACTTGGTAATTCTTGGTCTCTTTAGAGCCTTTGCTCATTTCTTCCTTAACTTGCTGACCTTGCAGTGCAGGGATTACCGAAGGTTTCTCAATGTGTGGTGGTGACTTTGTCGAAGTGTACAGTGATCCTAGTCAAGCAGGTTGGGTGCACAGTTATTTTCTCTGTTTTTCTTTTGCTGTTTTACACAAAATTATACCACTATCCAAATCTGAAGGAAATTCAATTACGAGTATCGATTCTGCCACTCTCAGCTTTTTATCCCCAAGAACCTATCAGAATTCTTTTTTTGATATTTGTTCCCAAATATTTATGGTTGCTACATCAATCCTACATAAGCAGCGAACTATACACGTATGCTAAATGTAATTTTGGGGAAACTAGTAAATATACTGTACTTACAAGGTAAATAAATGTAAATTACATATAAATTAATATTATCACTACAAAATTAAGCTTAACCATGTGTCTAAAATCAAGCCTCTATTAAGGGTAGAATACCTAAAATGTACCGCCCTGCTTACACTTCACTACTCTTGTTGTTCCACAAACCTTAAGGCACCACATGTTAGGCAGCTGGTCGTGTATATAATTTGCATAAGCCACAGAAACTCATTAGTATATTAAAACCCTGATACTTATTTGCAGGAGCGTGGGATGCTGTAGTTACTTGCTTCTTCCTCGACACGGCACACAACATTGTTGAATATGTAGACATCATTTCCAAAATTCTTAAAGATGGGGGTGTAAGCTGAATTAATTGTACTATTTACTGTTGCTGACTTTTCTTCTTCGTATTGCAAATTTTACTGAAAGAACTTTGTTTTCTTACAGGTTTGGATAAACTTTGGTCCACTGCTTTACCATTTTGCAGATATGTATGGCCAAGACGTACGTTGTTATTCCTCGGTTGCCATCTCTGCTTTCTTAGTTTACTGTTTTGTCCTACTTTACGTTCTTACTTTCCATTGTCTGATTTCTTTAGGAAATGTCAATTGAGCTTAGTCTCGAGGATCTGAAGAAGGTTGCCTTGCATTACGGGTTTCAGATAGAGGTACAAGTTCATTTGTATGTTCACCCTCTTCGATTGACAAGAATGAATCAACATCTGGTCCCTTTTTTTTTTTACAGAAAGAGTCTACTGTGGAAACAACCTACACTACAAACATCCGTTCAATGATGCAGGTACAAATATCCATGCACATGAGAAAATATATTCTGTCTGCGCTGACTCGTTAATATTAGGAATTCCTTAAAGATATATGCCATTTTAATGTTGTCGATTGCTGAAAAAATATATTGGGAGGGATCTTATTGCTGTATGTCACTCTGAAAGGACTGTTGGTAACTTCTACCAGTATAACATACTTATCTATGAGGCTGAAATAATGTATTACAGGGACATTTGCTT
>NQLW01000019.1:905969-919002 GCA_002312845.1 Kalanchoe fedtschenkoi
CTGATGTGTAAACCATTTATGCTATGTAGATTTTATGACATTTTTATCCTCATTCATCAAGTATATTATAAAATTACCCAAATCTAAGTGACTTACATATATTGCAATGTGCTTGTAGAATCGGTATTTTGCTGCCTTTTGGACTATGAGAAAGATGCCCAAATCAAACTAAGAGAATCACAGGCTGGAGGTTCACGTTACAGACACCCTACCTGGCTTTTTGGCGAGAGATGACTGTCAGGAAAGTTAGGAGACAGAGTTCAAAGATTCTTGAAACAACTAGTGAATAAATTGGACTCACAGTATCATTTTGTTTGAACAATTAGGCTCTTGTAAGATCTCTGGCTTTTTAATTTTTTTTTAAGTCTTCATTGAAGGCTGTAGCTGGTGCCTTGCCAATTGGCTGTTTTTTATCTGTAACTTGCAATTCCTGTTACCAGCTAAAGGATTTTACTAGCGGTCATGAAACTATGTATGTCATTTTAATCGACAGTTTGTGATGCATTATGCATTTTTGCAAGAGTTGCTTGGCATCTTTACTCCAAGATAAATGAGCAGCAGCTTTTGATCGCTTCTTTATCTTTAGGTCTTCATGACCTCATCCGTCTGGTCTTCGTTTCGGATTTAGCCATGAAGGCCTCGACTACATTTGGAGATGGTGTGGAACAAGTTTAGGAGTGATATTTGTATTACTGTGAAGTGTGGTGGGATGCGTCAAAGCTTCACACTTCCGTCCAACTTAGGGTCCATCCTTTTAGGCTGAAATGAGTTGAAAATTTCCAGAAGAACTAAGAAGGGTGGGTTAACCAATTATTTTACTGAAGTGCATTTCGGAGTTTCTTAAAACAATGGGAAAAAGGGATATGAGGTGACATCTCATATTCTTTAAGTAAGGAATCGGTCAAATTACATAGTTTTGCTAGTGTTCTTTTTAATTTTTATAGGTTTTAGGGTTCTAGCATGCTAAAATATTAGGATTATAGGATTTTAGAGTTTTAGAATTTTTAAATTTTAGGATTTTGTGGGTTTCAAATTTAAAGAGTCCAAATGGTAGAGAATTAGAGAAAAGTATGAGGTTCTCTGGAACTTTATGTGTCCTCCTACATGAAGAATATTCTAAAAAATGTCCTATGAGTTTTCTAGAGTAGTCATTTGTAGCCATTAGATAAAATTCGTCTTAACCATCCATTTTTATTTGTAACAGGTACAAATACCCCACATATAGTCATTTGTATGCATCTAGAAATAAGAGTGAGCATTCTAGTATAAGGTCTGAGATTTTCTACAAAGTTTTCTCTAATACTTCTCTCCAATTTTGTTCACTTTTTCTCAATCATCTTATATCAAGAGCTAAGCAAATCAGAGACCAGTGAAGGAGCGTATAAGCATCTGTAAAAAGGTAGCAAGCAACTTACTGTAAGACACTCTTTTACTTAAACTTGCAATGACAAATATTAGTGGTTCAGTTGGGATGATGGAAAGGCTAAATGATAACAATTATCGAGATTGGAGAACATGCATGAGGTTATATCTTAAGAGTTAAGACTAATGAAATATAGTAGATGGTAATGAAACAAAATCACCTTCTAAAGATAAGTTTGAAGAATTAAAGAAGTGGGAAATGAAGGTCGATAAGGCCTTATGCATGATTCAGACCACCATATATAACAATATGGTCGCTCATATTAAGGTCGTAGGAACACTAAAAGAGGCATGTGACATTCTTACCACACTCTTCTCAAGACAAAATACCCAAACCTTCAGTTTCTTAAAAAGAAGCTCATGAATGTCTCACAAAGATGATGTCCATCATTGGATACTTTCTAAAAGTGAGTTTTTGTCATGAGATTGAGTAGTTAAACCCGCCTGTAAAGATTGGCGATGAATGAATCCGAAGAATCATCATCGGTGGCCTAAAGTCAGAGCATAATGTCTTATTTATAGTGGTAATACAAGGTTGGCCAAAAGAACACTCACTTGTTGACTTAGAGAATTTGTTGGCAAAATCAAGTTCTAATCAAACAGATTGCTCGAGTATCACTCAAGAGTTTGGAGGACACCCTTTATGCCAATAATAAAAGTGACAATAGAGGTGACAACAACAAAAGTGTTAACAATAGAGGTGGGTGATTTCATGGCAGAGAAAATGCGAGATGAACAATGGTGGAGGTCGACAATAGAAAAATTCTTAAGGAAGGGGAATTCAATAGGAGAGAAACAATAACAATGATGACCTCATCAAAGCTAGATGCCAAAAACCTCCTCATGAAAGATCACATGTTTTGTGACTGTAGAGCGCCCAGTAAACCTCCTCATGAAAATGCGATGATACACGATCATCATAATGACAACAAAAAAGAAGAATAGAACTTTAGAGCATCACTCACAGTTATAAGTCATTAGGAGATAAGTAATAATGACCATGAGTTATCAAAGGGTGCAGTCATTGAGGAAAAAGAGATAGCTTTCATTGCGACTTAGCGAAATGAGATAGACTACAATAATAATTGGATTGTTGACTCGAGGTGCTCAGGTTGAGAGGGATATCCAAGTTCCAAAGACATCGATAGGTGGCACAGGTAATAATTTAAGGCTCTCAATCACCCACATTGGACAGACGGTGTTTACACCATAATATATAGATGCTAAAGTAGAGCTACAAAGAGTCTTCCATGTGCACGAGATGAAGAAGGCTCTTCTATCTGTCTCTTAGCTTACAACATTGGGCAACTATGTTCTCTTTGTTCCTGAATACGTGAAGGTCTATCCATACTAAAAAATATCTGGCACACCTATTTTGGAGGGACACAAGGTGGAATTCATCCACATATTATCAGCCGAGACAACATATGTAGACAAAGCTTACAAAAATGAGACTCCATACATCTGGCATGCATGGTTAGGACATATGGGCTACCATAAGTTCAGGGCAATAATACGGAAATCAATATTCAAGGGGCTTCCACAGCTTGCGCGTGGACACTATATATGTAGGCTGCCCATTTGGAAAGACGCATCTACTACTGTATTAGGAGTCTAAGTTCATGGCCAAATTACAACTAGAGCTAGTACACTTAGATGCGTTTGGTAAGGTTACTCAACCCTCACTCAGTGGGTTGCGCTACATGATCATTTCCATAGCTGATTATTCAAGGTATGTGTGAGTCTACTTCATGAAAGAGAAGTCGGACGCACTAGACAAGTTCAAGAAGTTTTAATAAAATGTGGAGAATAGGATTGGAAAGAGGATCAAGTGTCTTCGCACAGGTAATATGAGAGAGTATCTGCAAGAAGAGTTTACAAGATACTTCCAAGAGAACAAGACCGAGCGTCAGTTGACTTGTCCAGGCACTCCTTAGCAGAATGGTGTATCAAAATGCAAGAACATAAATCTTATCGAGACCTGTAGAAGCATGTTACATGCAAAAAACGTACCAGGACATTTTTTGATAGAGTTCATGAAGACGGCGGCCCATGTCATCAACCATCTACCTCAACAAAAGTTTTTTTTTTAAAAAGGAACAATCGTCTTAAATTTATTAAAAGGAATAAAAAAAGCCTGGTGGTCATCACAAAAGACTCTCTTACTCGACTTTAAAGAGATTGAAGATCTTGTACAAGAAGGGCATCGAGAATAAAATCACTGGCTACAGTGACGCTGATTATGTTGGAGACCATGACACCCAAAAATCAACAAATAGTAACTTCTTCAGCCTTGGTTCGGGAGCTATATCGTGATATTGTAAAAGGCAACCTTCAGTTTGCTTATCAACTACAGAGGTGGAGTATCAAGTTGCAACCGTACAATGGAAGAGAGCATTTGGCTGATGCGACTTATGGTGAATTTGGATTAGCCAAAAGACGATGCAGTGAAGATGCATTGTGAAAACCAGCCAGCGGTTCGACTTGTAAAGAATTTTATGTTTCATGCTCGCATAAAGCATGTGGAGGTGCACTATCACTTCATTAGAGAGAAGATTTTACAAGACGAAATTTAAATACAGTTGATCGGGACAGGGGAGCACATGGCAAACATCTTCACAAAAAGTTAAGATACTTTAAAGTTTGAAAAGTTACACAAGAAACTCGGAATGACGAGGCAATCACGACAGACTTGAAATTGAGGGGGAGTATTAGAAATCAATGTCTAGGTGTAATTAAGCCCAATTCCATGAGAAGAAGTTCAAATGACGTAGCTCAAAAGAAACCTAATAGAAGAGCCTATAAGAAGTTCAAATTTGAAGAGCCCAAATGATAGAGAATGCGAGAAAAAGTATGAAGTTCTCTAAAACTCTATGTATCATCCTACACAAAGAATATTCTAGAGAATATCATAAGAGTTTTCTAGATTAGTCTTTTGTTGCCATTGGATATAATTCATCTTAACCATCTATTTTTCTTTGTAGCAAGTATATAAATACCCAACATATGGTCATTTGTATGCATCCAAGAATGAGAGTTAGCATTCTAGTAAGGTGTGAGATTTCCCACAAAGTTTTATCCAATATTTCTCTTCAGTTTCATTCACATTTTCCCACTTGATAATCATTTTTTTTCAATGGACAAGATCATGAATAATCAGATGATGTCTTTCAATTGGACAACATAATTTATAATCTGCCAATTTAGTTGACTTTCGGTTTTAGATTCAGTGAATAGTAATGCTTCAACAAAATGAATACACTTCTTTTCTGACTTACAAGGGCTTCTGGTGTCATAGTTCATGACTCAGAAAATGCCTACGAGCACAATAGACTGACTTCTAGATTTTCTTTTTCTTGTGCGTTCAACTTCCCTTTTCTCCCTTTTATGTGTACAAATATATCGCTCAAAGTAAGTAATAATTCACACACAATCAAATATATATTGGTCACACAGTCTGAGCAACCAATTATATATTTCACAACCATTTCGCAATCGCCAGTCATCAATTTCTATAGCCCTCCGCATACGAATCTTTGGTTAAGAAGTTCCACGCCAATAATGCGGCCCCAACTGCTGGCTCAACCTGATGCATTCAACAAATATCTTCAGAGCTCCGCCGCATAATAAAATGTGATGTGTTCTGAGGACATAGCAATTGAAGCAGAGCAAGGATATCATATATTGCATCTATACGAAGGTGACGTTGACGGATGCAGAAAAAATTACTGCAAACCAACTTGACAACCATTCAGAACATAAAGAAATCCTGGGAAATCACTGCTCACCTTAGGCCTGATTGATCGAACACCAGGATAGTCTTTTGAAATACACTTCATAACTTCTTCTCCAATGTCCCAATCTCTGTTCGTTTCAAGAACACCACCGACCATAACAAGAGGGAAACACCCTTTTCCATCTGCATTGTGCAGTAACAAATCGGTTAGATAAGAGTTTCATGGAAATAAATTGAAAGAATACGATAAACACTCGGTAAGATATTATTAGCATGAGTGTGCCACCAGGGGCATGATCTGGCGGTAAAGAGGGTGAGAGATGAAATCTGATAATCCTCATTATTAGAGTTCGAATCGTAAAATTTTTTTAAAAAAAATTATTAGCATGAGCGTTACTCTCATGAACCCAAATTTTCATCAGAATTGATTTTTACAAAAGCATACCTTCACCGCACAAGCTAAGTCTTTGAACCACCGCCTTCACGCTAGAGGCTAATTCTTGAACGGAGTCTACTAAAATTTGGTTAGCGACTAGATCACCAGCTTCCGCGCAAGATACGACAACTGGGACAAGTGCAGCAATGCGAGCCCATGATGGATCTGCATATGTCCACCTGAGTAGCAAATGAGAGACTTGTATCCCGTTAAAATTCGTTCAACTGTTATGAACTTATGATGTATTCAAGCTTGAAGAGTTGAATAAAATACCCAATAAGCTCGTCAGGAGAAGAAAGATCAAGCAGTCCCAAAATACTGGATGTCAGCATTGTAAGAGATCCACGGCCATCGTGTGCTTTAACAATGGCAGTTAGTGCCCGCGCAGCGATTCCGTATCCACTGTGCCAAAAATAAGAAAACAAAGAAATGATAGATGAGGATTTTGGATGAGTAAGTAGACATAAATTTGAAGAGACCAATAAATATTTGGGAAGAGTTACCTTCCCCAGTCGCCCAAGACAGGTCCAGCACCAGCAGCTCGAGCCTCTCTCCCATCTTCGGTGAACCCGTAAGCGATCGTCCCAGTGCCAGCGATTAAAACACATCCGTGAAGCTTTCCCATTGTTCCACTGGCAAGAGCTGCGACAGCATCATTCTGAACAAATAACCTCACATAGTGTGGGAAGATGTCCCTGGGGAAAACCATAAAACAGACGGAGAATGATACAAATCCTGCAGACTTCCAAGCGGGATCAAGAAAACTGGCAAGTGCGCCAATGTCGTCAGAGGACAGACCTGAGCCAGTTAAATAATCTTTGTTGGTCATTCGGGTGGTCAACCCCGGACACAGCCAGACAAACAGCACGAACAGATGATCGAGTTGAACCAGACTTGAACAAAGCATCAGCCATGACACGCTCCAAAGTTTCCCTTGCAGCAGTCTCTGTCACATATACATACGAAATTGCATTACAGTATTTAAGCTCAATAGTCAGCAAATTATAATTCATATGATGTTCGGGTACCTACGAAAAATCAACCTTAGTCTTGTAACATTACTTTCAATATACATAAAAAAAAATAATTATATTGCCGGCCGGCTGATGGAGGACATAATACTACTCAACACTTTCTTGCTTTACTGTCCAACCACAACATCCCTATGAAAATATATCAAACAGGTTTTGAAAATCATTGAATGAAATTATCCTGCGGAAGCTCTCAACTGCTATCAGATGATACCTTTTCCTAACGAGAAGCAAGCTAGTGTTTTTATCTGAGAATAAAAGAGACAAGAACAGGATAAAAACCTCCGACACTGTTGTGATTAGAGCATCCTGCGACGGCGCGAGCGAGCACAGGGGGGCGATCATCAGCTGGCAAGGTGGTATTCTGATGATCGGACGAGAAGGGTATGCATATACAGACAGTGGTAGTGGTTCCGCCATCTAAACCCAAGATGACATTTTTGGAGCCTATTCTGACTGGCATCTCCTGCTCAAAGTCCCAAATCTCGCCATTCCTGTACCTCTTCATCGCAGCTGAGGATGATAATGGGAGGAAAGAGTAGGGGAGGATTATTTAACATGGTGACGAGCGTGAGCTAGTAGCTTTCAATGAATAAATAAGGAAAGAAAAGAGGAGAGAAGCAGTGAGACGGCCGGAAAGACCAAAAGCTATGAGTTGAAATGCATGAATAATATAGAAAGAATAGTGATGGGATGATGATGATTGTTGAGAAGCAAAGAAAATGCGTAAGCCTGTTTTGTAGTGTTTCCTTCTGGTTGGGGAATAAATTGACTGACTACGTTGTCTGTTACACAATTAACATTAGCTTGTTCTTGCTTCTTCTTCTTTTTTTGTCTTTAATGTAATTTTGTGTTTGGTTTTATTGGACGGCTTTAACTTGTTCCTGGACTCAGTTTTGTGATGCACCAAATGGACGAGTGTCTTGCCAAATTTTTTTTTTTTAAAAAACTCACGTGACCAATCATCAATGGTATTTGAATTGAAGATCATAAAAATGACAGACTGTCACCTGAACACTCTGCCAATACCACTGGTGGTAGTGTCTTCCCAATTTGCCATGAGGGTGTGGGCTCATGTAAAGAGGATTTGAGTGAATCTTAACAATTCTCACGATCGGAGTTTGAATCTGGTCGGTTGTGCGTTGTATTTTACATTTAATAATTTTTTTAAAAATGAATATCTTGCTAATTTGCTTCGTACAGACTCCAAGTAAATCCAAATTCAATTACACACACCTTCTAATTTATTATTAGCCAAAAAATTGCGACGGCAAATGAATAAATTTTCCGGCCATGTTGCAACCAATTATCAATCAACTTAAATGCATACCAACTGAGTTCTGGCAGATCCTTCTTCTTCTGTTCTCTTTTCTTCTTCCTCCAATTTTTATTTTAAAAAGACACAAGGCTCATGCGAAATAGAAACAATGTGGTCTACTGTGAGTCATTAATACTATGCAAATTTTATGCTTCATTCATTTGATATAATTTCTCCACCACATCGGCGGCTGAAGAACAAATAACTACTACATACCTACTTTTCAAGGCCCTGACCATTGACATAACCTTAACTCTCTGTTTTGAGCAAATGTGATGGCAAAAATCCTCCACTTGCAACTGATCCACTCTGAATTTTGTAATTAGAGAAAACTCAATCAACTTGTATGCAGGCTTTAATTCCTCCTTAGCAAATAAAATCACTGGGCGCCATCATACCAGTTATCCAAGAGATATGTCGAGGAGTTGGAGAGTTCCTAAAAGCTGACGACTGGATCCTGAGTTTGGCAAATCCTTCGGTTGCACGTGCATGTGTTGAGGTTGATCTATCTAAGCCGTTAATCCATGGCTTTTGGGTGGGCTTAGCGTCAAATTTGAGATGGATTGACGTGGCTTAAGAGGGACGTGTTGGCACTGTGGATAGAAGATGCAAGTATCAAGGTCACTCGTTTGAGGTCTGTGATCATTTCCAGCGCCACATATATAATTGAAAACTGCTCCTATGTAGGGAAGTGATTACTCTACACGTACCCATGCACACAACACTCCTGAAGATCAAGGTACTGGGCGGTAGGTTGCTTCCACCTGCCTACCATTGGCAGTGCAAGAACTGATGAGAGACAAGGGATGCGATCTGTCCTCGCATCCAACTCAGGGGCTGAGTTGTGTAACTAGCTAACTTACGGGGTGCTGATGTAAATAGGGAGTTGTTGGTAAAGAGTATAAATGGTCGCTGTTGCAGTTAAGTTGTTGTAACTAATAACAATTTGTAACAGAAATGGAAGAAGTGTTGTGCACGTTTGTGTAACGGTTTTTCCCTCCTCTTCCATTTTTCCCGATCAAGTTCTCCGGCGAGCTTGCCGATTGTTGCTTTCAGTTTTCCACATGGTATCAGAGCACACGTTACCTGGCCTGTATCGCTGGTAAGTTTTCGTTGCTGATTAACTGAGTTTCGATCTCAATTTTCATGATGCCGAATCATAATGTTCTACCGGAATCTGGAGTTGGTTCTGTGGCAGTTTCTGTGGACGATCCTTTCTATATCAGTCCAAATGAGACTACCAGTGTCATTCTTGTTACCGACGTGCTTCTCGGAACAATGAATTTCTCCTCGTGGAAGAAATCGATGGAGCTTGCTTTGAGTGGCAGATCAAAGCTTGGCTTCGTTCGTGGAGAAATCACTAGGCCACCTGCGTCAGACGTTGTCAAATTGGCGAAGTGGCAGCGTTGCAATGACATTGTCATGAAGGGATAGCTGGTGGAATCTTACATGCGAAAGATGCTGCAACGGCGTGGAAGACGCTTTGCAAACGATACTCCGCGTCGCACAAGGCAAGGACTTTTGCGTTGCGAAAGGAAATCTATACTCTGATGCAGGGAGAGATGACTGTTGCTGTTTTTCTGGAGAAGCTCATCAATCTCTGGGATGAGCTTGATGCTTTGTTAGCTGAAGACGCCGAGTACCAAATGAGTGGTAAGGCGAAAGAAGAGGAACATGTCATGTCCTTCCTAATGGGGCTAAACGAGAAGCATAGTCACATTAGATCACAGATTTTGGCTATGAAGGAATTTCCGTCTCTTGATGATGCATACAACATGGTTGCTCAAGATGAATTGCAGATGGAACTTACCGGTAATGGTAGCACATTAGAAGCAGCTGCGTTCCATTCTGAAAGTAATCAGTCATATGGTAAAAACAATTCTTATTCTAGAGATGATAACAACACTAGAACCAAAGGCAATAATAATGGAAATCAAGCCAAAAACAAGAAGGATCTTGTCTGCTCACATTGTGGCAAAAGTGGACATATTAAGGAGTCCTGTTATAAGATCATTGGATACCCACCGAATTGGAACAACAAGCAGCAGAATGGGAGGAATTCAGGTGGGCAGGGTAACAGGCCCATGGCACATAATGTCTACACTAATCCTGCAGAACCTGGAGATGTGAAGATAAGTAACACACAGCCTCAATTGACACAGGAACAGATTACTCAGCTCTTGGCACTGATTCCCCAGCCTCGACATGTTAATGATTCACACAATACTATGGCAGGTATTGCTTGCTTAACTTCCTTTACTTTTAGTGATGATATTTGGGTACTTGATAGTGGAGCAACTGATCATTTTACTCCTCATTTGTCACTACTAAGAAGTATAGAGGTACTGGAAAACTGTCATGAAGTCACATTACCTAATGGTGCTGTGACACAGACAAAGATAAAGGGTATTGGAAGGCTGAATGACAGAATTGAGCTGAAAGATGTCCTGTTTGTTCCTCAGGATGTGTTGTTTCATTTACTGATAATACTTGCCTCATTCAGGACCCAGTAACTCAGACTTGCCTAGGGACTGGTAAGATGTTTCATGGTCTGTATCAGATGCAAGTCAGCAAGGTTCTTACAGCTTTTGGTGCCAAATCAAAGACATTTGATACTCTGCAATGGCACAGAAGACTTGGCCATTTACCTTTGGAAAAGATAGCTAAATGTGTACCAAACATTAGATTTAGTTCTGAAAGGGAACTTTTCTGTACAGTTTGTCCCATGGCAAGACAGACTAAGAAGCCTTTTGTTTCTAGTTCAATTCAAAGTATTTGTACCTTTCAACTCGTCCACACAGACATTTGGGGTCCATTTACTGAGCCTTCTGTAGGGGGTTCACGGTATTTCTTAACAATAATGGATGATTTTTCAAGGATCACTTGGGTTTATATGATGAGGTTGAAAAGTGAAGCACCTCAATTGATCAAAAATTTCATTCATTTTGTTGTTGTTCAGTTTAACAGGAAGATTCTTTGCATTAGAAGTGACAATGCAGGAGAATTTTTTACAAAAGATCTTGTTCAGTTTCTACTTGATAATGGTTGCCTTCATCAGTCTTCATGCGCCTATACTCCGCAGCAAAATGGAGTTGCTGAGCGTAAGCATCGCCACATTTTAGAAGTGGCTCGTGCACTTCGTTTTCAGGCTCATATCCCCAAGAAGTTCTGGGCTGATTGTGTTCTCACCGCAGTTCATCTTATTAACAGGTTGCATTCTTCTGTCTTAAAGGGCAGAACACCTTATGAGCTCTTTTTTAACAAGGCACCAAATTATGATGAGTTGCGGGTGTTTGGCTGTCTTTGTTTTGTTTCCACTGAACCGCACTCAAGGGACAAGATGGATCCTCGTGCGCACCCTTGTGTATTTCTTGGTTACCCTTTTGCTCAAAAGGGATTTAAGGTGCTTAATTTGGTGACAGATAAGGTACTTGTTTCACGGAATGTGGTGTTCCATGAGTCCCATTTTCCTTACCAAGGGTGTCCTCTGAATACTGCTGAGCTCAGGGATGAGATACCCATGGTCTTGCCACGATCCACAGACTGCATCATGTTGGATTCAAGTCCTGAAATTCCTGCTGCTTCCCCACTTGGACAACCTAATGAGCCCATTTCCTCTGTTTTGCCTGATGATATACCGAGCGGTTCTGTACGCCGCTCTACAAGATCACGCCGTGAATCTGTCTGGCGCAAGGATTATGTCTGTTCTACTCGAACTTCTCCTCATCCACTTCAATCAGTCATCAGCTATGCTGCTTGCACTGCTTCTCATCGGCAGTTCCTACTCCAAGTTAGCCAACATTCAGAGCCTTCATCCCACAAAGAAGCTTTTCAACATCCAGAATGGGTGGAAGCCATGAATGTTGAACTTCAAGCGCTCGAGGCCAATCAAACTTGGCGGCTGGTTTCTCTCCCACCAGGCAAGCATGTAGTCGGGTGCAAGTGGGTTTACAAGCTCAAATACAAATCTGATGGGAGCATTGAGCGGTATAAGGCCCGATTGGTTGCTAAGGGATACACTCAGACGCATGGCCTTGATTACCATGACACTTTTGCTCCTGTAATCAAGATGACCTCTGTCAGATTGATGTTGGCCATAGCAGCAGCCAAAGCCTGGCCCCTTTTTCAGTTAGACGTGAGCAATGCTTTCCTTCACGGTTTTCTTGATGAGGAGGTTTACATGAAACTTCCGCCGGGTTTTTATGACACAGCACGACAAGAGGGACAGGTTTGCAAGCTGTTGAAGAGCCTTTATGGTTTAAAACAGGCGTCAAGACAGTGGTTTGCTCGTTTCAGTTCGGTCTTGATTGCTTTTGGCTTCGTGGCTAGTCAGAATGATTCTTCCCTTTTTATGTTTCGGAGAGGAGATCATCTCATTCTTCTACTTGTTTATGTAGATGATGTTCTGCTTACTGGGACTAGCTCTGCCATCATTGAAGAGATCAAGTCATTCCTGGACAGCCAGTTCAAAATTAAGGACCTCGGGCATGCCAAATTTTTCCTTGGTCTTGAACTTGCTCGTAGCTCTTCTGGCCTGTTTCTTAACCATCGCAAATATGCTCTTGACATCCTGCAAGAGACTGGTTTTACTGACTCCAAACCGTGTCACACTCCTATGGAAACAAGGCACCAATTGTCCCTTTCTTCGGCTCCTTTGCTCCCTGATCTTGAGCAGTATAGGCGGCTTGTGGGCAAACTTATCTACCTCACCGTTACACGGCCTGACTTAGCCTATGCAGTTCATGTCCTCAGCCAGTACATGAGTGCACCAACTCAGGATCATCTTCGCGCTGCTCACCGAGTTTTGCGGTATGTGAAGGCTGCCCCTGCCCAAGGCCTTTTTTTTCGGCTACCTCTGATCTCACCTTGCGTGCCTATTCTGACACCGATTGGGCTGCTTGTCCCGTTACTCGTCGTTCGGTCACTGGTTATTGTGTGTTACTTGGGCCATCTTTGATTTCGTGGAAGACGAAGAAGCAAGCTACTGTTTCGCGGAGCTCTGCTGAATCGGAGTATCGGTCCATGGCTCAATGTTGTTGTGAGGTAACTTGGCTCATCCGGCTGCTTGGTGATATGGGCATTGCTTCTCC
>NQLW01000019.1:924583-939992 GCA_002312845.1 Kalanchoe fedtschenkoi
ATTATTATGGTAGATTGATCAGTATACCCTCTCTGAAAGATTATGCACTTCTGCTGCACGTGTTTTGCGAGATGACCCAGATCGTTGAGACTGCTTTTTCGCAGATGCTGATTCAAGTTCCGCGACCTGCACATGCAGATAATCTTGAAAGCTGCAATTATTGATTTAGTAAGATTAAGGAACGACAGGGAGTTAGAACGTACATCACTTTGACACTCGTAATCCTCTATGTTGCTAGCTTTTCTCTTGTGGCTGTTGGTAGTGGTACCAGCAGAAAGCATGAAACTACTGCCAGAACCTCCAGATGATGAAGACATGGTTGGATCCGGTGAGTCTAACTGACCTTTTGCTTTGGGGGGGAAATTTTTCCTGTCACTGCTGTTCTTGAAAACAGTGGGAGAGATATTTTTGTTGCTAACACCATTTCTAGATGTCCTACTGACTTCATTTGCAATAAGGTTGCTGCCACAATGGCTTGATCCAACTGTCATAGTCGACCCCTCCCTAATACCTCCATGAGCTATGTTATCCGTCCTTTTTGCTACAAAATGGACCTCAGAAGATCCTGCATTCACATGTTGTGTGTGGTTAAGAGTACTAGGATTTGATAAAGGCACACTCAGCATTGGTATCTTCCGCGGTGCCATTGGAATTGTAGCCATTGCAGGACCAGCTGAATGCTTAACAACAGGTTGTTGGTGCACACTTGGCATGCCATTGTTTGCTTCAAAAGGATTGAGCTTGCTATAAATGTTGTCATTCTCGAATTGCTTGACATGTTTGTTGGCCTCAACTTGATCAGCCAACTCGATGAAAAGATTAGAACCTGATTCCCTCTCCAAGGGATCATCAAGTGGGTATTGAAGCCAAGAGACAGTCTCATCGTCTTGTATTAAATTACTAGGATTCCAGCATGATTCACAGCCCTTAAAAGATGACTGATCATGCTTCTGAGCTGCCATGGGGTCATTTGGAGCAGTCGATCCTGATTTCCTGTGTGTTTGGCTGTGCATCACAACCTGCCCATTTCGCCATAGGAGTTCCATGAGCTCATGATCAGGCCTGTGAAATGAAGAACCTCAAAAATTCAATAAAAGCTCAAAAGCTAGTGCATCGCTGCATTTCCTACGATTCGTTAGAACTCAGACGCAAGGCTTACCCTATATGCTTCATCTGATTCGCTGCAGGGAGACAATCCTCAAAGTTCCAGTCAGGGATACAATGATTCATTGCTGACTTCCGAAAAGCTGTAACAGAAATCCAGACATCAACAAGGAAGAAACTGGCAGAGCAATCAAAGGAAACAACACATGATAGACTAAAATAGGCAACTAAACCATTTACGAAAAGAAACATCATTCAACCCCAATACTTCAAGCAGCACAAACAAAGAGGGGAAGAGGCCTTGTACCAAAGCTGGAAAAGCACTGGTAATTGAAGATGCAGCAACCCAAACACTCAATCCAATATATGAAAGAATCATTTGAGGTAAAACTTGAAAGAGAAGCTGGCATACCATATCAGGAAACAATCCAGAACAGTTCATGTGTACCAATAAAGTATGACAAAGAGGAAGAAATGATTGAAAAACACTCAAAATCAAAGCCTCACTTTTGGATCTCTGACCTGCTTTGATTTCTTTATTTGGAATAAGAGTAGTATTAAACTAAAACCAACAAGATTAGAGTAATCAGCACTTAAACTGAAACTAATATTTAAATCCATCAACTCAGAATCATTGTCTAAAAAGTGGGCTTATCATCCCAAAGTCACCAATCAATCTAACTCACTCTGCTCACTCACTCAGCTCAGACAAGAACTGTGCGGGTGAATACGATTAAGCAACCCCAGTGAGCATAATAAATTATACAGAAAATAAAATTAGTAAAATCGAGCCACCTGACAGATTTCAGAATATGCAAATCAAAGCTTCTTGTGGCTGCGGGAGATGAGATTGAAAAATTTACAAACTTTCTCTCTCTGAAACTCTAATCTGCTGCTTTGCTGTTTCTTCTTCTTCTTTCTTCTCTCTAGCCTTGCTTGGCTTGGTGTGAGCTGTTGAATTGGTTTCTGATCTGAAATGTTTTTGTCAATGGAAATGTGAAGAAAGGGTGAGAGAAAGACAGAGCGGGACCAATTTCAAGTCTCAATCACTCCTTCTCTCACCTCCAAATTGACACCAAGTTGGAATCAATTGGGTGATTCGCTCTCATCGAGTTCATGCTGCACCGGCGTGCTGAATACGCGACACGTGGCGAGTGATCTGCGAAGCGATTGCTTGCAAGGGTGGTAGGGCATAGGAGAGATCTGAAGATTGAAGATGATTGGAGGGACATCTGAATCGGAGCAGATGTCGTGACACGCCATTTGTGTTTGGATGAGGAAATGCCAGCTGCTCATCATCATCATCATCAATTATGTCCTCCAGCTCTTCAATTCTATTCAACCTCCGCCCAATTCGATTCATCTGCTACGTCTCAACCCCCAAATTTTTGGTCCCCGAGAGAGCATCCATTTGCAAGGTGCTCTCCCCACACAAAAATGACGTTTTTGTACATCAATTCATTGTATGTGGAATGTGCAGGAGAGTGAAGAATTAAGATATAAAACTAGCCACAATGGCTAAACACCAGCATATTGTAAGAGGTGGTCTAATCGGCCTTTGCTAGCCCAAACAATATTAAACTTAGAAGATTTCATTGTCCAGAGCTTGATGACACCATCATACTTGGAATGTCGAGTCTTATCATCATAAGGACAGAACGACAGCTTTGCTATGCAAGGCGGGAGGTTTGAAGAAGGATCAAGACGACAAGGTTTCAACAAAACGACAGCGTTTTGAACCAATTCTGTAATCGTTTAGCATATATATATATATATATATATATATATATATATGTGTGTGTGTGTGTGCGCGCCTTCTTGTATTGATTCGGTGACTTTTACTTGATCAATAAAGAGAGGTTCTATTTAGCTTTGTGTTCTCTCTTCAAAACCTGGAGAACCCTAGCTTCGTTTTATGGTATCAGAGCAGGAATTCATGTAAGAATTCATGCAATTCTAGTAAATTTCAGTCAAGTTTTTCAGTAGATTTGATCTTGCAGTATCAGGTCTTCGAATCTGTTAGTCGATTACTGAGATTTGGTTAATTTTCTGCGCCGTCATGCTCCGATCTTCTTGATCATCTTAAGAATTGTTGATCGTTGATCAGTTTCTTCAATAAACATGCCAAACATATATGAAAATCCTGATGTGTTCACTGATGAAAATCCTCGCTTTAATATTCTATTAAATAGAAAGAATTCATAAGCAAGTACTAGCAAATTCAGGTACTGATCCTCCTAATTCACAATTTGGCTGAAGACATACTCACTATATCAAACCTTGTGAGCACTTTGGCATGAAAATTATTTCTATTATACTGTCTGGAATTGAAAATTTCGAGCAATGGAAAAGAAGTATGATAGTAGCTTTATCTACTCGAAAAAAGTTGGGATTTGTTTATGGAACTGTTGAAATACCTAGGAGGAATTCAGACTTGTGGTTTGATTATACTTGTGCTAATGAGACAGTTGTTGCCTGGATACATAAAACATTGGTGCCTGAAATCTTTAAGATTGTAATGTATATAATTGATTCAAAGGTTCTTTGAACTGAACTTACCACAAGATTCAATGAGATAAATGGACTCAAGAAAGCTCAGCTCCAAGCAGAATACGATTCTATCAGACAGGAAAATCTTACTGTGGATCAATACTTTTACCAAGTTCAAAGACCTCAAAGATGCTATAACAAATATGGTAAATATTAGAAGTTGTGATTGTTTAGTGAATTGCATCAAACATTCAGATGAACAACTTGAAGAGGAAGAGAATCAAACTATGCACTTCTTAATGGGTTTGAAAGAGGAATTTATCACTATAAGAGGAAATATTATGCTCATGCAAACTCTACCTAAATTGAACGCAGCTTATTTTATGATTATCCTGGAAGATAATCAGAGGCAACATTCCAATAAGAGCTTGACAGATGTTGTTGTCTTCTTCAATAGAACAAATTACTCGGCTCAACTTCAAACTGAGAAGACATATCGAAAGAACAACAATGTTGTTCAGAACAAAAATACCTTAGTGGAGTGCAGCTATTGTAAGAAAATTGGTCACACCAAAGTATAGTTCTATAAACTCATTGGTTATCCTGAAAACCATAAACTATATAGACCTCCTACGTCTCACCAATCGGCTAACAGAAAAAGATTTGCATCATATTCCCAAGTGAACTTAGCTCAACAAGAAACTAAGATTCACAGCTTAGTTCTTTCTCTACTTTGACTGACATTGGGGATCAGTCCTCACTGACCTTTTCAGTTCCACAACTGAAAGAAATTCTCAAGCTGTTAAATGTCACTACTGCAAATAATACTTGTGAAACTTCATCTTTTGCAATTCCTACAGACAACATAGTCATGTCAGGTATTCATCACAGTGTCTCAGTAATAATTGATGAAAGTACTTGGATTATTGATTCAGGGGCATCTACTCATATTACCTCACAGTTTCATCTCTTAGTGATCTAAATCCTATTCATTCTAACATACATCTTCCCAATGGACAGATTACTTTAATTACTCACACTGGACCAATAAAACTTTTTTCCTCCCTTCATCTCTTAAATGTTCTATATATTCCTACTTTCAAATATAACCTCATTTCAGTATCTCAACTCCTTCAAGAATCTTGTCACTCACTTACATTTACCCATGACACTTGCCTCTTTCATGACCTTGCATTGAAGAGGAATTATGTGATTGGTAAGCTGAATCAGAGGTTATACAAAGTTTCTATTCTTCCCAAAACTACTTCCCTTGTTGGTGTTTCTACTTTACAATCCAAAACTACATCAGTATGGCATCTGAGACTATGTCATGCCTCTTACACAACTATGAGCCATATTCCTCATCTGTCAATTTCAATTCCCTCTACCATTTCTACCTCTGAGACTTGTCTATTAGCAAAATAGTCAAGATTACATTTTCCAATCAACACTTCTTCTTCCAAATATCCTTTAATTTTCATCTCATTCATTGTGATACTTGGGGTCCTTACAAGGTCAAAATATATGATGGATTCTCATATTTTATCACTATTGTAAATGATTATAGTAGAGCTACTTGGGTTTATGACAGGCGTATTTTTGACCCTATATATATGTCAATGTTATGTTTTAGGGATCAGTTGCAGTCAAATAAATTCGGGAAGTCCGAGTCGAACCCAGAGGAGCAAGTAAGGCTTGTCAGAGGCATTAATATCCTCTAATGAATATTTAATCCTAGATGAATAGTTTTGGTTGGAATTATGAACTACGCAAAACAAAAGCAGTTGTGAAAGGGAAAGTTGTGTTCAGATTATGGAAACATCCTAGGATTTCTACTTCACCTAAGTTGTATGTAAACTCTCATGTTATCCTTGAAGCATAAGTAATCATCCACAATGTATCATGCAATTTCAATAATACGGCATATCACTCAATAATTCACATGCAAGTCCGACTTCTGGGTGTTCCTACGCAGTAAATTATAGACTACAATTGATTTCGTATTGTGTTGTTTCCCGATTCTGGTCTTCGTAGCTCACAAATACTAATCAAAGGGTGATACACTAATATTTCTTAAACATGTAGCAGGATAAATAAACTACTCAATATTCCTAAATCAACTCCCGATTCTGGTCTTCGGTTGACTAGGGCCATTGACTACAACTATGCGAAATATCCAACCCATCCCGATTCTGGTCTTTGTGGGATGGAATATTCTAGCTTAGAGGGTAATAGATTATATCCTAAACTCAGTTCTTAAAGCATGCATATTTAAACTCTGAATAAACACGTTCCTAGGCGTCCCTAGAATAAGGATGCAAGATAAATTCGTCAACAAATCCTACATCAGTCATACGTAATATATTCAAAGAGCACGAACAATTATGGATGAAAATACTTTTAAATAAATAACATGAATTTGAGTTTACAACAACTTAGGATCCGTAGGATCCTAGAATAGGGAGACTACTCACTATGCATCATAGTAATACAATCACAGTAATAATGAAAGTAAGACTAGAAAGGTAGAGGAGGGCTTAGTCTCGTGGTGCTCCAACTCTGAACGGTAGAATCCCCGGGCTCTTGTGTGTGAGAAGATGTCTTGAAGAATGAGCCCTAGACTCATATTTATAGGTGATCTGTCACCTTAGACTATTCTCCGTAGGATTTCTATTGCCAAAAGGGTTCCTAAAAGAGAATTAGAAACTGCATTTTCTGGGCCCGCCACGTGTTAGCTCGATCTGGATCGAGTTTTGGGTCGTCCACCGACATGAAACACGGTCTGGATCGTGCTTGTTTTTGTTCAGCTCGATCTGGATCGAGCGCCGCCATATGACACGGTCTGGATCATGCTGTTTTGTTCAGCTCGATCTGGATCAAGTCAGTAGTCTTCATATTTGCAGATTGACCCCTACAGTTCCTTCATTTGACAGCTTGACCCCTGAACTTGGCTTTTTGTCCGAATTTAGTCCAATTTGCATTGTTTTCATCTTTTTCTTCTTGCAAAGCCAGTATTCTTCATAATTAACCTGAAAGAGACAAAATCATCTATAAATCACCCATATTCACTCGGAAACGACTCAAATATACTAAGTATAGGCACCTAAAATAGGGTAAATTATTGCCCTATCAGTTCACTTGTTAACAAATAAATCTGAAGTAACTTATACCATTAGTCATTTAATCTTTTATGTTGAAAATTAATTCTCTAGCTGTGTTAAAATACTTAGAAGTGATAATGGTTCTGAGTTTGTAACTCAGAATATCTTTACATTGTTATCTTTAAAAGGTATTGTGCATCACACATCTTGTGTTGAAACACCATAGCAAAATGGAAGAGTTGAAATAAAACATAGACATATACTTGACCTTGCAAGGGCACTCAGATTTTAAGCCTCATTACCTTTGTCTTTTTAGGGAGATTGTATTCTTACATCTACCTATATCATTAACAGGTTACCTGTTAAATCTCTTGACTACAAAACACCTTATGAACTTCTTTTTCATACTCCACCAACCTACTCTCACCTCAGAATTTTTAGCTGCCTTTGTTTTACTTCAACCCTGAAATCTCAAAGGGACAAGCTCTCACCTAGAGCCATCGGAAGTATCTTTCTTGGCTATCCTTATAGCAAGAAAGCTTATAAGTGTTTTGACATTGACAAACAAACTGTCTTCTACAACAGATATGTAGTATTTTTAGAGCACATATTCCCTTATAAGCCTGACTCATCTGCATCCTTACCTACTAACCAATCCCATTCCTCTCATCCATCATCAAATTATCCTCACTGTCTCATGGATAACAACCTTCATAGAAATACTTCTCCCCATCTTCCTTTACCTGATCTATCTACTGCATTTCCTAATGAGTCCATTTCTCAATTACCCACAACATCATCTACTGCTTCTATCAACAGACCTATCAAAAAAATAAAACTACTTTCAAAATATAAGGATTTTGTTATAACATCTAATGCAGGACTGCCATCCACACATAAAAGCTCTTCAGTACATGTACAATATCCTATTCATCATTTTCTTTCATATGATAATATATCACCCATTTACAAAGCCTTCTGCTGAGCTATCACTCATTATATTGAACCGCCTTCATACACACAAGCCTCTAAACATCCTGAATGAATTGCTGCCATGGATCAAGAATTTCAAGCTCTTGAACTCTTGGACTATGGTTGAATTACCTTCATGCAAAGTTCCAGCAGGTTGCAAATGGGTATTCAGAAACAAATACAAGTCTGATGGATCCTTGGATAAACATAAGGCAAGACTAGTTGCAAAAGGATTCACTCCAACACGAGGTCTTGATTACTTTGAAACTTATGCACTAGTGGCTAAAATGACAACCTTAAGAGTTATTCTTGCTCTATCTATGATTAATCATTGGTCTCTTACACAACTTGATATTACCAATGCCTTTCTTCATGGTGATCTTGATCAGAAAGTATACATGAAACTGTTGGAAATCACCCACACAAATGTGAATCTGGATTTCTGAACCACACGACATAAGCCCAGATCTGGAACGCCTCAAAATCAATTTCATGGCTTTTACGATAATCCGGACTACCATACATGGATCTGGATCCGGATTACTGATTTCTTACTTTGAACGTTCTCAATCCAGATCCGAGATATAGTTTGGACTTGATTCCTTATCTTCTCTGTACATCCTTCATCAATGCAAAGCACCCCTTTTGCAAAAAAAAGATTAACCTCTTACCACACTTTCTAAAAGAATGTGTGGTAATAGGTTCATGTTGTATTATTTCAAAACCACATTGTCGGTGATGATAAACTTTTATATTATCTCTATGAATATATCACTTTCTTTATATCTTTAAAGCGGCCAAAAATAACACTTTGTCACCATATGTGATGCTCTTCGGGTCATATAGAGAATAAAATTTTTCCTTATATGATCGCGAACAACATCATTTGTTTTGACAAAACTTATAGATTAATTTATTACCATATAAGACTAATATTTAACTAAAAAAGTTTAAATTATTTACTACATTTTTAAGAGAAAAGTGCGGTAAAAGATTCAAATCAAAATGATGATTGTTTCATAAATGAACTTATTATCACAGTTTTACCTAAAAATGTGATAATTGGTTAAACATTTACCACGCTTTTAGATATAAGCGTGGTAATAGCATCACAATGAAACCCATGACATTTTGATTTGAACGTTTTACCATTTTTTGGAGAAAAGCATGGTAATAGGTTCTGGCGAAAACTGTTGTCATTTCGATGAGAACCTATTATCACGGTTTTCTCTAATAAACTTGGTAATAGGATCCCTCTAACTAATAATCATTTCAGTGGGAACCTATTACCACATTTTATCGTATTATATACAACGCTTTTCATATTAAGCGTGGTGAAATTTTAAAGTGTGGTAACAGAAGTATGGTAAAAGTCAAAATCTGTAGTAATTATATTTTCAATCCATAGACCTAGTACGAGCCTACATCAGGAACCCGCTACGATAGACGGATTCCAAACTAACTAGGTTGGAGGGTGCAGTCCAAGCTCTGAGTGAGAAACAATGCCACACTCATGTGTTGCTGAGGAGAGAATTGAGGGAAAGAGACAAGGATCCAGACGCTGATGATGCACCGCCACAACTTTTGAGAACATTGTTTATATGATCACATATTTTATCTCTTATGCTATACATGACTTAATACTTGACTTGCTGTAATTTAGTTAAACTATCTATTTTGAGTTTTATGTCATTATTACCCACTAATATTATTTTTCTGAGTTGTATACTTAACTTCCTGAGGAGACACCGCATGCATGGCTTAATTAAGAAGCTTGCAGAGACTTTCTCAAAAGAGTCACGCACAAGGACGATAAGCCACACATACGACCTGATCAATCAGCGTGCAATTTAGAAGCTCAGTTGCACCAAACTATGTTTCGAGTTCTCTTCTTCCTTGCTTATTTCCTTTCATTATGCTATGTGCTTATGAACTATATGAGGACATAGTTCAATTTTAGTGTTTAATAGAGTTAATTTTAATATTAATAGAGTCTTCAGTCTTTTTATAATTTTTACATTTTTTTTCTTTGAGCCAAAATCTCATAATTATATATCTTATAAATCTGATTTTTTTTAAAAGCATCAAAGCTTTGCTATATTTTTACTTTTTCATTTTAGTGATTTGATTTCATATAGATTCTGACGAGCTCTTGTGATTTAGTCAGCTGACTTGGCTTGAAACGTTGGAGAGGTTCGAAAAACACTTGGCAGAATCATGTTGATGCCTAGATTGATTTATTTTTGTCTGACTTGATTGAATATTGCCTTTGAGTTTATGTCTTTAAAAATAATTTTGAAAAATTATGTGATATAAGTAACTTATCTTCTTTTGAGGGAATGAATTTATAAAAAAATGTCTCTTAACACAATGGTTAATTAAAAATCAGAGAGAGCGAATAATTTGATACTTCTTGAGTTTTTATCGCATACTTGAAGACGATTGACCCTTGAGTTTTATTTTATCATTTTAAAAATGGATAAAACCCAAAAGGGGCCTTGAACTACCACCACTTGCTCAATTGCGGACAGAACTACCACGATTTTCAAAAAGGGTGTGATGAAAAAAAATTAGACTGATTTTTTAAAATAAAATTTACCATTATATTTCTAAACTAATATTATTACAAGAATTAAATTTGTGTGTGAAAATTATATCGTTTGGTTATCAAAATAAATTATATCGTTTTGCGCACATAAAAACAACGACGTCTTTTGATAACCAGACGACGTAATTTTATACACAAATCTAAGTCTTATAATAATATTAGTTTTGAAATGTAATGCTGAATTTTATTTTAGAAAATCAATCCAATTTTTTTTTCATCGCACCCTTTTTGAAAATCATGGTAGTTCTGACCGTAATTGGGTAAGTAGTGGTAGTTCAGGGTCCCTTTTGAGTTTTTCCCCTTTTAAAAACATGATCTTAATGGACCCTTTTTAATTACAAATTCTAATTCATGTGTAATACTTGATAAGAGCTATTATCACGCTTCTAATATGCAAACTTGGTTAAAATATTTACCTAACATTTTTGCTTATTTGTTTGATCCGTGATAATAGAAAAATCATTTTTGTCACACTTCTTTTATTTAATCGTGATACAAGTGTTACATCTAGCATCGTGCTTGTTAATTTTATATATCGTCACGATAATATTTATCATCTGCTACAAGGATATTTAAATTTAATATGATATTTTATTTTATTATAAAAAATATTTTGTTATATTCAAATTCTTCTTATCCACTTAATTTTACGTAGTGTCTCGGCCAATATGTTATTTTTCGAAATCTGCATTAAGTGGATAATAAGAATTTGACTCACTTAATTTTACGAAGTGTCTCGGCCAGTTTGTTATTTTTCAAAATCTGCATTAAGTGTGAATATTCAAATTTTGTGAAATTTTGATAAAAAATGTCTCACTAGGCATTTAATTATGCCCTTTCTTATAGGCTTGATAATAGAAAAAATATCATATTGGACGACTATTGAACGCTTGTCATTTTGGTTAGTTAACAAAGTATATTTTCCTACTTATGACATAATTAAATATTTAATTCCTTAATTACTATTGATTAATTTTTAGGATAAATTACAAATACGTTACTTGTACTTTCCTCTAATTTTAAATTAGGAACTGTACTTTATAAATTTTCAATTTAAATACTCCAAGACTAATTTGAAAAAAAAAACCACTATAATTCATCTGATTAAGTGTGGATTCTCAATATGTACTTAATCTCATGCATTAAAATATTTTTTATTTTAAAATTAGTCTTGGGGTACTTAAATTAAAAATTCACAAAATACGGTATCTGATTTAAAATCAAGTTAAAATATGGATAGTGTATTTATAATTTACCCTAATTTTTATCAATAAATCATAATGATCCAATAATACAAAAACAAATACATTCAAAGTCTCTCAAAATTGAATATATAATTCAGTTTAATCTGATGCAGCAAGTAAATAGAATAAAAAATATAATAATGCAGCAATAATGACGTATAAGGTTGTTTCCAGCATGGGTGGAAGGGCACGAGATGAGCGTGGTGGAGAGTGTGTTAAGACTGCTGCTTCCACATACGGCACGTGCTCTGCATGGTCGCCCCCATGATCGGGACACACGTGATGAGAAATTTTTGGATCCAGGGATTTTGGATTCACCAATTTGTTGTGGTTGTTTGATACTTTGATTAGTCATGCGACATGTTAAAAAATTAAAAAAAGTTTAAAATCAATGAAAAACCGATATTTTTAAAATGCAAGTGACGACCGGTGGATTTCACCCGAGCTGAGATTCCTCTGATAAATTTTTTATTATTTTTTTTCTTCAAACTTTGAAAATTTTATGAATGAAGAATTCTATTTATTTTTGACAGTGTTCTTAGTTTTGAATTATATTTCATGAAACAAAACACAATTAATATTTGATATGATAGGGTGAGGCGAGGGGGTGATATAAATAGAAGAGGATGAGAACTGTAAGGCTCCAGACAAGGAGTGTGAGCTTGAATGGCTGCCACTGCTCCAAATTTACTCTGGCTAAATGTCGATCCGACTGACTACTCGTCGGCTCTAGAAAAGCGGCAGCCTGTAGTTGCTCTATTCGTGGAGCTGAGGGAGCGAGAAGAAGGAGATGATGACGACGATGACGACGATTACTCCGACGTGGCGCCAGCAGCATACAGATAAGCTCTCATTGCGAACTCAAATTGGAGAAGTTGCAGCAGAGAGTGGTTTAAGTGTGTGACTGGTCATGTACCAAAAGATGAGATCAGTTTCAATAAAATTTTTAATTTTTCTCCTTACAAATTCAATCAAAATTTTGATTATGTAATTTTATTTCCCGAAAAAAAATAATCTTGGATCGGCCACTCCTTGAACCATGCTCTTCACTAGCACTACTATACCCGTTCTTGGAAGAAGTCTTATGCTCGTGATTCTATTTCACATTTTGCTAATGGTATGAGTTTAGTCATGGGCTGCACAACCTCCTCCCCGCCAGTTACTATGTCTGGCGCAACTCCCTGAAATCACCCAAATGCTCCATCCAATACGTAAGTAAAGCAAATAAGTGGTGTTTATTTAAGTTGTACACGATGTTTAAAAAGCTCCGCAAGATACCGTCATATAAAATTCAATTCAAGATCTACATCGCATGAAAACGCCTTATAAAAATCTACATTACAAAACACTTTTTGGTCAAAATTATCATGTAAGACTTGTATCATAGATTTCGCTTTACACAATAAACATCGTTTAATACTATTAGGTAATGTGATGCTTTTGAAATAGAAACTATGTATATTGTATTTTATTTTTGATATATAAACTGTTTTATACTGTGTTTTTTCTTATAAACGCTGTTTTTACCTTCATAATTTTGGTTTATAAATAATAAAATTCAAAATTATTATATTTTATTTATTAATTGAATATAGTCAACAAATATTATACATTTGAATTTCTAATCTAATTACAAATTATTTATTTATAATAAAATTTATCAGAAATAATAAGAAAGACATTTTAAACATTATTTAAAAAAGTAAAATGTAAATATTTTAATAGTAAAAATACACAAGAAACATTTAATGAAATTTTCAGCTCTATTTCTATCAAAGATTGGCGGAAGTACGGTGAAAGTTTCACCGCCACCCATCTTGAACTTTCAAATTTTGAGCTTTGGTATAGGGTTGATTGATGAACGGAAAAACCCATATGTAGTAATAACAGAGTTATTAACAATGTTTAATTATGTAACATGTTATTTAATAGTATTTTATAAAATTAAAACTCTTTTTACATCTTTAAGTCTCGATATAATAATTTGGAGACTGCGCCATATGAGATGTTCGGTCGTATAAAAATCGTATGACATAATATTTACAAAATATTGTTCGGTTTGACTGGTGTAGAATCTACAATAAATACTAATACATATATTCATGTTTTCTAATACAGTATTATAAGCCTTTTGAAATAAAATTAATATATAAACTAGGTAACACATACCACTAGCATTCTCCACTCTGTCAATGTCCTGCAATCAACAGTTCTAATATGCCACAAGCTTCATAATAACAATGCACATTTGTAAAAAAGTTTAACTTAAATGAGTATAAAATCTATAAAAAAATTATACAAATAATTTGAAAAATTAAGAAATCGTCACTTATCCATTTATTATATGTAACACGTCTAGCAGTTCACCCTCAAGTTTCAAAATTCCCATAACACACAATATTCAATTTTGAAAATGTGACTTTTAAGGTCCAATAAAATCTACATAAAAATAAATACACAGTGTCACAAATAACATTTTAACAACTAAAAAAATAAATAATTTTTTTAAATAATTTTAATATATCTATCTTGTCTTGGTGATAGCAAATTGTGTTTGACCGTACTGCCAATGCTTCAACACATTCTGGGTCAACATGTCTTCTTCTCTACTTGGACTCATTTCGACGACCTGAGAGACAACAGTAGTTCCATGATTTTGTATTCCGGATACAGAAATTACATAATCAAAATTTTTGAGTAAAAAATTAAAATTTAGTTGAAATTATGGAGAATATTTTTTTTAACTAATGGTCAGAGATATTTTGGATTGAATTTGAGGTGAAGGAACGATTAGCCCCAGTGAATCCTCTATAAGGAAAACAATCAATAAAAATGAATAAATTTCTTTTTAAGTTAAATCACAATAAAATTAAGTGAAACCGGCAACCGAATCAAATCACAATTGATTTTCATAATCGGTCTACCAACTGAATCAAAAACTATTTATATTGACACGAATTAATTCGGTTCGATTGTCAGTTCAGACCGAATCATGACCACCCCTAACAACTATGTCATGCTATAAGGGGGAATTCAAAAGAGATTTGAACTATCACCGTTTACTCAATTGTGGTTAGAATTACCATGATTTTTTAAAAAGATGCGATAAAAATAAAATTGGACTGATTTTCTAAAATAAAATTCACCATTAAATTCCAAAACTAATATTATTATAATATTTAGATTTGTGTGTGAAAATTACATTGTTTGGTTATCAAAAGACGTCATTTTTTATGTGTGTAAAACGATATAATTTATTTTGATAACCAAATGATGTAATTTTCACACACAAATCTACGTCTTATAATAATAATAGTTTAGAAATATAATAGTAAATTTTATTTTAGAAAATCAATCCTTTTTTTTTCATCGTACTTTTTTGAAAATCATGATAATTTTGATCACAATTAAATAAGTGATGGTAATTCAATACCTTTTAGATTTTATCTCTATTCTAAATTATTAGATTCTTATGCTTATTCAATTGTCTTGAAATCATCAAAACATATAAGGAGCATCTTGTTAAAGCCTACCCATATCATATGACATTGAATCAGACTATGTATTTCTTTTTTTCTGAATAGCAATTTTACGCACCATCTTTTAAAATTCCGATCGGACGTGAAGTTTAACACCAGATGATGTGGCCCAAAAGACGGCGTCGTTTGAGTTCACATAACAAACGAGATAAGACTAAACTGTGCTGTTTTGGGTGTGCTTCCTAGTCCAACAATTTAGGAAGTTTGTTGAGTTGTAGGAAATTAGGAAACAATCTCGTAGCAATGTGACCAGACCAACTAGGAATCCTAGTGGAAATAGGTATTCCCATTCCATCCATAAATACATACGCACCAATTTCTTTCACCAGCTATAGTAACACAAACACTCAT
>NQLW01000019.1:951389-967674 GCA_002312845.1 Kalanchoe fedtschenkoi
TACGAATGGCATTTTTAAGAGCATAAAAAACCGAGACAAATGGTCACCTCCATTATGCCGTCCCTTTGGTATTCCTCAGATCAATAGCATTGCAAAAGTCATGAGGGACATACCGATAAAGAAATACAATGTCTTCAACTCCTGTACCATGGTTCTCGGGTCTGAGCACACTCATCGTGTAAAACTTGATTCTTTCAGACTACAAAATTATAAGTTTGGTGGTATTATGTTGAAAATCAAAAGTTTAATTAAAAACATACTGCAGCTTTATTACCTTTGGCAGACACTTCTCACTAAATATTTCAGTCAAGTGAGTGCAAACTAGAACCTAGAAAACAGCATTTACAAAATGAGACACTGGCAACTGTAGACTATCCATTTTGTGCAATTTGAGACTAGAGATTGTAGATGACTTCATAAGAAAGTGGTGGAGTACCTTTGGAGGGTCATCACATGCAACAAAGTAATCGACGGTGCCGCCAAGAAGACCAATGCCATCTAAAACAAAAAGTATAAAACTTAATCAGACTGAATCCCAGATATATCATCTGTGAACAAAATTTGAGCTTTGAGAAACAAACCTTCTGTAAGAGTTCCTTTGCCAAATTCATCAAGCAAGCACAGAGAGCGAAAAGTTGCTTGTCTGTAATAGTTTTACATTTATATCAATGGTAAAAAGAAAGAACACATTAGTTCATCAAAGTCAAGCTTATCAATTTTAGTGAAGCCACGTCCAATGTCGTCATGAGGATGAGACAATCTCCAACCCTTTGTACCAGAGTTTTCCCTATTTTTGTGTAAAAAGAGCTTGAGAATATTCTTATACCAATATTTTTTCATCTCCAATCTACCACCCCAATTGTTACACTAAATATAATTATATGCAATTATAAATATATTTTAATTTTGAAGTATTATTTTCATGTTTTATTACTTTAATTATGTGATTAATATAACATTCAAGCTTTAATAAACTTGGCTACATTTTGATAATGTCATATTACTTTAATCACAAATAAGGGTAGTCTATACGAAAATAGTTTTTAAAATTTGTTGAGAAGTTACTGACCAAAAAGGGGATCAAGCAGGTAACACAATTCAAGAACTCGTGTGGTAAACTATATGAAATTGTGAACCCTACCTCAGCATCAATCCTACTTGATGCAGATCAATCATAAATGTTGACTGCTCTGTTGTCATTAGTGTGCTTCCCATAGCACAAAATATCCTGAAAAGATGAGTGACTAATTCATATTAATTTAAATAATATAGAGACAAATATTTCATAGGATTATGATACAAAATCTAGTTGGCTATTCAAAGACCCATGTTATGATCCTTTACAGTCAGAATTATCTACCCAGGATTGATAAAATATATTGCCATACCTGTCAGTCATCCCAATGGTAGCAGCATCTGCAGGAACAAAGCTACCAATGTGGGAAAGAAAAACAATCAAGGCTACCTGAATCGCATGAATATATGAGCCAAAAGTTAGTCTGTCATTAACTTAAAACAAAAAATGTATGTACTGAATGAAAGCTTAAGCATAAATAGCAACAGATAAACACCTAATTTATTTCAAATACCTACACATAAATATATAAATTAAGAAGAGCATGGTCTGTTTGAGAGGGTATACCTAACGTGACGGGTAATAATATCGAACAGACCTCATACGACTTACTTTGAAGATGCACCTATTGGACAAATTCACTAACCTGCTTGATGTAAATGCTCTTCCCAGAATAGTTAGGCCCCGTGATGATATGAATTTTTCCTGTGCACAACATATATACCATTCAATATTCATGAGAAACAACATTTCTATCTGAGCAATTGAATTCATAAGGACCGAACACTATATTAAATATACCGTCGTCGCCAATCTTAGTGTCGTTGGGTATAAATGTGTCGACCGTCATTTCTTGTAGAACATGCCTGATAACCAAAGTAAGATTTAGTGGTGATGGTATTCGGAATTCTGTTTTAGATGTTAAATGGGGAAATAAGCCAAAAAGATGCTCAAATTATGATTGACGGCCAGCACCTTCCATTTCGTATATCAAGCAATGAACCTGTAGTCAAAGTTGGCCTCACATAACTATTTTGCCGGGCAACAGTTGCCAGCGACAAAAAACTGCATGGAGGAGAAAAGCATGTATTCAATGAAGACGTCAAAACATATTAGAAGATTCTGTCCATTCACAGGCTCATACCAATCGAGCTCAGCTACAAAATCAACAGCCTTGAGCAAATGTGTACTGAGTAGTGTGATGTGCATTACCAAATCTCTAGTAATTGCCCTTTCCATGTCTACACAAATGAGTCAGTGAAGAAATAGAAGGTTAATAAAAAAACTAAGGACGAAGGAATCAGTTCACTCGAAATGGTATCCTTTGCCAACCGAAGTAATATGCAAATCCAATTTGAGAAAAATATCATCAAACTTTTTGCACCACTTACAGTTTAAGTTGTATATGTTCAAAGACTGATATAATCCAGCAAGCTAGTCATCCATTTTACGAAAAGTCCATCACACGCAAAGGGAATATCAAACATTAGGCTACCATTGAAATGTTGGAAGGAATGCTAAATCATACCTAGAATTTTATGATAAATATCTCCCAGAAGGCTGTCCAGTTCTCGTGTCTTTAAAGTACGATAAAAGAATCTTTTTTTCTCACCATCTTCATCACCAAACTTTATGCAAACAATAGCCATAATAGGACGATTAAATGCATGATATGCATTAAAAAACATGGCATCTAGTCTTCTTCAACTCACTGCAAACTCAAAGTCAGGAAGTGTCTCCAGCATGGTTTCATCTAATTCTTTGCCAAATATGCACATCAAATATCCTAATCATAAAAATATAAAAAAAAATCAATCAATTGAACAGGCATATGAAGAACTAAAAAAAAGGATAGGAAATAAATATGGCAGTTACTACGAAATGAGATTCAAACAGATCAAGTGATTAAAGCTATGGTGGATATCAAAAGAGATTGGAGAAGTAACCTATCTGTTGCATGTATACTATACAAGGCACATACTTGTCTTCATAGAACAGGGGAAGTCTTGGAAGCTCAAGTGCTGACACCTGCAACAAAATTGTTGAATCCATACTGATGAATGACCTTTTTATACATTCAGAAAAGATGTATTTGTCGACTTCAATGATACTCACCTCATCTAAGAATTCAGGCAACTCTTCGTATATTTGCCTCAGTTCATCCAGCTATTATTTGATGACAAAGACAAAAAAAAGAGATGGAAAGTTTGAAAGAGGAACGATACTGAAATAAGGCTAAAAGACCTCATTATTGTATTAGTTAGGGGTATCAATTACTCAGAATAAATACCTAAATGAAAAATGAGATGAAATCACCATATAATAATTACTCAGAATAAAATATATGTGTATGTGTGTATACATACATATTTGTTTGCAAATAAGGGAGAAAAGTATAAGTATAATTCAAGTTTTAACCAAAAAAAAAAGAAGCATGTGAGAAATGTTGTGCAGGGAAGCTATAACTCATTCCTAAATGAGGAGCTCTGTCAAACAGTGAAAAATCAACTACCATTATTTCTTAAAGAACATTAGAGTGAAAACACATTTGTGAGGCCAGTTATGCCCTATTCAGTCTTAGAATGATGACAAACTCCTGTACCATTTACAAGAACATACTTAGCACTGCTGACAAAAGAGAGAATAAAAGTGAGCAGTTTTGCAAGCTTATAAGAGAAGTACACCTGTGGTTTTCTCTGTAAGTCCTTTCTGGAAATATGTGTATTAGAAATTTTCCAAAATAAAATAAAAATTGCTTAGCACCACCAGTCAAGAATAGCAAACTTAAGAGACAGAACTCAGAATTACCTCAGCACAAAAACCATCTTTCACTATGGTCTCATATCCTTTCTCTTTACTTCTATTTATATCAAGAACGCCAATTACCTATTAACGTATAAATGTATAACAAGATTAAGTTGCGCACTTCTGAGGACCTCCGCATAAATCTGACTGGCAGCTAGCTGAAGTAAGTGAAAGAAGTGCAAGTCCTTCATATCTTTTAGGAGACAAACTAACTTGAAACCATTACAAAAAACAAAAATTTGCGAGAAAAGTAAATAGTCATTGAGCTTCAGAAGATGTTTCTCCCTACCTTTTGAATGTGAAGTAACTATCACAACAATCAACATGGGATGACCGAAATTTATAAACAAGAAAAGATATCCAGTGATTCATAGTGTTCAAGCTAGCCTCTACGGCACATCCAATGTAGTTATCCATAAGAGCATGGCATGCATTATAAAATCCCTTTTGCCCATCAATGTCAAAGGTTCTATTGGTATCAATCATCCGCAATATGTGTCTACTTTGCACTCGAAGCACTTGACACAATACTCTAGCTTCGAACTTGAACAGTACACTGGTGACTCATGTATCCAGCGGCACATTCATGGAGCAAAAGGTTCACATATTCATGGCAGATGACTGCCAAGGGCTATAGTTAATTCAAAACGCGAAGATTTTCATTAAAACTGAAAGCATCTGAAAAACAAAAGCAAGAAGAGGCAAATGATATATGAAAACATAAACAATACCGCCACTCATTGGGTAGCGTTATTAGAAGGGACACAGTATTATATGTGCTTGTATGGAACTTGGACGGGTGTTGGTCTACAACCGGGAGAACTTGGACGGGTGTTTGGTCTACAACCGGGAACGGATAACTGATCCTAATGTTGAGGAGGTCATATTATTAATACCAGTGTTACACGTATTACCTAATCCTACCAAACATGTAATGTCACATAAAATATCGCAATGTGCAATTATCAGATGGAAAAACACACACACACTCTTGCAACGAAGATGCATCACTAGTTATACAAACATATAGAGAAAACAGATCTAATACAGAAATAAAAACCCAAGGAAATAACTAAAGGCTTACCAGTTCATAAACATAGGCTAGTTCCGTTGTAATGACAGATCCTGCCTGTACGAACAGAGTAGTTTAGTAACTAGAGAAGTGAGCACTTCAATACACCTAGTAGAGTCTCTTTCTATAATGCAGGTGCCACCTTTTCAATAATATCCAACCCAAGATATGCTGCTTGGTCCCGTAAACTTTCAGAAATTCCTACTTCAAATATTTTGTTCACATGCAATATTGAAGATATACTCTGCAAAATAAAAAATATGTATGATGTAAATCTTAAGAATGACAAAGCTATGTCGTCTGTTATCATCCATATTACTTGCAAAATATATGACAGTGTGACACAGAATTCAACATAACAAGAGAAATCCAAGAAACACCCTTCATGCTATGTTTATTTCACCGCTTTCGACATCTATTGGTTAGATAGATTATGTCTTCATAAACAGCTTTTCTTTTATTCTATTGCTTATTAACCATTGAAGATAACCTCATCCATAAACACATGCATCGTGCTATGAAGGCCAAGGAAACATTTTCATTTGATTAAAGGGTGACGCAAGAGAATATAGCCTAGCAGCATCACTGATAGGGAGAACAGCAGCCTAATTGAATCACATGGCAATGTACATCAATGGTTTAGCTTCACCGTCTTTACGAGGCCTTGTAAGTAACTGCAAAGTCAATAACATGCCTACCTTTAGGAAAGAAACCCAGTCACCCGTTGCACACTTGGAGCTAGGCGAGTTAAATTTCTTCCGAGCACAAAAAAAAGCAAAGTGTCATGTGAAGTTAGTTAAATAATACGGAAGGCGGATATTAGAAGAGAATAAATGCAAACAAGATGACTTCATACCTTCAGTATGTAAGGTATGTCCTTTACAGATTTTAGTTTTTCCCGTAATGAAGCCATGAGCTCTTCAGAACATAAAAAGAATGATATCTTTGACAAATTAAAGAATGTTAAAAAGTGGAATAGTAACTAAGTTGGTCAATCCTTCCACATCCCAGTTGTTTATAGAATAATCAACATGTTTTAATTTCAAATTCAAATTATAAAATACTCTATGACAAAGTTTTCAGATTCAAACTCCCAGTATAAGATAAATCCTAACTTGGTCGTAACATCAATAGGATACAGCATTAAGACGGTTATCCAAAAGTTCCAAATCTAGGATAGGCCTCATGAACCAGTTTCTGAGGTGAGCAGAGATAACCCTTTTGTCAGAGCCAGCAGCTAATATTCCAAATAGAAAGAGCAACTTTACCAGATAGACTTGTAACTGCAATTACCTTAAGAGACGTCTACCCATTGGGGTAACACACTAAAGAAGAGAAAAGTGTGTGTAAGTAAGGTTCTCAATACGCTGAAGGACAAAATTATATGACCCTAATTACCTTATTCATCATGCCAAAAACTGAGAACCTGCAACTTAAATACATTTAGCAAAAAAACTCAATCAAGAACTAAATGATAAATGAAGCAAAATTTTTAACTTGAGAGCAGTTGTCACCCTTCCTTCGCTCTACCAATGCCCATATGACTTGGATGTTTGTCAGTTTGAAAAATCTGTAATGATTCATGAGCCGCCGCATCAAGTTTGAGAAAATTGTTTCTAAATGTGTTTTAAAGAAAGACATCAAGATAGAACCGAGGTGAGTAGCTCCCAATAATAATCCCACGTGAACCACAGATGCCAAAGAACATTCAAATGCTCGAAAGATACAATGCAATTTCTGTAACAGAGTCCACGGAAGTCAACGCATTCCCGCCTTCTATCTGTTCAAGTGTATCTACAATTTTATCATTCATTAGTATAGCAAGAAGACCTCCACATGCTCGCACTTGAACTTCACTCCCCATGTCCATCATTGAGCTTAGCTGTAGATTCCAATGAGCAAACACATGATATTACCATATATAATATGATCACAAAATTTATCTCAATGAAAGAAACCAGAAGAACTGAAATCGGTGACAGATAAATCAAAGTGATCCATATGATTAATCTCTACATTGTTCTTTTTCGTTGGTTCTCCATTTCCACAATTGAAAAGATTATTCTTTGGAATTTCTTGATCCTGGAAGTTTATAGTTGCCTAAGAAAGTTAGATAATCTCAGGCAAGGTACCATAGTTTCAATGACCTTGAGAAGGTTAATAATAGCCACCAATGAACTCTTTAAGACAAGTCAGATAAATCATATAGTCTGGAGCTGGTACAGTTTGGACAGGTGTCATAGTTGGTGCAGACATCACATACTGGCTCTTTACTCTTACAAGCTGTTCTGATTTCTGAAGTCCTGTGTTTTTTTTTACCACTTTTCCGTTAATTTTCCTGGGACATTCTAAAAATTCAGCAATGAAAGGCCTAATAATTTTGGGTAATGAAGTTAATTGCTAGAGTATGTTTGGGGATAAGGACCACAATTCGAGATGTAAGATATTTGACAAGTCACTCAAAAAGTAAGAAGAGCTAAAACAAAACCAGAACAAGCAAATCTAGAGCGAAAATGTAGAACACAGATCAGGGATGACTTACAAAACAAATTCTCTCGTTGATATTGAAGGAATCGTCCATTCCTGTTACCCGAAGGTATATCAATCTGCAATATTGACGGTGGCAACAAATGAAGTACTGCTGTGTACTAATTGATGGATAGAAACGTGAAGGTCGCAAGAACATCTAAAGCAACAAACAGGAAAGTAAAAGCATAGTGGTCGCATCCCGGCACAAGTTCAATTGATAGGAACTTTCAGCCAACTTTTAGCTACTCAAGGTCTAATAACCTTTTAGATTTTAGATTGCTAGTTCTAGTGTTTTAGTTTTAAAGATATCTTCATTTGCCTTGTTTCTATTCAATTTATCTTTCAAAAAAAAGATAAATCATGATGCTCAGGAAATGGGAAAGCCATCAGAAGACACACTCAAATGCCATCAGCGCTATCGTACTCTCATAATGAAGGATAAAGCCAGAGAAAGTCCCCACAGAGTAATACAATAAGGATTTTGAAATTTCCAGAAAGAATCAAAAAAGAAAAAGAAAGAAAAAAACTGTAATCCGTTAGAGGCTCCTTTCATCATTATTCACCTATGTGAACATTGTGTACTTGTAAAATGTAGTTGGTTTGAAAGTGCCATTCCACAGCTTGATTCCATGAGTCCAAAAAAAAGAAGTGCAACATAAGATGGCAATAATTATTAGAGATTGTGTCAATAGATACCTCACAGCGTCACAAAGGGGACTGTAACTTATGCAGAGTAAGTTATACAGTAGAAATCAACTGTAACTATCAAGATATTAGAAAATCATTTAGCTTTTCTCACAGGAATCATGATCATGATCAAATACCTATGCCAGGCTTGTTCGTAGCTGAAGAATGAGCTTTTGACAGTCTTAATGGTAGGTGAATTGGTCAATCCATCTGTATCCATTAAATATGATAAGAACATGCATATTCACAAAGCACAATTTACAAAAATTGTGCAGTTTACCAGTTCGTTGTAAGGCAGACAAGAAGGGCTCGTCGCTTCTGCTGCTTGTGTAAATAATAAAGGGCTTGGCTTGGTATTTTACTACAGTAGCATCAGTCTGAAGTTACAATGTTGTAAGACGTTTAACATCTAAAAGTACCAACTGACAACAAGGTAATTGTCTGTCAACATCAACAGTTAACAAGTAGAGACTTGGTGAAAAAGAACTGTAACTGCAGGTCCCGGGGCTTTTCAGATAATGAGAAAATCTACTTTCAGATTAGAGTAGAAAAAAGTTACCCAAATCTAGTAATGGGAAGTCTTCAGTCCCGTCATCCCAGAGTTCCAGAACACAAAGTTGACGAAAACATGTAGCATAATAAGATACTCCGACCCTAGAAGTAACAATTACTAATCCATCATTCAGCATAACTTTTGTAAACCAAAAACATGAAGCTGCATATTTACGTAATATTTACTAAGCTGTTTATGTCTGTCAGAACTTAATAACTATTCGTTTCCCACCATAACAGCCTAATAAGAAATTCCACTAAAGCTTCCACAATAAAACAATTGCAAGTCATAGCAATGAACTGAAAAATGATTAAAGTCAGAAACATAAGTAAAATCCTTACTATAATACTAACTAAAATCAACATTTTGACACTTCCTTTTGTATTTCTAACAATCCCGGGGACACATAAAAACAATCGCAATCAATGTGTCAGTTTATAGGCCAACCATTTATAGTCTAAGAAAACATAAAAGGGAAGAAAACCTAACCGGTGACCTTGACGAATGGAAGCCATATAAACCTGAAGACAAAGGTCAACATATAAAAGATGAAAGTCCGTGTACAACTATTCAAACTAAGAAACACATTAATGTCCTGCAGCATGCGTCTAACACTGAAATATCAGCTCCTTCTCAAATGTCCAGTTCCCTCATAGGAAAATAAAAGAGATAAAAGGAGGATAACAATTCCTTACAATTCATTGGAAATATCTTAAGCAAGCTAAAAAGAAAAAAGTAGTGGTGGGAAATGGGAAGGCCATATCCCAAGATCTCAGCACCAGAGCTGTCTAGCATTGTGTTTGGATGGACATAAGGCAGACAAATATGTTTCTTTATAAATGGACAAAGCTGCAACGACTTCACCCAAACATATATTTCTTTCCAAATCTTTCTCAGAAGGAGGGATGTTTCTAAAATATCATAATAAGGCTTCAGAATACAGGAAAGGTGTCCCACAATCTCGACTTGCATGCCTTGGCAAAAATGAACTCAAACCACAAATCTGAATGTTCAGTTTTGGCCTCCAGCAGACAGCATTTCACAACACAACACAAAGGATGTTGCACCATAACATTCTCCTTCATCTCTTGAAACCAGCTACAATTTCATGTGATAATACCTAATCGAACCGGAACTCCAGTTTTAAGGCCATTAATAACCATCCATTACAATAAACTCGTAACTACGGCCATGCACATGGTTCCAAAAAGCATGAAACAACACTCATCAATCATCCATAAGTTCAGCAAACATTCACAGATTCAACTTCGTTAATCAGATTTTTCTAACTTCCAATCTATCCCGAACGCACCAAAACCGAAGCAAAGCCCAAAGTACGAACGAGTGGATCGGAGCACGGAGCAAATCCGATATCGACGGGAAAGTGAGAAACAAGAGACTAAAAGGAGCCTTACTTGAGACTCGGCTTCGGTTTCGTCGACTTCCTCCATTAGAGAGAGCTCGGAATTCAAAATAGAAGAGTGATGAACAGCTGCAACTGTCACGAAGATGACTCGGGTTCCTGGAGACGCGACAGATGGCCGAGAAGAAGATCGAAACGGTTAGTTTATTTTAGGGGAAAAATTCAAAAGGCCCTGAACTATCACCGCTTACCCAATTGCGGTCAGAACTACCACGATTTTCAAAAAGGGTGCAATGAAAAAAAAATGGACTGATTTTCTAAAATAAAATTTACCATTACATTCCTAACCTAATATTATTACAAGACTTAGATTTATGTACGAAAATTACGTCGTTTGGTTATCAAAAGACGTCGTTTTCTTTATTTTGATAACCAAACGACGTAATTTTCGTACACAAATCTAAGTCTTGTAGTAATATTAGGTTAGGAATGTATTGGTAAATTTTATTTTAGAAAATCAATCTATTTTTTTTTTCATCGCACCCTTTTTGGAAATCGTGGTAGTTCTGACCGCAATTGGGTAAGTGGTGATAGTTCAGGGCCCCTATTGGGTTTTATCCCTTTATTTTATTGACATAGCTATCAGAATCGGACCGGTCCGGTCTGATATCATATTAGGATGGATTGTACCCTGAACCAGAAGAAACCAGACAAACCGGTTGATATATTACTAAATCGTTGAATCGGACCGATCCGGTCGAACTGGTTTATAATTAGCAGCCTAACTAAAGTGTAATTGCATATAATGCATACCGAAAAATAAAAATAACATATGTCAGTGCTTGACCTTATAGTTAATCAAAAGATAAAATGACACCCCAAACTTAATATAATTGAGCTCCGATCTACTACCCTTAAGAATATCAATCTACACTAGACTGCATGAGCCGTATCTACGCCTGACCTGTATCTTCATCATACCCGCAAGTTGAGCGTGCAGAAAATTCATGATGCTCAGCCTACAGAGGGTAGACAAACGGTTCACAGATGAAGCTTTAGTGAATACATCCGTAATTTGTTCAGAAGAGGGCAGGTGTCGAGGCTCAACGAATTGAGATGCAACATGCTGCCGAACAAGATGACAATCTAATTCGACATGTTTTGTTCGTTCGTGGAACACGTGATTTTGAGAAATGTGAAGTGCGGCTTGATTATCACAAAATAAAGGAATTGAGTAAGAAACTAGAGCCTGCAAATCAGTGAGCAATCGAACAAACCATACGAGCTCACAGCAAACCGCGGCCATTGAGCGATACTCTAAGTCGGCAGAGGACCTAGATACCGTAGCTTGCTTCTTTGTGAGCCAAGTAATCGTAGTACATACCAGTAAAATATAGAAACCAGTCAAACAACGCCGAGTGGATGGACAAGATGCCCATTCGGCATCACAATAAGCAGTGAGTTTCCAATCACTCTAGCGATCAAAAAATAGGTCTTGTGTTGGTGCATTTTTGATATAACGAAGAACATGATATGCAGCTTTCATATGCTCTTTCATTGGATTTTGGATGAACTGGCTCAATATATGGACGCATAAGATAAATTTGGTCGAGTGATGGTGAGATAAATGAGGCAACCAACAAGACACCTATAATGAGTTAGATCAGCCAGTAAAGGGGCACTAGATAAACTGAGCTTATGTCGAGTGTCCATAGAAAACTTTGCTTGTTTGCAATCACTCATCTTTGCATCCTCCAAAAGGTCCATTGCATATTTTATTTGATATACAAACATCTCAGTGTCACATTGAACAACCTCCTGGCCAAGAAAGTACTTAATGGTGCCAAGATCTTTGGTCTAAAATTGCTTATTGATGAAAGTTTAAACTTGTGCCATCAACTCTTATGAGGAACCAGTAAGAAGTAGGTCATCAACATATACAAGAAGAACAAGAAAATGACCATTCTTCTGAAGAAAGAACATAGAACAGTCATTGAGGCTCTGCTAGAATCCAAAGGAAGAAGGGCATGGCTGAGTTTTGAGTACCATTGCCTAGAAGCTTACTTCAAACCATAAAAGCTTTTGTGTAGTTACAAATCTTGCCTTGAGTTTTGTCTTCATGATAAAAGTCAGGTGGAAGTTCCATGTATACATCCTCATGTAATTCTCCAAGGAGGAAAGCGTTATTGACATCAAGTTGTAAGATTGGTCCAACAGGATACCCCAACAGCTTATAACAAGTCTCTTTTGTGTGTCCATTCATTTGGCAGAACGTACAATAAAGATGGTTATTTTTCTTATTCTTGGTACCTTTTCTACCTCTGTTTTGTTGCCCATTTCCATTTCGGTTACCTTGAGTGTATAAGGCTGAAGCATCCATCTGTGGAAGTCTTCTCATGTTCCTTTGTGTCTCGTATTGGAGAGCCATTACATACATTGTATTAAGAGTGGGTAGAGGATTCATAGCTAGGATGTATGTCCTTAGTGGAACAAAAGAGTCTTTGAGTCCCATCAAAAATTTTATAAGCTTTCTTTTCACTTGCTTACTCAAGATAAATTCAAAACATATACAACCGCTGTCATGAATGCATACAGGTATTTGTTCCATGGCCTCACATTCTTGTCATAAGTCTACAGACTTGTGATAGAACATTGTAATTGTCATCTCTCCTAGGAAAAAATTTGCAAGATTCTTTTCAAGAGTGAGTATCCTAGTCTCGTTTGAGCCAACCAATTGGATATTCAGATTGTTCCAAGTTGTTGCTGTGTTGGAGGCATGAAGGATCGAACCTACAATCTCTTTCGATACAGAATTTATGAGCCAAGACATTACAATGTCATTACATTTTTGCCATTGGAGGCGCAAAGAAGCATCAGAAGGCTTAGGATACACGCCACGAACGAATCCCAATTTTGACCTAGCTGAGGGCAATTTCCATTGAACGCTTCCATTTGACATAATTTTATGGACCGATCAATAATTCACTTACAATACTATGTCCGGTAATCTATATTGCACTCACCAAATAGGGATCATCAGCCAGATTCACCACTGGTATTGTTGCCGCTAACGCAGGTGTTTGAAGTAATCTCGATTCACGATTTTTCATCTCAAATTCACCAAGAACTGTAAGAACGTTCTAAAAAGAAGATGCGGAAGCTAACCAGATGCTCAATTGCTGATACCATGTAGAAATCGAGCGTAAGATTCCCCTGATGGCCTTCAGAAACTGAAAAATGTAATCGAGAAGAAGAATATCGACACTGTGTTTATTTTCTTGATCAACAACTGTTACACTAGTACAATTATTTATAAGTGACGAAACATAGGCCCTATAGTTAATCCAAGATACAATAACACTCCAACTAAATACAATTGAGCCCTGATCTATTGTACAATTACTACCCTTAAGAATATCAATCTATACTAGACTGCATGAGTTGTATCTTCACCTGACTTGTATCTTCATCAGTAAGGCATCATGCATATATATGAAAACGTATACTTTAATTGCGTAGGGAAATGAATATTTTCCCCTTCCGTTATTTTCTTTTTTAATTAATCTTATTTTCTTATTTTATTTCCATTCTACCTTATTTAATTCAAATCTTCAATTCTACCCGCATTTTCTTTTAGAGAATCCGCCAATTCAATAAGCTATTTACCTTGTTGGCAAGCAGACAGGATGATCCTTGTCAGCTCCCAGATGGTATTCATATTTTCATTATAGGAAATCGCCTATTACAATCGTTGTTTTCATGGGTCAAATTTGGACTTACCAAAACTGAAATAGTTATTCATGATTTACATGAAATTATAAACTCAAATCTTCTTTCTTCTTCGCCATTCTACATTTCGAACTTCAGTTTCTCTCTACGGCTCCAAGTCACCAAAAATTTAACCATTCTCCTTGCCGTCGTTCTTGTTCTCGCCTTCTTGCGCCCTAACCTAGTCATCGCATAAGTATGTATGGGTTCTCGCAATTTCAATTCAAGTTGATGGGATGTTAATTTAAAATCTTGAAACCGTGATTATCATAGGCGGTTTCTGTGTTGTTTGTCATGTTGACTAGAAACAGTTTTCTTGGCTACCACAATGACAACCACCTTTGTCAAGATGGTTTCTTTTAAATAAAATGGTAATAGTGATGGTGATTTGGGTCAAGTAGGGTAAAAAAAATAGAAATGTAGTGTAGCACATGGAATGATTTGCCAATGAGAACAAAAATCCTTGAAAAAACCAGTTTTGCACATGCTGTTTTTTTTTTCTTTTTATTTAGTTTATGACTGTTGTACGAGTCTTTAAGATGCAATAAGTAATTGACAAACTTTTTAATAGGTCTTTTGATAGGTGTTGTTGGAAGCACCGGCTTCTTGATAGGTGTCATGGGTAAAGCATCTTGTTAGGTGTTTTGTTTAAAACTTATGTCATCTTTAAACATGTTTTAAAATTCTTTATTTTTATTTTTTCTTTAGTTTTTAGTTTTTTATTTTGTAATCAATATATATTCTTTCAAATCTACTGTTTTTTTATCATTGTTTCCCTTTGATCACTCAATCCATTTTCATTTTGAATTCTTCAGCACCAAAAAGAAGCTGAGCAGTGACCTTCTTGAAATATAAGTGTGAAGAAAGAGCCTCTGGTGCTTTAGATTGTATTTTATTCAGAATAGAGGTTGAGCTGCTGATGAGTGAATCCATCAGCATAAAACATAGCATTAAATTCTCTGGCCATATTGAGCACCACGTTGTTTTCAAGCAACCAACACAAAAGCAACCTTTCAGCATTTAAGCAAACAACATCAACATCAGCTCCACCTTTTCCACTTATAAATTATCAAAGCAAGGTGGATACCTTTACAAATTTCACATCAACTATCAACAGGGAAGGAAACGGCCACCGCTTCTTTCACTATCTTCACAATATCAATTGATTGGAGGAGGAAATGATTGTCTTCTTTATCATCATTCACAACAACAATCCATTGGACGAGAAACCGTTGTCACCTCTTTCGCCTTCGCCGTCTTCACAACAATAATCGATTAGAGGAGGAAATGGTCGCTGCTTCCACTGCTTTCACAGAAAAAATCAAATAAAGGAGAAAACGTAAAAAATTTGAGCTCTTGCTGTACCCTGAAGAAATGGAAACCGAAACTTTAGATGGTGAAGAAAATCATACCAAAGAGATCGTGATGTCAGAGCAGAACCACAGTTTTCAATCACCTGAATCGAAGATCAGTGAAGAACGAAATCGTGATTGGTACAGAAATCAGGGCGGTGATGTTAATATTAGTGCGGATGACGTGAGGTTGATCAAATGAGAGACGAGAGCTGCGTCGGATGGTCTCACCGGAAGGGGAGATTTAGAGAGAGGAAGAAGACGATCGAGAATGCCAAAAAGGAGAAAGAGGAATCAGGCTAATATTAAACGTTGTAGTTTCATCTGATAGGGTATATAACTGACTGGTGTTCCCTTTTCCCCTCATATTATTTGTACCCCAAATTAAATTTTGTACTCCATCCAATTAAAACCATTTAGAGATATGGAAAAAATGGATATATCCTGTTAGGGTATATAAGCTACGTAATTTATCAGCTAAAATAATTTTATTTTGATTCGTGGTTAGGGGGTTTTAGGATTTCATGATTCAAATTGTATAATATTTTAAGATTTCTAGCGTTTTTGGGGATTTTTATTGTTTATTTTTAAATATTTTTAGAATTTTAAGTTTAAGAATTTTAAAATTGTGAAACGACGCAGTATTGAATGGGTTTGGAAGCATCAAACACTAAAAATATGAAATTCTGAATCAAAAAAATTTTAAAACTCTAAAACATTAAAAATTCTAAAACTTAGAAATCCTGAATCTCATACAAATAATGTCATCAATTTAGGCGCTATGGTATGTGTATCCGCCATTCAATTTAGCTATAATACCCAAAAACAAATTATAAATATTAAATGTTAAAAAATAATAAAAATTAAAAATTCAACCAAACCCTCTTTCCCGCAGCAACCACACACCAAGCCTCACGGCCTCAGCCTCAGACTCGCACGCCAACGCAGTTACGCAGCAGCGAAGATTTGAGCGGTTGAACCAGCAACGGCCAGCGACACGGTTACTTCTCGTCTTCGCTTCTCGGCTAGAAACGGGCAGTTTGGCTGATTCTATCCGATTCCGTCCAGGTCAGCTTTTGGT
>NQLW01000019.1:968214-983749 GCA_002312845.1 Kalanchoe fedtschenkoi
GCCCCTAAAACTGTGGGGCTGTCCCAGACTTTCACCAGATTGAAAGAGCAGGGGAAAGTAAGCATTTTCTTTATTTTCGAGTTCCAGTACTGGGATATTGAAATTTAAAGGGGTTTGTTCAAAGGTGCGGAAGTTTTAGGGAATTTTTATTATTGGGAAAGCTATACATGATATTACGTCATTGGTTTTATTATGCAGATAGTGTAAACAAGGGCTTTTGGTGAATTGTTGTTTTCCACTGGCCTGGGCAACTGTTCGGATTGAGTTAGGAAAGTTGTGTGTTCAGGATTGATTTGGTGTGGATGGCTGCATTCAATAATGGGTAGTAATATGCAGACAGATGTAAATTCAGAAATGTAGAATATTTCAGTGCCTTATGTAAACATTTCATTTTTGAATGCTGATTTTTTTATTGTCTGAGATGTCTTCTATTAATGGTGATTCTTGCATTATGAAGGTAGCGTTTATCCCTTACATCACTGCTGGTGATCCTGATCTTTTAACCACAGCAGAAGCCCTGAAAGTGCTTGATTCATGTGGGTCGGACATTATTGAGCTTGGTGTACCTTATTCAGATCCCTTGGCTGATGGTCCTGTCATCCAGGTATGCATGTCGTTTCCTATGTTGATTACTGATAAGCTTAACTTTCTGAAAATGGTGTTCAATTGGGTTTTGACATTGAAGGCTGCAGCTACACGATCACTGACAAAAGGCACCAATCTGGATGCAATAATATCCATGTTAAAAGGGGTAAGACTTTGCGTGCTTAATCGTGACAGCAATAATACCCAATGTTATTGGATACCAGCATTGCTCCTTGTTCACGGAACAATACTTCTCCCCGTGTTTTGAGAGTTCCATAAATGCATGACCATGACCACCATAATTATGTTATTGTCCTTATACGTTCCTGTAGATTACTCCAGCATATCATTGCATTTTCTTCTTATTGGTTATATGAATTACTAGGTAATACGTTTCATTGTATTTGTCAAACAGGTGGTGCCACAGCTATCTTGTCCAATTGCTCTGTTTACATATTACAACCCAATTCTTAAGCGTGGTATTGGGAATTTCATGCAGACTATAAGAGAAGTTGGAGTACACGGTAGTGCACAACAGTGTTTAGCTTGTTTAGCTAGAATTACAGTCAATATTTAACTTGATGACTGAAACTTTGCATGCCGCTATATTAAGGGTTTTAGAAGGATCTAGTTAAATTGTGAAAAAATGCATTTCGCTATTGTCCCAAAGATATAGTGCCTAATGTGGGTGAAAAAATCCATCTAGTTATATCTTTGTTTTTAATATGTATGTTACCGTAACAGTTAGTGTCACTCTTGATGTGTGGGGATAAATTTGTGACAGGAATTTTTTCTGCTGGCCTATCCAATAATGTAAAACAATGGGTTGTCGAGCGTGCTTTTGAGATGTGTGGTCCTTGTTAAGCATATTCATTGTTTTTTTTAATTGTAACCATACCAGATTTTATATTTTGGTTCCCTTTAACAGTTTTTGAGTTACGTCATGTTGGGGGAGGTCCATCCTATATAATTTGATACATTTGTCTGAAATCGCAGTCTTTTTCATTTCGCCATCCTTGCTGATTTAATGTTTCGTCTATCAACCTTGATGTGCTAAATGTAAATTTCTATTCATCTTTACAGGCCTTGTTGTTCCAGATGTTCCTTTGGAGGAGACAGAAGTACTGAGGCATGAAGCTCTTAAGAATGGGATTGAATTGGTGAGTTATGCTAACACCTATTTTTTGACGCTTCAGTATGCATAAGCATCATTGGTAGCAAAATGATAGATAGATAATTGTCCATGATGATGGAATCCAGTATACACATTTTACATTTGTGGTTCTTTGCTGTGACCAGTAGATAATGAAAGATCTGAAGAATACCATCAGAGAATCATGGAGCTATTCATTATAATTTCTAAAATTGTGTTTCGGTAATATCGGGAAACGAGATACTCTTAATCAGTACTGTCCTCGTGTACATCACATATTGAAAGTCTTCGTGTACAAATAATTTCATCTGCCTCGACATATGTTGACCTGCACTGTAAAACTATATTGTTATTGTATTACAGGTATTGCTCACAACTCCAACAACCCCGATAGACCGAATGAAGGCTATTGTTGAAGTCTCGGAGGGATTCGTGTACCTTGTAAGATCATTATGCAACCCTTTCATTGGATAATGTGCTTTCACTTCAATTTATCATAGGCGATTCATTTTATTACGCTTTTGCTCTATGGCTGTAGAAAATGTGTTTAAGTTCGTCATGAATGAAATCCAGTTTGTAAATGTTATGCTTCAAATTACAGGTGAGTGCGGTTGGAGTCACTGGAGCAAGGGCATCCGTTAGTGGAAAAGTCCAAAGCCTTCTAAAAGAAATAAAAAAGGTCAGCCATTTGAATTTATCCGCATCTGGAGTCACTTACAACTAGGATATTTTTTGTGCTGTTGAGTCATGGACCATAACATGATGGTAAAATTTACGGCAGGCGACAACTAAGCCAGTGGCAGTTGGCTTCGGTATCTCGAAGCCTGAGCATGTAAAGCAGGTTGGCAACATTCAGCTTTCAGTTCAATGGTTTCATATTAAATATAGTTGGGTAATCAGACTGTAACAAATCATATGCATTTGTGACAGGTCGTAGGATGGGGAGCGGATGGTGTGATTGTTGGTAGTGCCATGGTAAAAATACTAGGAGAAGCAGCATCTCCTGAGTCAGGATTGGAGGAACTCGAAACATTTACAAGGTCCTTGACGTCTGCCCTCTGAAGTCAATTTTGTGGACGAAGTGAGCAGTGAGCACACATTTCTGAACCTCTTAAAAACTCGATGATCTTGGCAAAGACTGTTAGGTGCAAGAGCCTGATTTGGCTCCTCATCTCAGTCGTGCCATAGAACTTGTAAGTTTCAGACTACTATCAAGTCCATGAATCTGGTTTTTATTCTTCTCGTACAAACTTTCAGATCTTTTTATGGTCTCCCCCATTACATCAATGACGAGTTGAAGAAGTTTATTCATCAAATTCAACTTTCAAGTTATCAAAACATGGTAGATCGAGCGCATCTGTCAGTTCGGATACGATTTGCGGTAGTCCAACCACAAATGGTATTTTGATATTTACCCTCAGCATATCTGCGGCGGCCAGAAGCCATAGCCCATGGCCAACCCCAGCCACAATCTTATCCTTTACAGCAAAATCTTTTACCAGAGCAACAACTCTCTTATCATTCAGCAGCAATTCAACTCAGGTGACCTCCCAGCCAGAACCACAAGACAATCATAATTCGTACACGGTTTTAACCGGATACAAGAAATCAATATTATTATAAGATTTAGATTTGTGTACGAAATCTTATAAGTTTACGGTTAATTGATTGTTAACCTTGGTTAACGGTTAAGGAATTTTTTGATCGGTTAATCAGTTCGATTAATCAAATAAAATATGCGGTCAGTTCAAACTTAATTTATTTGAAATGATAGCAGTGGGCACTACAAATATTGGGCCATCTAACTGAGAGCCGAAGCCCTGGCCCATTGGCCTCTCCCCGCTCTCTTGCACGGTGCTCGAAGCTCGAACAACAACGAAACATATCGAGAAATAGATCGCGCCCGGTTGCGTCATCGGTACGAGACAACCATCCATCAAACCCTTCCGGCGTCATTTAACCGGAGCTGGCGTCGCTCTTCCGCTTCGCGATTCGATTCCGGATTCAGTCCAGGTATCGATTTGTATTTCTGCTCGAATCCGGGTTCTGATTGATAGTCTTTTTTTTGAAATATTCGAATCGAGTTGCGTTATTATTCTGCTCAAAAAAAATTTTGTACATATTTTAAATTTTCTGTTAATGAATAATTCAATAGTAAGACACTGGTTTTCGAAGTAGATATTATGATATACCTCGCTTTTAAAACTGACATTATTTATGTTAGTTGTTGATAGACGCGTATAATAGCTTAGTGGTGCAATATGTTCAGTTGCAGAACTTGATAGGAGGCAGTAATATACATTTGACTAGTGTTTAAATTTTCTTGGTGCAGTAGATGGAGCAGATGGACTTTGACTAGTGGTTCTTAAGAATTATAGACATCAAGTGGAGGCATTGCCTTGGTGCATGTTGGAATCTGTGGAAATGCAGATACTAGAGAATGGAAAAAATATATTTTTGGACGTGGAAATACATACCATTCTGTAAAAAGTTAGCCCAGCCCTCAAGCCATTAAAATGGCAGCGTTCATACAGAAATTCTCATGAAACGGTGACTCTTGTTTGTGGGTTGAAGTTTGAAAGAAGACGTGAGTTTTTCTCCTCCCACCAAAATTACAATCGTGGATTTTGATGAGAGGATTCAGTGGTAACTCTCTCAAACTAAACTCACTCTTCCTTCCCAAGAAGCAATTCCTTACCTCTTCCAAGCTTTACAATTCATTTTCTCTTTCTGCCTTCCATTATCAAATCGGATCCCAATTCAAATTTCATCCTCCCTCGTATTTTACCCGCGATGAGCTTTTTGATTTCTTTGCCGACTTACTCCATGAATGCCGCACTTTGCGCCACATTTATCAAGCTCACACCCACATTCTCGCGCCTGGGTTGTGGTCATCTGGCTTCCTGGCCTCCAAGCTCATTTCAGCTTACGCCCGTTTTGGGGCTTTGTCTCATGCGCGCAATGTGTTTGAAACTGTGCATCTCCGGCGTACCGGGAACTATTTGTTGTGGAATACAATTATGAGAGCCACACTTGGGGATGGTCAATGTATGCAAGTGGTGAGATTTTATATCAGGATGCGCAAAGATGGGATTTTTGGTGATGGCTTAACTTTTCCTCTGGTTATTAGAGCATGTACTCTGATAGGGAATGCTAGGGTGTGCAGAAATATTCATGGTCATGTCCTGGGTACGGGTTATCAGAGTAATATTCAAGTGGAGAATTCATTGATTTATATGTATTCGAAGATGGGACAGATGAGTACTGCTTCTAAACTGTTTGATAGAATGACTGTGAGAAATCAGGTGTCTTGGAACACAATGGTTTCAGGTTTTGCCAATAATTCACAGTCTGATGGTGCTTTAGAAATGTTTAAGCGGATGGAGGTGGAAGGTTGGGAGCCAAATGTTATCACATGGACTTCTCTTCTATCAAGTTTTTCTCGATGTGGTGATCATGAGAGAGTCATGAAGTTTTTTTGTATGATGAGATCAAGAGGGATTGAGGCAAATGCTGAAATAATTGCTGTCATTTTATCCGTATGTGGTAATGTCAGTGCATATCGAAACGGTGGATTGCTACATGGGTATGTCATAAAGGGTGGATTCGAGGATTATTTATTTGTGAAAAACTCACTTGTTTCTATGTATGGGAAACATGGAAATCCGAACAGTGCCCATAGGTTGTTCTTGGAAAGTGAAGGCCAGAGCCTCGTGACTTGGAATGCTTTAATATCTTCGTATGCTGAATGTGGTTTAGGAGATAAAGCTTTCGCAGTATTCTCAGAGCTTGATAAATTAAAATGTATTAAACCTAATGTAATAAGTTGGAGTGCCGTTATTTGTGGCTTTGGTTTGATGGATAAAACAGATGAGACTCTGGACCTTTTTAGGCAAATGCAGCTTTCTGGTGTGTTTGCAAACTCGGTAACGATATGTAGTGTGCTGAGAGTTTGTGCAAAGTCCACTGCTCTGTGCATGGGGAAGGAAATCCATGGTCATGTCATTAAAGCTTCAATGGATTCCAATGTTTTAGTTGGAAATAGCCTACTTAATATGTATATGAAGTGTGGAAGCCTCACTATTGGGCATCTTGTATTTGAAAGAATTAATGGCATAGATTTGATATCATGGAATTCCCTAATTGATGGCTATGGTATTCATGGATATGGTGCACAGGCTTTAAGAACCTTCAATGAGATGATTGAAGCTAGAGTAACTCCTGATGCGATCACATTTGTGGCTATTCTTTCTGCTTGCGGTCATGCTGGATTAGTTGATGAAGGTCGCATGTTGTTTCGCCAGATGACAAAAGATTTTAACATTGGGGCGCAGATGGAGCATTATGCCTGCATAGTAGACATTCTTGGCCGTGGTGGGTTCCTTCAGGAAGCGAGCGAAATCGTGAAAGGTATGCCGATGGTACCCAATGAGTGGGTTTGGGGAGCTCTTCTTAACTCGTGTAGGATGCACAGAGATAGTGACATAGCTGAAAAAATTGCATTTGAGATATTTCAACTTCACCCTGAAACAGCCGGGAGTTACATGCTAATGTCAAATATTTATGCTTCTAATGGAAGATGGGAGGATTCTGCGAGGACTAGAATATCGGCAAGGACAACAGGTTTGAAGAAACTCCCTGGTCAGAGTTGGGTAGAAGTGAACAAGTCATTTCATGTGTTTCAAGCAGGGGATGCAGTTGAAAAGGGGTTAGAAAGTGTGTATGATATTTTGAAGATGTTGACTTTTAAAAGTGATATTGAGCTGTACACGCCAGATGAGAGATCCATGTTACCCAATTTCGAAGGATGAGGAATATAATAACTTCATCTATTTCCTGCTGCCTTTGTAAGGGATTATGTGACCTTGAGGGAAACATCTTGCTTGACTGCATATGCAAAAAAAGTTTATGAAAATCGTGACATGAAATACTCAATTGATTACACTCTTTCAGACACATTAAGGTACTTGCTCCCAAAGGTAAGTAATTTTTCTCATGCATCCTTTTGTTCTCCTGTTAAATAATCGGTAGGGGTGTGAGGGTAACAGATGCCTACCTGTTAAATTACCATCTCACTCAAAACTTACTCTTAAATTTCAGAGGCTTTCTGTAGAAAAACCTATTCAAGATAAAGTTGAGGATCAATCCTTAAAAGTTTAAGGTATGGGTTGTGCAAAAGCTCCAGGTTCCACTCGTCAAATCAAGCCAAGTTCAGTTGAAAGTAAAGGTGCTGATCAGTATCCAAACGGACATCAGCTGTGGCTTAAGGAGTTATCCCCCCATAATGACTTACTTAATGATTCATCAATCATCAGGAGAAGAAAACAGAAAAGTATTATTTAAATCCGCTGGATGCCCGTCGAATCACAGTAATGGTACTCACCGAGCATGTGGTTATAGTTAAGTGATTCAAGTGCAGAAGGAAAAGCCTGTGGTATACCTAAGAAAAAAGGTGTAAAATCACATCTGCATACGTCAAAAGAGGCTTACACGGAGCTCAACATCTGTACAATAGGTAACACGATATTTATTTCTTTGTAAAATCACATCTGCTTATGTTAAAAGAGGCTGACACAGGAGCTCAACATCTGTACAATAGGTAACACGATATTTATCTATTTGATATGTGTAGTAGTGATCTTTTTAATGCTTTAAACTTATTTGTGCTTCTATAATTTTGTGGTGGATGCCCTGATAAATCTACTTCCCTGCAGAAATATGGTTATTCCTACAGAATACTATAATCTAAATAGAGAAGCCATTGAAGAAGTTGGCAATTTGAGAAGGACGCATAGCTATCCCCAACTTAGTAGTCTCTCCTTATCTAATATAAAGATGAATTATAACTTCGATCTTGGTGGTATGCAAAATGGTGAAATACATTATAAAGAACAAGTAGCTAAAATGCAAGATCTATATCGGGTGGTGAACATCATCAAAATGAAACTTCAGATCCGTCATTGAATGGGCATGCTCATGTTGTGCCACACAGAACATCTTATGTGGCACCTGAGACAGGTAGAGTTACAAAAAGAGGTCGCCAAGCAGATTTTTCAACTCGATGACAAAGGACGAACGAGGGTCTACCTTGTACCTACAAGACTCAATGGTGAACCATCTTCATCTCTTTTAAAGGACTCTGGTATGGTCCTGATTTCAGCTGAATAGCCATCAAGTTCATTACATGGCTCAAGGTTTAATACCATCATTTTATTACAGTGGTTTTTCCATCTGACAGGTTGCTCAAATAGCAGTGATGTGGATGCTAGGGACTGGCAACTAGAAGCTGATGAAAGATTGGCACGCTAGCTATAATCACATTTGTATCGGGAGGATAATTTATTCAGTGGCAGTGAGGTATACTTGTCCTCTTTATATACACACAGGGTTTATTCACGACCAACTTTCGTTGATGTGTGGAATTATGGTAGCAAAATCCGTATAGTTTGTGCCTTCATAATGTATTTTTTTCATTTTCTGGTACATGTTTTTGTAGAGATCTTATTTTCATTAACATGCTATGCGTTTTATCACCTACTGAGAGTTGATATGTAAACAGATGGATGCGAATATTGCTTTCTCACTGCTTCAGGATGAGCAAGCGGAGCAGGCATCCTCTGGTGGCACCCATCCTGTGTTGAGCCCTGTAAGTGATAAATTTGCAAAACAGGGTGGTAAACCGAAGTACCACTTGTCAGACATGGTATCTCAAATCTCCATTGGTTATGAAGAATTCACAGTGATTTTGGACTACATGTATTCTGGGAAACTCACAGCTTCACCTATGGAGGTTTCCACTTGTGTTTATAATGTTTGTACTCATGATGCCTGCCGTCCTCCCATTGATTATGCGGTAGAGTTGATGTATTCATGTGCCACATTTCAGATGAAAGAACTTGTGGCGACAGTGAAGGTTAGATGTTCTACTTCTTCACGCAGTTGTGGTTTAATAATTTATTGATCGAACTTGTTACTTGTTCTATCCCTTAATTTAATGACCAACTTCATCTGAAGTAGATGGGCACTAAACTTTGCTGATAAAGATTTGTCTGTATGCTTGCAGCGCCATTTATTCAGCTTCGTTGAGAAGACTCTTGTAGAAGATGTAATCCCCATACGCCTGACCGCTTTCCACTGCCAGTTAACAGACCTATTCTCTCTCTTTATTCAGAGAGTTGTTCAATCCGATCTTGATAAAGTCTCTCTAGAAAAGGAACTACCAGATCAAGTTTCAACAGAGATAATATCACTTCGCAAGAAGCTTCTACAGGAAATTGAGCCAACCTGGATGAAAGTAGACCCCTTGCATGAAAGGAGAATAGGGAGAATCCATAAAGCCTTGGACTCCGACGATATTGAGCTGGTAAAACTACTCGTAGATGAATCTAACGTGACTTTAGATGGTGCTTTGCTCTCCACTGTGCTGTTGCTCATTGTGATCCTAAAATCATAAAAGAGTTGCCGCCAGACGAAAGGAACCGTCAACATAATAGCGCTATTGACAAATGGAGCTCGTGCATCTTGACTGCATTGGATGGACAAACTGCTGTTACAATTTGTCGGATTTTGACTAGGCGGAAGGATTATAATGAAAACACAAAGCAAGGCCAAGAATCTAACAAGAGCAGACTGTGCATTGATGTTCTTGAAAGGGAAATGCGAAGGAATCCCTTAACTCGAAAAACTGTCCTCTTCATCTCCAGTTATGGCTGACAACTTTCAAATAAGACTTGATTATCTAGAAAATCAAGGTTTTACTTCTTTTCAAGCCAATCATCATGGCTTCCTCTGGCATTTTCTCATTTTCATATATATAGCATGGATAAGCTAAATAACACTTGTTTTTAGTTATCCATGCTAAACTTGAGGTCAGTAGACTTGAATGAGTCACCAGAGCTGAAAGCTATGAGACTAGTATCAAGAATGGAAGCCCTACTTAAAACAGGTAATATTGCAATCACAATCCATCAATTATTTTTTCAAGTGACTGTGTCACTGGAAGACCTTATATCCTTAAAAAGCTAACAAAACAGTAGTGGTTTTTATCCAATGTCATGTTTGGCACTTGTGAATATCTTGTGTTCTTGCTCGTGTGAAGCTCTGAATAAACATGCTTGATTTCACTTTACTCTTTTCACCTCTGCAATTGCCAGTTGAAACGGGACGACGCTACTTCCCACTGTGCTCTGAAGTGATTGACAAATTTCTGGAAGATTGTATGCCAGACCTAGTGTTCCTCGAGAAAGTTTCTGCAGAGGAGGAGAAAGTTAAGAAAAGACGCTTAATGGGAACTTAAAGGCGATGTTCAGAGAGCATTCTACAAAGATATGGACGAGAAGAATCACCCCAGTTTGGCATCTTCACCCTCGTCTGTGAAGGTGGTTGGTATTACTGCAAAGCTCAGGAAAAAGTAAAGATGGTTGTTTCATCATCCTATACACACATTTAGTCTTGAGAAATCAGTACTGAGGTGGCGTCTTGGATTTTTGCATGTAACGTGGGACTTGTATGTAGTATAAGTAATATGAACCCATAGGAAAAGCATGTAAGAGAGCTTAGTAGAAAATAAATCTCCAACTGTAACGTAAAGGGAACAAAAACCAATGGAAGCTCGACACTTCTTATTTGTGTCGTAACCTTCGGCTCTTCATATGTTTTTTTCCTCTCCCAAAATAAGCTAGCCGAAAATGAGAGGTGAGATTGTACCACATAATAGCACAAATCAACCAACTAGCTGATCTTTTAGCCACAACTGGCTTCTTGTGGTATTCATTTCATGCCGTCTCAACATGAGACTGTGACCTTCACCCTCATTTCATGTAGCAAACACTCATAAAAATGAACAAATTCGTCACCCACAGAGAATCATGCAAATGTTTCTTTGCCTTAATATTCTCCGGTATGAGGCGATTTAACCGCCCTCATCAAGATACCATAAAACTGATCAACTGGCACCAATTCCACATCCAAGTTATCCAGCAGCACCTGTAATCTTTGGTATTCGGGGGGCTCGTATCGTATTAATCTGAACAAGCAAACACAATTTTGTATTGATATATTAACTGCCCTTTACGAAAATACAACTTCAGAAAATAGATACGTCGATGAACTGATACCAATAAACTGTCCCAACAATTTCGGATCATTTCTTATCTGATTCCACCATCTACTCAACTTTACACCAGTTCTGGATACTTCCTTCTTGATAGGCAGTCCCCACTGAATTGCATTCTATGTTTTCTGTGTAGCTAACCCAGTTGCTGTTTGTACAGGAGCTTCAAGATATATAAGAGAGAATGTACAGTAGCGGCCACCTGCCCATCGATATGATATGCAACATGCGAATCTGCCCAGTTGCGTCAGTCTTTCACTCTTTCTTTGCTAATGTCTTCATCATGCCTTTTACTATCTTCGCGAACCACACCGCATTCATGACGGCGAGCACATACGGCACTACAAATACCAGTGCCTTTCCAAATGCTTGTAACTCTTTCACCTGTTGCCACAATAATCAAATGTCAGATTATTACAGATAACTTCACACCCAACATTATTTGGTAACATGGCTTTATTGAAGAAAAAAATTGTAGGATGCACATGGACAAATACCAGAAAGGAAGGTAGCAATAAGCTACCTGTGTGAATATTATACCTGATCATAATGTGTATACAGATGGTAGAAAAAGTACATGAACAAGAGTATTCTAGCCACCTGCAAACATTGTGGGAATAGAGTCACATTCAAAACTACCAGATATACCAATTTACATCATTTTCAACAAATTAGAAGATTTCGGGATAATCACCAAGCAACTTAACATGGAAAATGACTAATTAACGTATGGGCGTTGGTTATATATTAGCTTGAACTCACCAGCCAAACAAAGAACATAACAATTCCGTTGACGACATATGCTTTTGATTTCTTCAACCCAGCGGTATCAAGATACCTAAATGAAACCACAAATGTGAGTTGATAGAAGATTTAAACTTGTTAAAGTACAGTAAGTGAAATTACCATCTCATATTAACTCCTGGAGTCGTGGTTTCAGAAATGAGAACCATGTATGTGTAGAGTTGTCCCTCCCCAGTCAACATGGCAAATGATAAGGATACTAAAGAAAGTAGATGATGGACCACCTGAAAGGTTATGCGTTTAGAAAAATCAAATTCATAAGATATTTGTAAAAGAAAGTCTGTTTGAGCCACACAAAAATCTAGCTCAAGGGGAAAAGTTTACTTACATACTCCAGCCCTCCCAACGATGGATAGAACCAAAATATCATCCCCAGGTCAGCTATGAAATAACCGACAGATACCTGACAGATAAAAAAGAAAATCAAATCAAATCAAATCAAGGGATATCTTATGTTTCAAATTTTACATAAAGAATGATGCGATAGCATATTCCCCAAAGTAAAGTACGATACAGTAAGGAGCACTAATAGTTTTTCAATTTCTCATCCACGCTAATTAATAGACATAAAATATGGTAAACTCATTTTCATGGTAGTTTGTAAAAAAAAAAAATTTTAACCACATCGTGTATAGTATAGGGATTCTGGTGGCTGTTCTGTACATATCCAATCAGAAAACATAAGTTGCATTTGGCAGGAGTTCTGCAATTGTAGACAATGTACCCTACCTTGCTAATAACTTACGAGGGTACTTAATCAAGCAATGATATTAGTAAGAAATAAAAGTAACTACAAACAAAAAGCTTTACAACATTAACCGCCAACGCAGATGGTGACAGTAAGAAATGTTACCCCCAAAGAAAAGGTTGAAATCGGCGAATTTCGAAATGTCACAAGGCCAGGCTGGCGATCAGAATAGAGATCAGAACCGAAAACAAAATACAACGCTACAATTGTGATATAGATTGAGTGAACTGTTGACATTCCCCTGCATCACAACAACAGCAGGCATTATGCAAAGCCAAATATCAACAAAAGAAGGAAAAATAAATTATATGCTGGAGCAGAATAAAATACCTATTCTTCCATTCAACACGAAGCACCTTTGGCAAGCTGGAGTAGGCCTTGAAGAAAACAACGCTGACCATATGCGTGAGTTCATAAACCTGAGACAAGAATTGTAAGAAGAAGCACTTCAGCTGGACTTAAATATCACAGCATTGACTGCTATTTGAATGACATCAAAACATAGTATGGCTAGAAAAACGCACCAACTTGCAAGCCACAATGCCAGTAATAATGGAAGTGTATGGGATCACAGAATCTGCCAACACATATTCCTTCAGCAGTAAGTCAGCCAGTCTTTGAAATGATTTGATAGTCATGGCTGTCACCGTTGCTAGTAGAATCATAAGATACCTCCAAAGTCAAAGCATGAAAAAGCTGTCGCACAACACAAGCAATATATGCTGCCAGTCAAAAGAAGAAAGGAAGTGATGTTTGTCACAGTTTAGTAATGAGGATGGACCCAAATGCCCGAAAAGTATGAAAAGTCTAGTGAGTTAATTTGTAGAGCTTTTCTTAAAATCTGCAGGATCATATTTCAACCCTCTACTAATTGAAGTTCACGACTATGGTGCCAGAAACATTCACGATATTTAATGTCGACACATTCAGCGCAGTCAATCACTCCAATTTTTAACATTTTTTTCCGGAAGCAACATAGCTTATAAGTAGAGGCCGCGCTAGGCATTTCCAAGCCAATAAGTAGTTAGTTAGAATGTAAAGCAGTGGCGTAACCACTGGGTGTAAAGTGGGAACAGCTGTTGACTCATGTTCAGATCAAACAGTTCAAAATTTAGTATAAAAATTAATATATTTTTAAGTTTTATACCCCAATTAAGCTTAAAAATATCATATTTTAAAAAAAAAATTTGTACCCCGAAGTAAAATTTCTAGTTACGCCATGCACCGCCTTTTAATCCATTACATTGTCTAGGAAGAAAGAAAATGCAAGGTAGGATCCAAGAATAAAATGGCAGTGAAGTAGGGTAGGTAAAAGAAGAAAATGCCCCATGCCAGACTTCATTGGGCAACAAATAGAGAATGGGATTGAGTAGTAGTACAGTGACACACACATACAAATGTGAAATCCTCAATCTACGACACAGTAGAACAATAAAATTGATCAGCAGGAACAAGAGAGAACAAAAAGTAAGCAGAGTTGAGAATGAGGCGAGGGGATTGATTACCAGATAAGAGAGAGAGACAAAGAGTAGGCGGAGGAGGCGCAGACGGGAAATCGCGATGATCGATCGGAGAGGAAGAGAGAGAGAAATAGGAAGCTGTGAGTGATTGCGTGGGAAGGAAGGAGACGGAAGAGAGGAGAGAAACAGTATCGTCCCTGCAGCTAAGACTACTTGTCGGGGTTTCGTGATTGAAAGGTCACAACAACAACAAAAGGATCTTTCTCGTCTCTTCCTTCCTACTTACAATAATTTATCCGGAAACATATTAAAAGAAAAATCCAAAAACACCTAAAATAAGGTGGTTTTGTATAAAAATATGATGGTTTTGAGGTAAAAGACGGTGGTTTGGGTATTAAAACTACTGATAAAATTTTAGTTTATACATGTCATCTCTGATGATTTACTGATTCGAATCAAAATTGCGTAGTTTTGACTAACTGTATTTGGCTTGCAGCCCTAAATAAGAACCCGACATTAAATTTAGTAACCTTGAAAATTTGAGTGTAATGTTTTGATATTAAGATTTATTAGTTACATAAAGATTGTCTTTTCAAATTGTTGGGTTAAATTTGTAACATTATTTGAAGAATTGTTAAGTCAATTGCTGCAAAGTCAGTTATTCTTTTCACAACCAATCATTTTTAACATGTTTAATCTTTAAATTAATTAATATATGAGTGGACACATGTCAGAATATTATTGGTTACTAAATAACAAAACTTTCTTTATTTTCTCAAAACCACCCCATGTTTTCTTAAACTCATCACTGTTTTCTTAAAACCACCCTTCTTTTTTGTGGCGGTATATTTGCTTGGTTGCACGAGATCTTGTTCCTTATTTTAATCAATTACCAAAACTTTCTGTTTCATTTCCACACATCAAATTGATGTTCAAATTATATAGTTCTCTCCACGACTGTGATTTGTTTCTTGGATAGTTTTTTTTGTGTGCAGTAAGATTGTCTATGACGTCCAGGAAGCTAGAGCATGAAGAAATATTGACAGGCGAGATATGAAGAAATATTGATAAGTGAGACGGTATTAGGTGAGATGGTATTAAGGTCGCATGTGTATTGATTTTAATGGTGGGATAGATGTTATTCAGGGTTGACTTGCATCTCGATCGGCTTTTTTTTCATAGCATCAGAGCTGAATGTAAGTAGATCAGGTCGATAAGAAGCTGATCTTAGAAGTAAAATTTGGCATTATTTTTAAATTGTTAAACTCCAATGTTGTAGGCATTTACTTCAATAAAGAAATATAGTTCGTCTTAAGGAATTGGATACACTTGGTCAATTTCTTTTTTAATTGATTCAACTTAATGCAAGAAAAGATGTATGTCACAATTGCCTTTGCATGAGTGACAACATGAGTCCCGCTCAAGCTTGCTAATAACTCTGTTCATATCAACTCAAGCACGAGTGACGACATGGGTGACATTGATGCCATAAATTTAGTCGTTTGTTGTATCAACTCAACATTCAATCTGGACATCATATATGTCCAGGTGCACCTTGTATGAAAAGTAACCATGGAAGTCACATTTTCTAGACTATTTTCTGAAAGTTTTTTAAATCAAACCATAGTAAAAATGTGGATCTATAATGAAAAATATGAATTAGCTTTGTAAGT
>NQLW01000019.1:986429-1024429 GCA_002312845.1 Kalanchoe fedtschenkoi
TATTCCATCTCATGTATTAAAATTCAAGCCATCACCAAACTTGTGGGTACCTGAATATCCACTGGGTACTTAGAGACGGTATCAGAGAGAGCCGCGTCGTACATGTCATAAGGGCGGCCTTCGAAGAGGTCAGTTAATCTCTTTTCCCATCGATCTAGAGCCTTGGGTGTAATATGTGAAGCATTGGGCCCATCCACAAGTTCATCTGTTCTTCTGCACCACACTGGAAAACGAAGGCACGGGCCAATCAGTTAGGGCCACAAATGCGATAAAGTAAGGCCGAAGCAACTGTGGATAAGGCAGCATTCCATTGTCAAATCAACAGCAGATAAAATGGGGTGGCGACAGTTGGAAAGAGCATCTAGAACGAGCGGTATGCCACTGTTCCGAAGTGCAGCCTGGTCCCAGTAAGAACGAAGACCGCGAGAAGCATTTAATCTTTAAATTAGCATATAACAAAGGGTTGGACCAACAAAACTTCGGCTTCTCTTTGGATTGTTCGTTTCCCTTGAGATTCAAGTATGAGAGGCTCGAGATGAGGGGTAGCTCAGTTGGAAAGCACCTCACTTGCGAGGGATCATAGCTTTCGAGTTCGAATCCTCAAGGGGGAAAGTAGGGAACCACTATTGATCTCTTTTTTTAAAAAAAAAAATGTATGAGAGGCTCCGTTCATCTCTTATCATGTTCTCAATGAGTCAGATTTCTGCTCACAAAATTCACTTGAGGGGAACCACACCCTAGAAACTCAAATTGATAGAGAGCTACTGGTCATCAATGCTTGAAGTCGCGGCCAGTATCCCCATATTCACTCAGTTGAATCCAGTGTCAAATTGTTAGTATCACTCAAAATTGCAGCTATATTGGACCCAGGTTAAAATTAAATCCATGCTATAATTCCAACAAATTAACCAATTACTAATTGAGAGAGCCGAAAAGTGGTGCAAGACAACAACTAAATCAACAGAATTGCCAAACAGAGGCAACGATTTGAGTCTATAAAGCAAAAGCATGTTGAAGAAAATACCAGTTGCTTACCGTAGATAGCCCATACTGCCTTTCTGCGCTCTGGAGTCATCAGCAAAGTTCCTGAACATCAACAGAAGAACTTTGACTATATCAATTACTGTAAGAGACTGCAGAGCGTCTCATCTTGATAACAATGCATATATGAATATCTCATTTCCTGGGGAAGCATCAGATAAGCTTGGAGCTAGCAGCAACCAAGAGCCCAGAAAGAAGAGAAAGTGAAAAATATACTTGAAATTCGTCACAAAAAAGTGTAGCAAAAAGGAAGAGAGTATACCCAAATAGAAAGTCTTAGCATACTCAGCACAGACCTCACCACACCGATCGTAAGCTTGATTCAACAGATCCCAATTACTACTCAACCCATCACTTTCTCCTCTCTTCAAATCATCGACGCCTTTGGCCACTCGCCCTGGCTCCCTCACAAGCGCAGCCTGCTTCAGCACCACTTCATACACCCTCTCCTCCGAGGATCTAGCGGGTGTGGCCACCGCGCTGGAGAAGGCCGAGGCCTGAAACCTCACGCTCGACGAAAGTCTGCTCCTCCTCCCCCTCCTCGTCCCGCTCACAGCTGGCGTGAAGCTGAGCAGCGTGGTGGCGTTCTCGTTGGGGCTGATGACCCACAGAACGCAAGACATCGCTGAATCTGCGCTGAACAAAATCCAATCTTTAGGCGCTGGTGATGCGTGCTGGAGATGGGTGAGGATGAGATTTGAAGAATGAAGAGAGATTTTGGAGAGTTAATTGGAAGAGGGAGAGAGAGAAGTTGTTCAGTAAGAGAAGTTGGATGTGGGGTAGCTTTTATGAAGTACTACAAGACAAGCGGGAGGCTTTGTTGGCGGCGTTTATAGAAAAAGTGAAGATTTTGAGGTCTGTAATTGGACATGCCTCAGATTCTGGATAGCCTCTTCCCATCCACCCAACCTTTTACCCTTTCTCTCTAATACCCATTTTATATACATACTCATTAAGTCCTTTAATACATGTCGTTTAAAATTAATTTGAGTAAATTAAAATGAAATAAATGTTAGCGATTGAATAAATTTAATAAATGAGTAATTACTATTTTTTTAAAAAAATTCATACAATATGTAAAATTAATAGATTATTACAAGTGATGAATGATTTTTTATTGATTATGATAAAGACGTGATTAATGTTTAACATTTTAATGTAGTGGTTGATATTAAATATGTATTAACAAATATTAAATGATAAGTATAGTAGATAAAAGAATTCAATTAAGTGATATGTAAAAGAGGATAGAGGGAGTACCGTTTAAGATTAAATTAAATATATTAAAATAAAACTTAATGCTAAGAGTTAGACAGAATTAATTAGATATGAATTTAATGTATATTTTTAAAATTTTATATAAAAATTAGAATTGATGGATTACTATTGGGGTGAAATTGCTTTTTTATTGATTACGATAATGAAATTATTAATGTTTAACTTTTTAAGATAGTTACAAATATTAAATACGCATTGCAAAATATTAAGTAACAAGTAAGAATGGATAAGAAATTTAATTAAATGACATGTAAAGGAGGACGGAGTAAGTAAAAGGAATCACTCTCCTCTATGTCAATTAAAAAAAAATTATTTATCAAATTTTGTTTGGAATATTATATTTTTAATGTCCATATATATTTTTACTATCTCAAAAGAAGAAAAAGGTTATTTAATAAATTCTTTCCATCAAATTAGATGTATGCAATTTATCATTAAATCTCATTAAAAATTATACTAATAATCATTTAACAATTTAGGTAACTTCATCTCTCTCTTTATATATTTATACCTTTAAATAAGAATATAGAGAGAGAATGTAGTAGGCGCAATATTTTAAGAAAACACTCCAACCTTTGGGATACTTGATAATCTTAGTCAACCATTGGTAGAGCCGTGCAATTCAGTCGGTGTGTACAAATCTTGAAAAAAAAAAATAAAAGTAAACTCACGCATTTGAATCGGAATATTATACTAATAATAAAAGATGAGCGTCTGTCTGTACGACGCTTCCGGTCACGTGTCGGTCACGGTACACACCCCACCATGCTCAGGCGACGGTCGCCGCTGTCAATCGATCCAATTGGGGAGAGGCGACGTCTGGGCAGCGGAGAGGCGACATCTGGTCGAGCGGAGAGCATCGGACGCGACTGGAACCGGAGAGGCGACATTTGGGTCAACGGGCGAGGTGCGACGGCGAGCGGACGCCTTGATGTCCGGATCTAGCGAACGGGCGTCTCGATAGATCTGGACTGCTCTTTGCCCTCCCCGGCGACGGCCGCGGACGATGACCTCCAACCGGACCCCCTCACACCTCCACTGTCGAAACGATGGGTATCAACACTTATACATAATATAAATTTATCGCTAATGTGATATGATAAATGAATGAACATCTGTTATTATGTGTTTGGTATACTCACAATCAACATTAAAGGAAAATGAGTTGAAAAGATAATTTTTCATGAATTTTATCACATTTTTTATTTGATTTGGGATGGAAAATTATGAAGAAAATGTAATAACAATCTACATTTTCACAAAAAATTTCATCTCATTTTTCATTTTAGTTTTTTCTCTAACTTTTTCTCATCCAAACAAAAAAAAAAATTCCCCTCGAATTTTACTTTCTCATAAATTTTTCCTTAATCAAACATAGCCTTAAAGTTTTTATAAGCATTTATAAATTCTTATCATATCTCTACGACCAAGCACTACACACTAATTCTAGATTTTATTTAAATGTCTGCCTTTTTTTATGATAGTGTTTGACTTAATGAAGATCCAAAGTGATTAAATACAAAGTTTGTTTGGAATAATAGGGAGGCTTGATTGGAATATCCTAGGTTGGATGATCGTTCAACTAGGGCTCCTTAGTCAACAATATTTAAAGGTGTTAAGATTTTAGAGAGCATTTTAGTCAATTGATAAAATAATATGAAAACAGAAAATTCAAGTAATTCATATTGACTTTTAGTAAACTTTTTTATTTTGAAAGAGAACAGTTCATTATATAAAACATTTGATTGTGAATAATGTAATTGATTCAAATATGCACATAAGACAATAATTTCTCTAAAACATCCATTAAGTGTTTTTGATGTATTTAGTTTTTTTATATTATTTTTTAAAATTTTATTTTACAGCAAATATGATTGTGGACCAACTATATTGCACCTCCAACCTCATCATCAGAATAATTAGGGGTCACATGCTCACCAAGTCTTATAATTTCAATCAGACTTGTTGCAGACGAATCCTCACGCTCTTCCAATATTATTCTTATTGAGTGGGGGTACCACTATGGTTCGAACTTGAAATTTGAGAATTATTATTATTATTATTATTTGCAGTGCCCAGAGACCGCACACTCCCCAAATTCTTGGGTGCATCGAGAGCATATGGGTGCTCTCACTCGAAAACGACGTCATTTTGCGTCGTTTTCATTAAAACATCTTTTATCTCTCAGTTGAATATTTGGAGAAAAGAACAACTGATGAATATAGAAGCACGACTGATGAATATTCATCAGTGGTGCTCATATATTCACCAGTTGAGGCAGAAATAAGAAAAACGATGTCATATTTTATTAAAATCAAAACGTCGTCACAAACGAGAGTATATACTCTCGGAGCATCCAAGAGTGATTGCTTATCTCCCCAGCAAATCAATAAGAGTGAAATGTTTAGTAAAGACTCGCATCTCCTCCCAGACAGATTTCGATGTGTCTTTTCAATCACTTTTATTAGCTTTCTAAATAATTAGAATTCTGAATTAATACTCTTTCTGTTCTTTTTTAAATATCACTTAATCGATTTTTTATCTATTTTTACTCGTTACTTAACAATTTTCAATGTTTATTTAATATCAATAATTACTTTAAATGTTAAACATTAAGTACTTCTTTATCATAATCAATAAAAAAATTTATTCATCACCAGTAATAATCTACTATACTTATTACATTTGTTCAACCACTAACATTAACTTTATTTTAATATATTCAAATTAACCGTAAATAATATGTATAAGAAGACGAGGGAGTAAGAAATTTGTCGAAAATTATTGGGTGGTTGAGGGCGATTAATGTGGAAAATTTACAACTTTGTGCACTTTCACATACTCATTTTTGGTGCGGGCTGAACCCGGCCTTCGTATTCGGAGACTCGTGCAATTCCTATGCTGCTGACTAACTTTTTTTATTAATTTTTTTTTAAATGGAAAAAACTATTAAGACAGCTTATATGAGGCCATTAAGAGATTGAATAGCCTGAGATATGATGGGAAGGAATTTTATTTATCCAGCCAAGCAGTTTGCAGTTAAGTAAAAATTCGTAATTTTGAATTACAATTATCACTCATCAATCGTTATGTGTTTACTAATTAATTTTTTTATATTTAAATATACAAATGAAAGAGAGTCCCTCCAAGTTCGCTGCCCAAAAAATGTTAGGGAAAGAGTCTACAGTTAATTTTGAAGTGCATTATGAACACCCTCAACCATAATTTCCTGAATAATTTGTTAAAAATATTCTCTCTGTCCTGATTTATATTTTGTTTAAGATTAAATTGAATAGATTAAGATGATATTAAATGCTAGTAGTTAAACAAATTTAATAGATAAGGATTTAAAATATATTTTTAAAATTTTATGTAAAATATAGAATTGATGTATTATTACTGGTGTTGAAGTAACTTCTTTATTGATTATGATAATTAAACCATCAATGTTTAATATTTTAAGGTAACTGTATATATTAAATATGTATTGAAAAGTGTAAGTGACAAGTAAACATCGATAACAAAATTCGATACTGACATGTAAAAAGGACAGAAGGAGTTAAATATTATGGGGTGACTTATCAATTTCGATAAAAAATTTAAATTCTCAAGAAGGGGATGTGGTGTTTTCGTAGGCTTAGGTGGTGTTATTGTTGATTACTCCTCCTTCCTCTTATACATATTGTTAATTTGAGTAGATTAAAGTGAAATTAATGCTAGCGATTGAATATATTTAATAAGTAGATGGTTAATAATTTTGGAATAAAATAGGTACAAAAAGTAAAATTGGTAGATTATTACTGGTGAGGAACATGTTTTTCATTAATTATGGTAAAAAATGATTAATGTTTGATATTTTAAGATAGTTGCTAATATTAAATAATCATTGAAAATTGTCAGGTGACAGATAAAAGTTGACAAAGAAATTCAGTTATGTGAATATAAAAGAAAACATAGTGAGTAAAGAAAGGAAAAAATAAAAATAGTTGTGCAAACAAAAAATTTATGAATTTAATTGAATGCTTTGAATTTACATTTATATTTTAAAACGTAGAAAAGTAATAAATATTAAAAATTGATAGCAATAACTGAATTTCTAATTGTGCAATAATACATATATTTTTATAATAATTTTACCTTGTTTTTTAATAGAGCGATAATGTGGCTCCAACATAGACAACGTGTGCGTGCGGAGGGAGGGCACTGACCGTTGGTGGAGGCGTCAGTTTCAGATTTAAATAAGTTCGTTCGAGAACATGCTTGTTGGCCTTCGAAACTTCCGCTAATAAAATAATTAAGAATAGCCATATACTAAAAACAGTAGTTATCATTTTGTTTAGACTACCAATTTGGGGTGCGGTAGGCTTTTATCTATTATATTATTATTCACAAGTGTTGGTATCCGTCGTTCCAATGGGAGTATGTCACTTTTCCCCAGCTGAATCGATTGACATCGACGACCGGAATTGCGAGATGTGGTGGGGTAGGTAGAAGAGAGCAGTTAGGAGGCTAGACGGGGATGTGTGTCATGTGACCGTCACGTGATCGGAAGTATCGTACGAACAAATGTAGAGATGATCTTTTATATTATATAGATTAGCAAAAGTAATGCACGATGACCTTCTTTTATGTTCTAGTGGCTTCATTAAAATTATGTGCTGTCTGATTCCACGTGGCGATGTTTGAGTTTTGGTTAGAGTGTAACGTGGCTCATAAACATTGTTATCTGCCCTGCCGAAACATGATCGTGGTGCATAATTTCAAGGCGCATGTCGCTTTCGTGTCTGCCTGTTTTATTTAATCAATCAATCTCTGGAAAAGAAACCATTCTCTTGATACTAAAGCAATTCATATGATATGGGCTGAGAGTAATAACGTAAGCGAATGTATTGGTTAAAAATGTTGTCTAATAATTTTAAGGTTTGATGTTCGAGTTATAGAGGTACTGCTGGTGCGTGTGAGCTGACCCGCAATGAATATGAACGTCACTATAAGAACAATCACTCTTGAGTGCACAAGACCGAGAGCACCTACTCTCAATAATGACATCGTTTTGTTATATAAATCAAGTGATGAATATCGCTAACGATATTGTTTTGCTATACACATCAAGTGATGAATATCGCTAACGACATCGTTTTGCTATGCACATCAAGTGATGAATGAATATATTCATCCGATGCAAATATCAATCATCTAATAAATATAGTAGCACACTTGATGAATATAGTGGCACAATTGATGAATATATAAGCACAATTGTGAATATAGAAGCACAATGAATATAATAGGTCAACTGATGAATATGTGAATCATCTAATGAATATATATAATTACAACTGATGAATATATAAACAAATTGATGAATATAAAATACAATTGATGAATATTTCAATTCATATGATGCATATATAAAAATAATCTAAAGAAAATAGAAGTCTATCTGAAATAAATCATCTGATGAAGATAGTAGATCAACTGATGAATATATAAGCACAACTTACGAATATAGAAGCACAAAATTATTTGATGAATACAGCAGATCCACTAATGAATATATAGATGGCAGCACAACTGATGAACATAGCAGATTAACTGATAAATATTCAACATATTGAGATTAGTTATTCATCAGTTTTGTTTGTCTATTCATCAGCTGTTTTTGGCCGAGCGCAGCATAAGAGGTGTGTTTAATGTGAAACACGAAAAACGACGTCAGGACCGAAAGCACCTACTCCTGAAACACCAAAAAATTTACGCTATCAAAATGGATGAAATGTGTGGCTTCTGTCCACAACTGATGAATATAGCAGATTAACTGATGAATATTCAACATATTGAGATTAGTTGTACTTATATATTCATCAGTTGTTTTTGGCCGAACGCAACATAAGAGGTGTGTTTAATATGAAACACGAAAAACGATGTCGTTTTTCATCAAAAACAAAACGACGTCATGACCGAAAGCACCTACTCCTGAAACACCAAAAAATTTACGCTGTCAAAATGGATGAAATATGTGGCTTCTGTCCTCCCACCAAAATATGTTGTCTTGTGCGCGGAACAAATGGTAGGAAGTTCGTTGTCGGGTCTTTAAGGTTGTGTTGTTACTTTCAGACGCTAGGCTACTTGGTCATGCCGTCCCGTTTGAGTAATTAGAGTTGATTTATCGATCACTAAGTTTGCCAACTCTCTAATTATTATCCTATTTAATTGTTAACTTCTTTTATTTAGGCTGTGTTTGGTTTAGGGAAAATTTGGAGGAAAGGAAAATTTGATAGAAAATTAGTTAAATCCATTGTTTGGTTTAGATGGAAAATAGGAGGGAAAAAGAATTAGGTGGAAAATTTGATGAAAAATGTAATTCTTATCTCTAACAAATCAATCCAATCAAATTCAATGTATCTCAAACGATAATCAATTTTTAAATAAATTCAATGTATGAAGTGATGAAATGTTGATATTTTTGACATATTTTTCCATAAAATTTTCCGTGATCATGGAAAATGAAATAGATTCCAAACAATTTTCCTTGACATTTTCCTAATGAAATCAAACAATGAAAAATTAAATGGAATCCTCAAAAAATTTCATTTTCTTTCTATTTTTCCTCAAATTTTTCTTTCCACCAAATTTTCCTTAAACCAAACAGAGCCTTAATGGATACTTTTCAATAACTTACTTCAAAATGAGATTTAGCATGCGTTTCGTTTGCAAATTTCTTCTTTCCATTAAAAATGAACGACATCACAAAAATTCACCAAAAAGTTAACGACTGTTTAGATGGTTTTGAGGACTTTTACAATTTTAAGATTTTAATGTTTTAGAATTTTTTTTTATATTTTGAGAATTTTAAGATTTAGAATCTTAGGATTAAAGTTCCATGGTTTTGGAGTTTAAAATACCATCAAAACACTAAAATCCTATAATCCACAGAGATATGAAACCTTAAAAATCTAAAAACTCAAAAACTCTTACAACCGGGTGCATGCTTGGTAGAGTGTTAATTATATTTATAAAGTAGTTTAATAGATCATTAAAAATCAAATGTCCAATTACAGATAATTGTGTTATAACAAAGTATTATTAATTAAATATGAGTTACATAATACTCTCATCTCATCGATGATAAATGACTAGACGAGAGAATCAATATATTTTTGTAAGTTGATTAGAAATTGGAAATTTTTTTATTTTATTTAAATTACTAAATTATTATTTTGGTAGAATAAAGAATTCTATTTGATTTTGTATTACTATACCTTATTAGATATAGTAGTAATTGAACAAAATTGAGAGTGGTGGAAGAGTTCCTTATGAGAATTCATAATAAATTCTTCTTTAGTGATACAAGATTTTTATAGGTATTTTGTTAGATAATTCTTATTAGAGAGTTGAAAGTTTTGAATTTGAGAGTGTTGAGTATAGAATGAACATTATTGTAATACATATTAATTAATAATAATGATCATGGACGTAAGTTTTGTTGAAAACTGAACCACTATAAAAATATCATATTTTTTCATTATCAACTTATATTATTGTGTGTTGATGCGTGTGTTTCGTATGAATGTTTCATCGTTGATTCATAATATCAGTATAAATAGTACGTACACCGCACAAATACAAAAGATAAATAGTGTAATAAAATATATTAACTGAGTTTTAACTTGTATATTATAGCATTTAAATTATTGAAATATCTGTAACTGACTTTGTAAACTATTTAGGCTTTATCTCTAGAAACCTATTTAGACTTATCTTTAGAAATTTGTAATCATATACATCCTCTGTACATACATATGCAGCCTCCTAAGAGAGGTATCAATGCATCAATATTTTTTTTTCATGGTAATGAGAGAGCATCCTTCTGCATTAATACATCTAGTCAAAGCAATGTCCAGTTCCATCTCCTCTTCTTCCCTTGGTCATCCGAACTCAGAAAAACTCACCAGGAAAATACTTCATGCTTTGGAAGGCTCAAGTCCTTTCTGTAGTGCGTGGTGCACAATTGTTCAGTTATCTTGACGACTCTACTTCGACACCACCCATGATAGTGGTTGAAAAGATGGACAAAGATGCTAAAGTGGTCTCAAACCTGGCTCACGATGTGTTGGTCGCTCAGAAATAGCAGCTTCTAAGCTATCTTAATGCATCTCTTTCGAGAGAGATTCTCACTCAGGTGGTGGATTTGACAACTTCTGTCCAAGTGTGGAGGATTTTGCAGGATATGTTCTCCTAACAATCGCGTGCAAGGGTAATTCATCTATGCTCCAAACTATCTACCACCTGGAAATAAGATCAGACTTGCTCAGCACATTTTGCTCTCATGAAGGGCTATGTTAATGAGATGGCCGCTACTGGCAAGCGACTTGATGAAGATGATATAGTCTCCTACATCCTTTCCGGGCTCGATGCGAAATATAATCTCATGGTCGAGTCTATCTACGGCAAGTCCGAGCAGACCTCTCTTAGAAACCTCTACGCTCAAATGTTGAGCATTGAAGCACGTCTTAAGCTACAAAACTCTTCACAGTATATGTCAGTAAACTCAATAAATTGTGATGGTGGACGAGGAAGCAATCGAAGTGGACGAGGCTGTGGTCGGGATGGAGGCAAAGGCGAATAAGTGGTCGTGGACGTGGAGAGCTTGCAAATGCTACATCATGCCCCATATGCCAACTCTGTGGCAAGTCAAGACACATTGTCCATCGTTGTTACAAGCGGTTTGACACGTCTTTCACTTGAGATGAGAAGATGGCAGGTTCTACTGCAACTTCATACGGTGTCGATACAAATTGGTTATTGACACCGGCGCGACGGATCACATCACATAAGAGCTAGAAAAACTTACTACCCATGAGAAATACCATGGCCTGGCGCAAGTGCCAACAGAATAGATATGCGTATCACTCATGCTGGTCATACAAGTTTTTGCACTCCTATTCGTAACATTCATCTCAATAATGTCCTCTGTATCCTACAAGCCAAGAAGAACCTTATATCCGTGCATCGATTCACGATAGAAAATAATGCTTACCTCGAATATCATCATTCTTTTTTTCTCGTTAAGGACTAGGCAACGAAGAAAACACTCCTGGAAGCAAGATGTAAAGGAGGCCTTTGTCCTCTTCCCCGATTTGATTAGTTTCCTTCCTCAAAGCATGTTCGTAGTGTCATCAAACCTTCTTTCGTGTAGTGGCATTGCAGATTGGGACATCCCCCTTAAGTTATAGTCCAGAGAATTATCAAGGATCATAGCCTGCCTTGTTAAAAATAAAAGTAAAGTTGAGTCAGTGTGTGATGCATGTCAACAAGCCAAAAGTCATCAATTACCTTATTTCATGTCATTTAGTGTGTCCAAGGTTTCGTTGGAACTTACATTCTCAGATATATAGGATCCAGCCACAAATTTTATTAGAAGAAATAAATATTATGTGAGTTTCATAGATGATTATAATAAGTTTGTTTGGGTGTATCCTCTCAAAAACAAATATGAAGTTTTCCTGTGATTCCATGAGTTACAATAGTTTGTTAAATGCCTGTTCGAGAGAAAAATACTTGCTACACAAACTGACTGAGGAGGTGAGTATAAAAATTGAGCACTTTTCTTGAGAAAGTTGTCATATCCCATCATGTCTCATGCCCATACATTCTTTATCAATGCAAAGCACCCCTTTTGCAAAAAAAAGAGAGTTTTTTTAATATATTTCTGTTTCATCATTTATTTTTTGGTAGCTGGAACTACAATATTATTCAACACCCCAGCCAAATCAAAGATCGCAAGATTTACGATCTTCCTTATCTTCAATACATTCCAAAATGTTCTTACGTAATTTTCGGTCATGGCCAGCACGTTCCCTGTCGCCTCCCCTCACTCTCACTAAATCTAACGTCAATAGCCATCCAACATTAATTGAATTCATATTTTGACACTATGTGCTAGGAGTGTAAAGGTTCAACTCGATTCGGTTTCAGCTATAAATCGAACCGAACCATTCTTCATCGATTTCAGTTTTTTTGAATCGAACCGAACCGTCCATTATGAAAAACCGAACTGAACCGAACCACTCGATTCGATTCAATTTCAGGTCGGTTCGATTAATTATGCAATTTTTTTATCAAATTTAAAATTCTGGAGTTACATATCGGCATTGGCTGGCTAATCAGACGAGCCAACAGGGAGGAGCTACATATGGGGGTTGGCTGGCTAATCAAACAACCTACAGAGAAAACTAAATAGGAGGTAAGAAAGTTTAGTGGAGCAAGTTTCTGTCCGCCTAGAGGGAAAGCATCCTTGTCTCGAGCTTAAAGGAGCCGCGAAACAGCGGCATGCGCTCAAGCCAGATGAGGCCGCACACAATCATCACTGGATCTATCAGCTCTGAGTCTGGCTTCTGAGATCGGTAGATCTGGGATGCTTGCTAAACCAACGAGGTCATACTCTCTAGATCCGTCAGATCCAGAAGCGAGGCGGGCTGGAGGCACCCTAAACCTAGTCAGGGCTGTGGGCGGACTCCGGCCTGAGGGACGAACTCGGGCCACCTATGGAGAAGAGCTACAATTGTAGGGGAGAGACCTACCGCAGCTGCTCGAGGGGGGCACCGATGGTGACATGGGAGCCAAAACGGGGCGGATCCGGCCTCCTCCTTTACGGGAGAAGGTGAGACAGGCCTGAGATCGGTGACGAGTCAATGTATCTTCTAGGGGAGATCAAAGGAGGACAAAGAGGGAGATGAGATGTAGACGAGAGCGGCTGAGGAGTCGATGTATCTTCTAGGGTTTCTTAAGGTGTTTAGTGTGATTCGGTTCGGTTCAGTTTGGTTTACATCTGAAATTTTTGAATCGAACCGAATTGACCGGTTTTCATATATTGCGAATTGAAACCGCCTATTTCATTAAGAAAATCGAACCAAACTGATCGGTTCGATTCGATTCAGTTCAATTCATCGATTTTTCGGTTCAGACTTACAGTCCTACTATGTGCAGGAGAAGGCATTATTTTGATGCTCGATTTCTCTTATTTGAGATCATTCCGGTGGTAGCAGATGAGATGACAGACATAGTTTTTTTTCACTTGTTTCAGCCGCATTCATGACCTTATCTACCAAGAAATAGAGAATAATCAATCAACAATCATCTGTTGAGAGAAAACTTAATTGACGAAGTGTATTACAATACAATGCTTACCATATGTTTGGTTTAGGTAAGACGTGAAACAGAAGAAAATGATAAACCTTTCTAGATTTCATTCATTTTTTCTTATTTGGTTAGAGATAAAAAACTATTGAGAAGTTTATACCACTTAATGAAATTAAATTGGTCTCCTAATTTCTATGTATTTTATCCTCCCCAAATTTTCTCTATATACTAATATAGAATTATATTCACTTTTTTATCTAATTTTATTTTCCCTCATATTTTTTTAGTGAAAATATGAAATCATAACTTAAAAAAATTATAAGTATATTAACTTAATGACTTAGATGTCGTTCTGTAAAATTAAGAGTTGAATGCTGAATGAGAATCTCAAAGATCAAACCACTGGTCAGACCACCTCTGAGTGCTAAATATTTTACTTTCATTTGATAAATCACTTTTTGAACATCTTAATATATAATAATTTTAAAAAATAAATTATAAAAAATACTAAATATAAAAATCAAATAAAATTTTTAATCATATTCAAAAAAATATTATTTATTTATGTGGAGCGTGGGTACAATAGAAAACAAAATAAATGAAATATGAACATCTATCAATATAATTTTTATATAATTTATATCAATAGTTTATATAAAATCTCATCACGCAAGTTGTTCATGAATGACTGATCTTCTGTGTTCAAATAATGACATTATGCTCTATTATCTAGCTCATCTTCCACTTCTTATTTCTCGTCACTAATAAAGAGGCGATTGTTCCACAAACCAAGCCATCTCCGGCGCCGATAAAGAGGCAATGGCTATTAAAGAAGGATTATACTCACGAGGGACACTGGTATTAGACTCTACTAAAGCTTTTTCTAAGGGAATACCTTCTTCGACATTTTGGAATAGATCCAACCCAGAGCATAAAGAGGCAAATGTTCCACCAACCAAGTAATCTTCTGCTATGATTTCATCTTCATTTAGTGATGTTTTTATTACCTAAGAGATAAGTGATAGTTAGTGTTAACATGGTTTATATTTCAATGAACAAAGCAGCTTCAACCTAACATATCAGTTATTTATACATATTACTAGTTTCAGTAAAAAACACAAAAGCATATATTCATGGATTGGTTCCTATAAAAACTAGAAATCGAGCAGACTGTTTCAGTTACTAGATGTTGTTATGACCATCTCTCTTTCATAAAAATCACTTCATATTAGATCTAAAAAACAATCTAATCTTATGCATACCGGTAACAAGTTGTTTTAAAAAATTCAGAAGATAAAAAGATCTCTCATAAGAAATGAGGCATAATTTTAAGGGAAGCCACAACACACATAATTCTCCAGAGTCTTGAGTTCAGGTATCGATCATCATGACAGGGGCATAGGGTATTGGGCCTTTAAAATTCGTAACTTCTCAATTAAGATACTTTTACTAGGCGAACTAAGAAAAATAACAAAATGTGTTCAAAGCTTATTTCTTGAGCTATAGTGCAATCAAAAAATAAAATTGCATTAGAAAGCAACATACAATGAAATGTTGGTCATTTAAAAAATTCTTTGAAATGCTTCAACTTCTTAATAACCAATATTCAGCATTTTAAATCCAACTTCAACAATCAACTCACAGTTCCAGGCGGGGTGGTCCTCTACAAATAGATGGAACCATATGTATATTCATGACCTTCCTCCCGATCACAACTGGTCCGGCGTATGATTTGATACGAATGATTAGAATAGCAAAGCCTTGGAAATCGATACACGTAAATTTGTACATCTGATATGAATGATTAGAATAGCAAAGCCTTGGAAATCAATACACAAAAAATTGTAAATCTTATCCGAGTAGAAATCAATCATCACTCTAATTACTGATTAGAATAGCACGCAATATGATCTTACAATCGAGATGAGAATGTCAGAGGTTGGTAGAGGGAAGAGGTGAAGGGAGAGACGCTTGAGTAGTCGAGCTTTGGACTCCATCATCCAGCTTGAGTCGTCTTCGGCTCTGGGATTTGAAAATCCTGTTAGAATGTGGAGAGCTTGCGATTCATTTTTACAGGGATTTCAATTCGTCTGACTGAAGGTTGAGATTTTGGTTGAAGGATGATCACAATGCTCTCTCTTGATGATTTTCTTTTTCTGCGGTGTCTCTGACTGAATAAGAGGTAAGATTAAGAAGGAATGGTAAAGACTTTATAAAAAAACATTCCACATTAAAAAAGAAAATGTTGGTTCACTCAACATTTAATGAGACCACCTCTAGAGCTCAATAGAACAACAAAATAAGACTTTAATCTCATATTATTATTATTTAACCTGTTATAAAAATATTATAATAAATGAATTTTCTAATTACTAGGTTGAAATTTCTCATTTGGACTTTCCCTTCTAAAAATATTATAAAAATATTATTATTAGGGTTTATGGCGGCACTTGCTTCTGAGGGAAGCGGGAAAAATTGGGGCGGCAAAGCGAAGAAGAAGAAGTCGAGGGGTGGCTGCTTTGGCGCTGACGGGTGACACTTCACCTGGATTAGGGGCAGAGAAGTCGAAGATATCTGTGAGGGTACGGCTGGTGTGCCACTTCGTCTAAATTTTGCTCTTGATTACACCTGAAAGCCAGTCGCAGGACTGACCTACTTAAAAAGGTAATGGCTTTAAATCTGTCAAATTTGTGTGTTAACCTGATTTTTTTCTACGAAGGCATTCCTTCATGTAATGAGAACAATGCAAAGTCCTCAACTTTCTTTATTTTTTTTTTATTTTCAGTCTTTCTATTCGCTGGATCATACTAAGCAAGATACACTGTAACCTTATTTCTATTCTATGAGCAGTTGATAAATCGACAGCTCAGGCGATTTTAACACAAACCTTAGTCCGATTGTCATTGTTTTGGATGAATGTTTGCTACTGAATTTATTTTGTCTGTCTTTTTCCTCTTTTTGCATTCCCCTTTCCGCTTCTTCTTCTTTTTTTCAAATGTGTTTGCATGGATTTGAAGTGGGTGATCTAAAACTTGCAGGTCTGGATGCGATACACCATCTTGATTACAAGTAACAAGCATAAGAAAGTGAAAGAAGCCAGGCCCATAAATTATACTAAAATTATCAGTTTGTTGCATCGTACGTCTTGGGTTTTTTTTGAAGGGTGCAGTATGTTCTACTCTCATCAGATATTGGCTCGTAAGGGTCCACTAGCGACCGTTTGGATCGCAGCACATCTACAACACAGGCTCAAGAAACCCCATTACAACTCCGTCGATATCACTTCTACAGTTGGTAATAATCTTGTTTTTTCTTTTTTTTGTGCTTTTTCTTTGATTCAATACTCATATCATTTTTTTAAGCGATATTGTATCCCTTAGATAACCATTTGTGTCTTTCATTTCAAGTCTAGTATATCATCAAATAACCAACATACCACATTTTTATATCACTTTTCTGGAAGAGAAAAAGAAACTTCTTTCTTTCATTTTTTAGTACAAAAATAACATCAGTAATTTGGGTAGATTATTTGTGTAGTCACATATTTTTCTCAAAAAGTAAGGTAGAAGGTAACAATAAAATAGCCCTGTCATGGTGGCTGCATTTTTTAGTGTTAGTTTTCCAACATGTTCATTGAATTTGTTACAGATCGCATAATCTTTCCGGAAGCACCTATTGCCTTGAGAATGTCTGGCCACCTTTTGTTGGGTGTTGTTCGCATATATTCGAAAAAGGTTGATTATTTATACCATGACTGCAACGATGCCATGGTCAAGGTTAGCAAGGCCTTTGCTCCAACTCATGTCAATCTAACTGATGCGGCAGCCAGTGCACCTCCTGATGATGTGACATTACCCGAAAGATTTGAATTAGATGCTTTAAAATTGGATGATTTTACATTTACAGAGCGGTAATATTGTGGATTTTTCCTTTCCGTAGTTTCAACTCTGATCTTATATTTTTGTACTGACTTGAATTCTATCGACTCTCAGGGATGTGGATATTTATATAAGAAGTCCAGAGGATATAACACTTCCAGGTCTTTCCCCCATTCTTTAGCTAGAAAAATTGTTTTGTGCTCTTGCGTGCATGCTTATGCTCATCATGTTCTTCAATTGTAAGGAAATTTGAGCTCTGTCTGATCTGCGTGCATTGTTTCTGTGGCAGATCCAACTCCACTTAATATGGATCATTATGTTGCTATCACTTTTGAGGTCGGTAATATATGTGTGCATCAACGAACAGTGACTTTGATTCATACAGTAGGCATTCTGATAATTGAAAAATCCATTTTAATTTATTCATAAATAGGATATTGACATGACCCCATCGGGCGATTATGTCCATGGTTTAGACGGTGTCCGGGAGCGAGACACGCCCCAACCAGCAGGAGCAGATGGCACTGACAGTTCTGGACGTGCTGGCTCAGGAAATGGGACTGAACTACCGAGCGAAGGACTCCATGGGGTATCCAGCTCAGCTGTCCAACCAATGGAAGAAGAGTATGCTTGCTTTCTTTTCTTTGGTGGATTTTCTTTTTATCAAAAATAAATAAATGCAAAAAATCGCAGAACTTGATAAAAATACATTCTCAGCATGTTGTTTTTATTTTCTGCATCCATATAGTATCAGACCTGTTCAGCTTGTGAATATTGGTGAATACCAGCCAGAAGCAACCACTGAGAGGACACACGAACACCAATCACCTCAAAGCATCGAAGTGATGCGACATGCTGCTCTTGATTTCACAGTGCCTGATCTTCCTCTGCCAAATCAAAGAGCAGATGAAGCTGCACAAGAAAAGGCAGAACTGAGTGATAAAGACAGGGAATATGTATCTCCATTAGGGGAAGAGTTATTAGAATCTGGGGAGCAGCCTCCATCTTTTCAACCTCAGATTGAACAGGTGGAAATTGCTGCCTCAGAAGAATCTCCAAATCTTCTTGCCTCTCGTTTATCACTTGGTAAGTGCATCTAATCTCATTTGAACGTGTCATGTCGGATAATTTGTTTAACTCTAGTTTCTTAACAGTAGTTCTTGTTTTTACAAATCAGGCCAGAGTTCATTGCAATTTTCTGTTAAATCAACTCCCCTTGTGCCACAAGTGCATGCCCCTCCAGTTGAAGTGGCGCAGCGTAGAAGGAAGAGAAAGCTTTACGATGAAAAATCTATTGTTTTGAGTAATAAGTATGCACTAAATTCAGCAAGCTTTAATTCCTTGGGATCTTGTAATACTGTTATCTGATCTCATGCATTCTCTAGAGCTTTGAAGGCTGCACTGAATGACACAAGCAAGATACTGAGGAAAAAAAGGCGGCTTCCTGACACTTTCCTTGGTTCATGGAAACTGGAGAGGATAATAAGGAAGGAGCACATTTTCACTGAGCCTTTATTAACAGGTGCTTTTATATCTTCTGTTTTTGTGGTTGTGAATTTGTTTTGACGGGAATGTAAGTGTTACCGTTCACCTTCATTTGCTAGGGATGTGTGAAGATCTGCATGCTGTATACATGGATCTCTCTGCAAAACCTTACTTTGCAATTACGGAAGAACCTTTGCAAGAAAGGAGGGATCAGCACGCCCCAGATGTTGTTCCTCAACCTGATGTCACTCCAAGCATTGTGGCTCAGCAAGTTGAAGGTGAACGTGGGGATGATTTTCCGGACATCCCAACAGAGCAGGGAGATGATTATTTAGGATCTGAGGAGGTTCAAGCTGCTCCTCCCGACAGAGAACCTGAAAAAAGTCCAAGGGAAACCCGTGATTTTGGTAGTGCCCATGAGGGGGAAGGTGAAGAGACTCCGGTGTCCCCAACTGAACTTGATATGGAGATTGAACGTCTACGGAAACATGAAGGTGATGTTGGCACAAGTTTTATCCCTGAATTTACTCCTACTGCGGCCTTGCGTTCACGGGCGAGGCAAGATGATATTCCAACAGTTTCAGCTGGTAGTTTTGAGTTAGGACAAGAACCAGAATCGACTTTGGGGCCTAGATTATTTCTTACACCTGACCTAGCATTATCAGCTGAAACTCATGGAACTGAAGCACTGGCTACATCTGATCGACACCAAATAGAGCAACCAGCATTTAGCGATTTACCTGAGCTGATGAAATCACCTGGAACTGAAGTACATAATTTATGTCTCATCTCTCATGTTTTTCCATGATATAGATATTTCCTATTATACTATTATATAACTTGTTTGTTTGTGTTGTTTGACGACAGGAGCTACATTTTCTTGAAGCAGACAGTTCACTCTCTGGTACTTGTCATTAACATACAATCACATGGATGTTTTTGCTATTTAAACTATTGGTACTGATTTCATATGAAATAAACTTCAAGACATAATTTGAACTTGAATTTTGAATATTTTAGGACTTCAAGGGACTCAAGATGTCAACTCGTTATCTGTGAGAACAAGGTTCTTTTTGGGAACCTTTCTCCCATCAAAAATTGACAATGGACTTATTGTTGTTCTGACCATATTTTGTATTGCTGTTGGATCAGGGCTGTGGCTCAATATTTAAAAGGACTCTCTCCTGCCAGCTTGACGCCAGATGAGCAGTCTGCTACTCTCAGCCTAAATGATATTTTGGAAAACAAATCCAGGAAGCTATGTGCACGCATGTTCTATGAAACATTGGTGAGCCTTTAGTATTGTCTTTACCCCTCTCAACATAATAGCATTGTGAGATGCTAATTTTGAGTTCACATTAGATCAATGGCCTTGCTTATGCCATGACACTTCTTTAGTTTATCATTTTGAATAGTGGTTTGCAGGGGGATTACAAGTAAGTCTGAAACCCCGTAATTCTGTGTTTATGGTAAAAACTTGATGAGTACCATGAAAAAAATTACATTTGTTGTTCATATGAAGAACTTGATGAGTGCTTTGTAAAATTTGGGTGCATGTGTTGGGTCTTAATCCTGGTGGATGGGTGCATTGTGTTAAAAAAAATATTTTTTAAATAATACTGTGTAAAATTTTTGAATGCAAACTTTTGAGATCCGATGACTAAGATAAGACTCAAAATGTTTGTATTAATCAACAATAAAAGAAGATGAAGATGAATATATCCTTGCTTGCTAGATTATTCCGTTTGTACAGGTTGTGCTAGTGTGATTTATATGTTCTATGAGATGATTGTTGTCGCCTATAGTGATGAACTCTTTCTTATTCAAGTGGTCGCTGTGTTTATGTAGGTTCTGAAAAGCTTTGATCTAATAGATGTTGTCCAAAATGAAAGCTATGGTGATATCACCTTGAAGTTGACATCGGCTTTGAAGGCACAATTATGAGGTCTGTGGATACGGGTATCGTCATTGGAAATCCCTTGTATATATGCATAAGAACCTACTTGTCACCAACTTCTCTGTGATTCTTAAGATGAGGGATCCCCTGCGTGTGCTGTTTATGTGATAGTCACATTTTGATATTGCTATAAGCTGGATGAGAAACTGAGAGGGATGCCTTCTTGACGGTTTGACGCTTCTAGCCTGAGGAGTTACTGATCTGTTTTTGTTGCTACAGCTGTTAGCAGTCTGCAGCAGTGAATGAATGATGGATAGTGTGTAAACAGAGAGTCGGAGTTTTTATCTTTCCAAATTCAGTCTCAAAACTGAAAAGTGAGGCTGTTAGGCCTTGGATCAGCTCTAAGCTTCACTTGTTAAAGACTTCAAAAAGGTCAAACTTTTATGACATTTTTTTGTACGCACGCACTTGATCACAGGGAACTTCAAATGTGACATGTAGAGTATCAGGAATTCACCCCTCCCTTGCTCGTTTGCGATTCGACCACACCTTTAATGGCAACTTGTATGGCATTTCAGAATCAAAACTACTCTGTAAATTTATGGGTGTGCTTATTTTCTAGATGCATTTGGAAAATAAAAAAAATGGCATTATCTTTGGTTGCTGTCTTGCATCTTAGCAAACCGTAGTCGATGACTTCAAGGGTATCGCCTCTTCTCCTCCTCCGTAATAGAAGATGTAGATCCATCTCGATCCCTTGCTTTTTCCACTTTGATAGTGATGTTCATACTCATTGTTAGACAACAACTATGACCACTAGGCCAGCACCTTGAAACTCTTTTCTTACCTCAACAAATGAATATATCTTCTCCTGTTTCATCACAACATTTGATTTTTGACTTGATTTCTCATCCTGCCTCTAATTCTCTCAATGTTATTGTTTCATTTTCTGCACATCTATCCTCATCAGGGCAGTTTTGATTAAAGGCTTTTTCCAATTTGATTAAGCCTATGGTTTAGTCAAAGCAATGAGATGGATTTGGAATCCATAGACTCCAGAGAAGATTAATGCATTTTTGTGGAAGCTATTCAATAACACAATTCCAATAGAAGCTCGGATCCAAGCAAAGGGTATTTAACTTGCATCAAAGTGTCGGTGTTGTTGAAACCCTAAAATTGAAAATATAAGCTATCAGTTCGTCCAAGGAGATTTGGTCGAATCTTTGTGGTCTAAGTTTGGCTAAATCATGGACTAGTGGATGGTGAGAAATTTTTTCAGCTCAGGTGGACTTCGATAGACAGATAGGGGCGTTCATCGGTCCAAAACCGGACCGGAACCGGAACCGGAATCGAGAAAATGTGACCGAAGACCGGATCGGATTTAAATCGGTCTGGACCGGACTGGACCGGAAAATTCCGGGTTTGGACCGGAATCATAAAAATTTAATTAATTTTTAATAGAAATATGAATTAAAAATAATTTTATTTATATATTAAATAAGATATATTTAAGTATTTTAATAAAAATAAAATTTTTATTAAAAAAGTACTAAACCGGTCCATTCCGGTCCGGACCGGATTTTTTCGGATTTGGACCGGACCGGAACCGGAATCCCAAAAATTGATGGACCGATGACCGGACCGGATCATTTTCCGATCCGGACCGAATTTTGAACACCCCTATAGACAGATGTGAGCTGAAATCTCAATTGGAGTACCTAGTAGTAACATTGGCGCCCATGCTGCTTATGAAAGTTTTGTGTGCTTGGAATGATAACTTATATGATACTATTTTTTGTGTTAAGAAGGTTGAGCGCATGATTGGTAGTTGGTTGCAGTTGCTGCTGGTGAACCTTAAAGCTACGAAACCAACCTCTACCTCAGATAGGTTCACGCTTCAAGCTCTCCAGTTGAAGCCGTGCTTAAGGTGAAGTGGGATTATGGATTGCATGGGAAAAGGGTGGAATCACGTGTGATGTGTAGATGGGACAGCCGCCGTTGCCGGGAGTGCTGGGGGTGGCGTTGTGCGCAATCTTAAAGGTGATTAGGTGAACCCTTATTATTATTCACAACATCATATGAAGGAATCTCAAACTTCGAAGCTTAATTTAAAGCTGTCGTTGATGGTATTACTCGCACTCAAAACAAAAGCACCTGGAGACGGATTCGAATACTCTTGCAGACGCATTTATGTGAAAGAATTATCGTCCTTGAAAGTGTATCTACATGTTCAAAAAGCTAGGAGAGTATACTCTCTAAGATTAAAACGAAGCATAGTTTTAAAGAAGCAAACACCGTGGTAGATAGATTGACATTTCAGACTCATCAGATTGATAGTTTTGTGTCATATTCCATTTCAGACTTTTCAAAATGATGTGAAAAATCAACTATTCGTTTATGTGTGATGTATACTTTGTATTGTAGGACTCACTGATTTGTTTCTTTTTTAGGCCGAATGAACCATCCACTAGTACTGCCTTGAAATTCTTCGATTCAAATTTAGAAAATTTAAGGAGATATATATCGTTGAAGTACAAAAGAATGGAAATTAGCTTAATTAAATTGATTTTAATTAAATTAGTTTAATCAAGATAGAGAAGACCCCACCCTAGGTTTTTTAATTTTTTTAATTTTTGCAAGGGCGGGAGGTTTTTGAGATTTGGTTGTGCACGGGAGGGGTTGTTTGCTGAGTAGTTTCAGCATATTGAATTCCATCTACACCTTTGTGTGTTAGTGTTCTAAAAATTTTCATTTCAGATTGGTTAATCGTTAGATGGTGTTGAAACGTTTCGACTAGTCGATTAATTGTTCAAGTCTTAATTTTTTTATGAAAATATTAGTTTTTAAACATATATGTTTATAATTAATTATTAATATATATAACTCCGATTAATTGTCAAATTCATTATTTTAATTAATCCCCACCTACCCAATTAATCACTAGACGTTGTGCCTCACCACTTAGTCTAACACTTTTTAAAACATTGATTTGAATTGAAATTGCCATTTTGTTTTCAAAACAAAAATATGGTATATCTGATGTCATAATCATCACAATTCACAAACTGAAACGGAAAGAAAGAAATTGGGACACCATTACTTCAGTATCAAATAATTAAATAATATAAATAAACGTAGAGTGGCCCCATTAAATGGACCCCATCATTCTCCTTCCCTCTCCGCCTCTTTCGAATTTCAAATCGCTCCAAAATCAAACATCTTCAGGTTAAAAAGCATCCACATCATCCCAACAATCAACCCCCAGGTAACCTCTCGACTCTCCCAGCAGCATCATCAAATCAGCCAGCCGTTGGAGCTTGCCGCGCTATAGACTCATCAAGCGACGCTGCCTAGCTGTCAGAATCTCTCAAACCATGGGCTGCTTCTTCGGTTGCTTCCGCGCCAAGGACCGCCGCCGACCTTCTCCCGTCGTCGACACCAGCAGAGTGCGCACCTCACTTCGCTCTCTCAGTCTCTAACTGTGTGTGTGATTCGGTAATTGTATGTGTATTATATTATAATATCATCATCTTCTTCTTCAACTGTGTTTGTTACCAGAAAGCCAGGATTTCTCGTAACCAATTGTCAGATCTGTTCGTCTCCCAAGGTGATTCCCTTCGTCATTACTGCATTTTACCAGCACAGAGCGAGCCGAATTTGATTACTCTTTTCTCGTTTATCGATTCCATTTTTCATTTTGTGCTTATTACCGTACATGTTGTGTTATCTCATGCTCATTGTGTTTGATCCTTCATTTGATTTTTGAAGAGAGAGAGGAAGAGCTCGCTAGCGCTATTCAACCTCAACCTCTTCACGCACAGTGCAAGGAGGCTCCGGTGAGGTTCCACGCCGTTAGTTTGTTAATTTAGTTTTGGTTGACTAAACTCTGCTGTTTTGATTTTTTTAAAAAAGAAATACGAAATATTTTTTTTGAAAAAAATCACCAAATTCGATTTATCACGATTTCTACAAATTAGCACACATTTTAGAAATTGTGATAGTATAAAACACAGGTAATTTTTTTTATTTTTTTATTATTATTGATTTATGATCCTTTTCAGAATCGGACCGAAAATCGAACCTATTAAAAATTCGGTTCTTGGTTTTCCAGTCCAATCGGCTGTCTAAATTGATTTGATTGTCGGTTTAATTATATATAATTATTATGATATATAAGAATTAATTGGTTAAATATTAAATTTTGACAAGATAATTGGATAGTCCATACATGTTTGCTTAAATCATAACAAGCTCAATTTCGAGTTCTAACTTTGTCCACTTTTATAATAAATTGATTCATATATCTGGTCTGATTTATCGATTTCATTAAAAATCAGTCGGTTCGACCGATTTTATCCGATAAAATTATATATCGAACCGGCCGGTCCGGTCCGTTTGCTCTCATCTCCTCCGCACGCGCCGCCGCCCCCGCTACATTCTCCTCCTCCTCGTCTGCTCCCTGATCCTCTTCCCTTTCCCATGCTTCTCCTTCCTCATCATCTGCTTCGCCGAGTTGTGCATCCGCGCCTGACGAGATCGACGACGAAAAGCTAGTCCTCACGAAAACGAAGATGATCTGCTGCGGCGGCGGCGGCGGCGGCGCGAGGAGGATGTCGAAGAGGCTGGGGAAGTAAAGCTTCTCCAGCTTTACTTGGAGCGAGGATCAGCTGACCCTGCAAAAATTGTCGATTTATATAACTAGGGATGTTTTCATAAAGCATCTTGGTAAGAAGTTCCAGCTGGGTTTTTTCTTCTTCCAGAAACACCTGATTTCATTTATTTGCTTCAGGAAACGAACAAGGGAGTTTATTCGAACAAGCAACCTCTTGAGCCCACGACTCCTGCAAAACTTGCTGGTTTGGGGAAAGGATTTGATTCTGTAGAAGAAGAAACTCCCACCAGGTTTGTCTACCTCTGACAGCAGCATTTCCAAGTTTTGATTTGTAACTGTTATGTCTTCGTCTGTCCTTCCGTGTCTCCCTCTTTATAGTCCTTCTACCTGAAAAAGCATTAATAAATGATTCCAGAAGATTGTGCGTTATTAATGGGTGCCCATGTAACCATCTTGGACGAATTAGGTAATGTAATTTGTCTTGCATGTCTTACCTCTCAGCTGCATCTCCGATCTGCCAACTGCGGGGAGGAACTCAGTCAGTGCCACGGAAAAAAGTGAGAAGGAATCATCAACTGTTGTGCATACATATCATACCAACAACGAAATTCTGGATTCACAAACCTTCTCAGCTTCAGATAATCAATGTGACTCGAATACTTCTACTACTTTAGTATCCTCCGGCTCCCCCAATGCACATAATTGGAATGGACTTGCTGTGTCAGGTAATTACAACTTTCTATAGCCTGCAATCTCATTAACTGTAGCAAATGAGTTAAATCGTAAATGAATTGATGGAAGTCACCTTGTGCAAATTGTTAAAGCATAAATATAAGTTGCTGGCTCTCTCAGGTAATCAGAGACACCCTCCTCAGAAGCATAAGAACAAACCAACACCATTGCAGGAAGATCTGGAGGTGCAGGGAAGCTTGTCTTCATGGCTCAAGCCAGTGCAGCATGACAAGTTGCGAAAGAAAGTGAACTTTAAAGCAGAACTAGATACATATGGCCGCTCTGGCAGCACTCCAGGAGACAGACCTATACTTGGTACTGTAGCAGCTCACTGGAGTCAGAAAGTTGAGCCAGCTCCAGTTCCGTTGAAATGGTGGGATGGAAATGGGATACCAAACTCAACAAACAAATACCGCGAAGTAAAATATTTCTGTACCAACTATGTTCACTCAAGTTGCTCCTTTGCAAAACCTTTTAGTTAAGCAATGAATAACTAGTCTTGTATTTTTTGCAGGATCAGAAAGTTAGTTGGCATGTAACACCATTCGAAGAAAGGCTAGAGAAAGCATTATCAGAAGAAAACTCCATATCACAGAGGTTAGTAAACTATCCACATTTTTATGGCCTTCTACATTTCTACTATCATAATTCATAACAATCACTGCATAGAAATTATCCAGGTCTCAGTTATGAGATATGTAAATTTTCACATATTTTGCCACCTGATCAACAGGAAGCATATAAGTGGGACGCACATGGCTTTTGAGGACAGTGAGGTGGACACAGCTGCATCACAGTTACAGTCGTTGCCCCAGCCCAAATCGGTGATATCATTTTGATTTGTAGGGAATGATTATTGCCTTTCTACACAGATTGGATGTCAAATGCATTCTCGTATACCTTCAAAGCATCAGAATATTAAAATCACAATGAGTCTCTGCTGGTTGATATTTTTGTACTGCTTGCACAGTTTTATTGCGCAAAGGTCTTCAGGTTTCGCAGGTTAAGAGTATTAATCGTTGCAGTGGTAGCTATAGAGGAAGTTGTTGTAATGTTCCGACGCTGTTGAAATATTGCTTCATGCTTTCACCTCAACTTGTTGGCCTTCAGCATGGAATTTTGTCTCTGTTTTTTTATTGGTTCTCAATTTGCACCTGATAATTGGAGCCATCTGATGACAAACATAGTCAGATTAGGTAGGTTAGTTTGCTAGTGTTTTGCATTTTTTTTTATTATTTTTGCAATTATGTTTATATATGATTTCAATTTGCAATGTTGACTAGACAAGATGAAAATTCAGGGGTGTAATAATTCAGGGGTTCGGTTTTTAATAAAAAACAAACTGAACTCTTCGATGTTGGTATGAGAAATATAAAATCGAACGAATCACTTGTTTCAAAAAATCAAATTGAATCAAATTATATGGTTAGATTCGGTTTGATTAATTTTTTTCATGAATTTTATTTACTAATTTAATTACTAAATAAGACGATTTTCATATAAATAATAATATAAAAATAATATAGAGGCACTAATTATATTATATATTCAATTAAAATAATATATGTTCTAAAATGTAGTGAAATATTTTGGTTGATTCGATTTGGTTTGATTTTTTTTAAAAAATCGAACTGAATCGGTTTTTTGAAACTTAAAACAGTAACCGAACCATTAACCCTTCGAACCAAGCTGAACATATTGATTCTGTTTGATTCGGTTTTTACTTTACACTCTTATGAAAACGTAATAAAAATTATAATACTTCCAAAAATCACATAACTATTGTTAAAAAGACGTTGAAAGTTTAATAAAGATGGAGATTTGATTTGAATATCAAATATTTGCTTATCCATCGAATGGCTGATAATGTTAAAACAACTACTATAAAAGTGGCAGTAAAAGGTGAAAAAGATGTAATGTACTAAACTCAAAGTGAAGTAGTTAAGTGCACTTTGTCTATTGTATATAACGCTCCGCTTTGGAGTATTAAAAGTGTGTTTAAGTTTAGGAAAAATTTGAGGAAAATGAAAATTTGGTGGAAAATGTATTTTTATTATGCAATTCATAATATTTTCCGTTATTTGGTTAGAAATAAAAAATTATTACGAAAGTAGTAAAACATTATTTGTTTGTTAACATTTTTCATTTAATTTTCCAACTCATTTTCCCTTCCTTATTTTATCTAAATCAAATAAGAAATTCATTTTCATTTTTCACCAAATTTTGCTTTCCACCAAATTTTTAAAACCAAACACAGCCTAAATGTTTGTTTTAAGGATCAACTTTAGGAATGGTCCTGATGGCGAAGGAATTTACCAATTTACTATAATAGATACAATTATTGTATTGTAGTACTTAATCGGGCTTGCGGAAAATTTTTCAAAAGATGAACTTTTACATAATGATTCTCACAGTAGAACTTGCTGTAATATATTGTTACATAACCCTGTTTTTTGCAGGCTAGAAATTTCAATTTGTATCATAGCAAAATCACTAGATGGATTATAATCTATTTTTATGGAAAATGAGCTAATCCTCAACAACACCTCCATTACACAAAGTTGGCAATTATATCATATGAAAGATGCATATGAAATCGCTCATTGTTTTCTTGAAAAAATGGCGTGGAAAACAGTCTTGGTTGTGTGAAAAAAGAGTCCATAAAAGATGGAACTGTCATCATAAAGGACAAAATGGTTAGCTTAAGAAAAGAGCTTGACGATATGGAACGGAAGAGCATGAAATATAATCTTGCTTGAGGTTGATGATAAGAATTTCAGGCCCATATCAAAGACTGAGGTCGCTGAAGAGGTATGAGAGATTTTACAGACTGCTCACAAAGGAACTAGTGAGTTTAGAAAAGTAAGATTTCAATCACTCTCATACCGAAAAAATCAAAATTACTGGTCGCGAAAGAGTTGCAAACTACATTAGTGACAACTTTCACAACTAAAAATGATTATCATAAAAAAATTGCAGATTTTTTTTTTCACCAATAACTTTTTTTGATAGTTTTCTATCTATCCTACTTTTTTTTTTTTGTATGTTTTCAACAATACCCTACTAATCTATTTCCGTTGCTAGTAACAGAAGATTGATATAACAAATACGTTGTTAACAACAACAGATTTCTTTTTAAAACATTTCCGTCATTAGCAAAAGCGGATTTCTAAAGCAATTACTCGATCACCACTTGCGGAATCCGTCTATGCTAATAATGAAAATATGTTAAAAAGCAATCCATGGATACTGCCAGCGGATTTCTTACCCCAATCCACTGGTGTTACTACTGAAAATAGAAAAATAGGGTACTATTAAAAATAAATCAAAAGCTAGAGTACTCATGACTCGTGATATAAATCAATGAAAATAAGGTATTCTTGAAATAAATGAAAACTAGTTTTGCCACCAAGTTCGTTGCTAAATTGACGACCGCATCTGGTTAACAGATTTACGACCACTTTTGCTACCATGTTCGCGCCAACATCTACTTTTTGGTCACTTATAGTGTATGAATTTACTAAAAAAATTAAATTAAATTTTTTATTCTAAAATAAAATAATTAATTATAAAAAATAATAAAAATGGCTATGAATTATCATCCATTTCCCCCTTGCAATCCGAAATATCGATATGATAAGAAAGGATGAAACTTTTTTTGGACTAACTTAGGATACCATTAGAATTAGCCGAGTTTGATTAACTAAACACAGTTGATCTATTAAAGTTGTTGAGTATTATAATTGATTGTGTATTAACAAATGTCACTCTATTTATGTGAACAAAATAATATTAATTATTTTGATGACAAATTGACATAGTTTTAGTGCAGTAATCTAATTCTTATAGTGATGATAGTTTTAGGAGTAAAACTATAATTTTGTTTAACAAAACTAGTTGAAAATTTCATTTGAACCCTTTTCGACAGTTCGGATAGTACAGACCATGACTGGGGAAACAATGATAGTTCAAAGCATCTTTTAAATTTTTTTTCTTAGTTATATATCTAATAAATCAAACTAATTTAAAATGTTAACTTAATAATTTGTACAAAAGTATAAAATTTACTCTTAAAAAGCATAAAATTCAAAATGTAACGCTATATAAAGACACAACTCACAACAAACATTTGTGGCAAAAGATGGTAGTCACAAAACTGACTATCATTAGCGACCACCCAAAATAGCAGCGTTATTAGCTGCTGAATCAACGATTAGAGCTTATTTTTTCTTCCAAACTACATGAGCGACTTTCATAATTAGTTTGTTGCTTCTCTACAAAACAAATATGAAAAAATTAGTGACCAGTTGGTGCAACCTTATACATACAGTTGCAAACAAGTCCATTGTCACGACTAATTCAACGACTAAAGTATGTTGGCTGCAAAGTCAAATTATAATCTTTCCTTTTTTTCTTCTCTTATCTTTCACCCGCCCTCTTTTTCTCTCCTCGCCACTCGTACCATGACACTTTACACAACACCCCATCCCAATGAGCTATTTTTGGCTCCATTATATGACTCAATCCGTTCCTCTGATCTAGCCATGGTGCATAGTTCAACCCCACATTGGATTCACTCTGCTGACTATCTTATGCAAATAAAATTTATAAATCGGCTCACTAGTTAGTAGTAGGTACTTGATCGATCCATGAGGACAAAAGACCTGTAAAGTTAGTGACATAGATACTAAATATGAAATTCTTATAATGAATTGAACTTGGCAAAATATACGCACTGATACACTTGAACGCGGTGACAAGTCGTAAATAATTATTCATACTGTACAATCATCATACTCTTATGTCAATTATATGAATTCTACATGTCAATAATGCAAATTGGGTTTTCAGTCTAGATGAAATACATATGAAGTTTCGCTACTGTGGTAGGAAGTTCAGTCTAGGTATATTAGCCTGAAACTAACATAGAGTATGTTTACCTATACACATGCAGGAGCTTATATTTATTTGCTATTCGTCTAGTTGATATATGTCTAAAGCCTCACAACTAGATCGGTGATAAGAAATCAAGCAGTAACTCAATTCATTCATTAAGTTTGTCATGCTATAACAATAATCATTCAAATGAAGTGCAGTAAATATAGCATGAAAATTATAGTTAATTAAGTAAAATTATCTCACGACATACATCACAAGTTTTGCACTTGAATTACACAAAAAAATTAGCCATGAATGGCCATGAAAAAGAATATTATCAAATAAGAAGGAATAACCCTTACAAACTGACTCTACATTGACCAAGAACGCACTCCCTTGTTGCTTTTCACTGCTGATAGCAAGTATGTAGTCACAAAAATTTAGACTTAACCAGTCACCCCTTGAAAGAGAGGGTTAAAACCCATTTATGTATGTATGACATGTGCCAAATTTAGCAATGCTTGATAATCACAAATTGCTACGTTCAAACGATAAATATTTTCTGAGAAATCTAATTCAAATCGGACTTGGAAACAGGTAGAAATTGGATTCAGAATTGGAGCCGAAATCGGAAACAAATCGGCCAACCGACATTGATCATCCTTCTTGTAGAAATATATCGAGATTCAGATCACGACTCCTTATGAAAATGTAGATCTTGTCTCCTCTTCCTATACCAATTTGAATCATCTAAATCGGATATTGGACATGTTATGACTCTCGAAATTTTTCTAGTCAGAACTGACTCAAATTTAGAAACTGACGTGTGTCGTGCGCACATGTGTGCCTTCCCACGCACGAAGAAAATGCTATATCAGTTTTTTGACTTCGTTCTTCTGTTGACATGTGTCTGCCCTTGTCATGTCACCCACGTGCGCGACAGCACACAAGGCGCGGCGGCTATGCTTGGCCAAATGTCTTCTTTTTCGATCGTATGTGGACCCTGGACTTATCGGATACAAATTGTTTTTGACTGTATTAACACCTCAAATACAGAATGCAGAAATACTGCACCGCAAAATAACACTTTTGCCAGGAAGTAGTGGTTGAATAAGTTGAACATATAAGAAATATATTATAAATCATTACGATGCATTCGTTGAAATATATGAGATTCGATGAATAGATGATTAAATACTCATCCATCAATTAATAACATTATTTATTGAAACATGATTTTGCAGAATGATGACTGTATTTTTGTGATGAAGATTATATACGTCGACATGATCTTAACACTTGTGAAACATGGGTTTGAAATATGAGTTTATAGTTCTAACGTTCTTTACTTTGTTGAGTATTAATTTTTATAAAAAGTCATTAAAGATAACTAAAAATGTCACTAACCCTAACATATTAATTAGTAATCCAACCAACATAAATTTATATATCAGTCTACAGTGTTGCCAAACAATCCGCACATCTTCTTTTATTATGATAATTTGATGACCCTCGCAAATATGTCAAGGGTGTGTTTAGTTGAGGAAATATTTAAAGAAAATGAAAGTTCGAGGAAAAATGAGAAAAATCTTTTGTTTGCTTTCTGAAAAAATTAGGATAAAAAACTAAATGAAAAATTAAATAAAAAATAAAAAAGAAAATTTTATTAAATTAAAGAATGTTTTGTTGTTTTTTTCAAAACTTTCCACTCTTAATCAAATAAGTAGAAAATAAAATGGATTCAAAGAAAAATTCAGTTTCCCACGAATTTTCCTTCACCTCGATTTTTTCCCAAACCAAAAACACCCTTAGTGTCATTTATTTTAGTTCATTAAGAGAACTGATCAAGCATATTTATACAAGTTGCACCAATTGTTGGAGATCATTTATAGTTGATCTCTAACTTATGTATAATTAGGTACATGAAATAGATTACTAAAAACAAGATCAGGGACTTACAGAATGCCCATTCCAGGCGCCAATGTTGTTTAAGCATGAATGACTATAACATCAGGATTGATTAGATGAGGAGGTTGATCCCGGTAGATCATGGATGGACCTTGGGGAACTAACCACCGGAATATCCAAGCTGCTTCCTTCTCTCTCAGTAGCAATCCCTCTCGCATCAGCAACTGGAGATTCGGTTGCTCGAATATCGTTCCATTCACCATCTCCAGAGCTCCTGAGGTTGGTTTGGTCCACCCCCAGTTCAAGCACACCGTCTCCTGGAACCTGAATCAGTCTAGCGTCACTTACACAAACTTTGTCTACATTCTCATGTGAAAAGTCCATGTGCTTGGTCAGTGGCTGCACGTTGTCAACTTCAGAAGATGATTCTGTCTTCTCTATCGTTCGATCTGTTCCTATCTGTCGTCTTCATTAGAAAAAAAAAAAAACTTTTAGCATTATCACCAGACTATTTACAAAGATCAAACTGCCACACAGCAACAGTTTGGGACCAGATAAAGGACAAACCTCTGAAGTTGAGCTTGCAGTGCTTTCACATATGCCAACAGTTGGTCCTTTTCCTGGGCAGCAACTGATTCTTTTTGAAAGGCTTCCTTTAGTTTGGCCTCAGTATCAGTCTCAATAGCAAGAATTTTCTCTTCAGCTCTCACAACAGCTGCTTCTAGTTTCAAAGCATGATCTCTTGCCTTCGCTAGCTCAGATCGCCACAGATGTGCTTCCTGAATAGCAGCTTCTCTCTGTTTAATTAATTGCTCTTGTTCCCTATTAAGTGCTGTTGCCTTATCTTCTAATTCCTTCAGCTATAAACCATGCAGACAAATTAATGCATATAAAAATGGATTAATGGAAACTAAATTACATAGGACGATTCGAAATTTTGCATTCCTAGTTAAATATGTAGTTAATGAAACACAACACCTTAAATTTCAAAAAGCCTTCAACAAACAATCAAAGATGGAAAATAAAATAAAATAACTCACCTTCACAACGGATGCCTTTTGTTGATTCTCTGATTCTTTTGACAGTCGCTCAATTTCACAACAAGCTATTTTTCTTTGTTCATCCATCGTGTAAGCTGCAGTCGCAGCTGCCTCTGCCGCTTCAGCAGTCTCAGAGAGTTTTTCTGCTATTTCCTTAATAGCGGAATCACGGGCACGAAGGTCCCTAGCCAAACTTTGCAGTTCCTCATCTTTTACACGCAGTGTCTCCTGCAAGGTGCACCAACAAATTCATGAGAACAAAAGAACTGCACTGATATTATAGAAATCAACTCAATGCAAAATTGATTCTTTTACGTGTAAATTGCCTCTAGCCTCACATCAAGCAACTTATACATGTAACTTGTGGGGGTGTTGAACCCAGAAACTTCTTATGAATACATCGTGAGTACAAAGCTCTTTCTTTCACATACTCTGATTTGTGACTATTTATTTGTAATCCTTCTTATTTAAAAACAGGAACCTTAAAGAAAAATGCACTTTTTCAAAAGCCTGACGACCATAGAAGTCTTTCCATTCGTTTACACACAAAGTCCAAAAGCAGAAGTCATATTTCAAAATAAGGATCAAAGGGTAGTCAAAAATGGACTTAAGTTAATAAGCAGCCTCAAAGGATGCGACAATGACTATCCTACCACCCACCATATGCGGTCAGTCGATATGCATCCAGTTAAAGTCAAAGCGATTTGCATAGGGTGGCTTGCTGAAAATGGACCACCCAAGTTCAGCATCTACTTGAAGCATTTGCAGTTACATGGGATTTCGTATTATGATAAACTGAAAGCCCCTCGACCTCCTCTAGTGCAGCCTATGCTATGGTTAAAACAAAGAACAAGTTACCTTCATTATAGTGAGATCATCCATTGGGCCATCAGTTATTATACTAGAAAGCATTCCCCCCAAAGCATTCCTCATAGATATTTTCATTGCTGCTTCTATTTCTTTGGTACTCTCCCGGGCTGTGGAATTGGCTGCAGCAACAACAGTTGCAACTGTACCGGCTGTAGTCGAACCAGTTCCCCCCAATGAATTCACAGCTTCTTTATGTGCCTTGAGAACCAACTGTGTTGCACTAGTCATTCAACGCGAAAGAAATATAAGCATAAAACATAAAATTTGATAGTGATGGTAATGGTAATCACAAAAATATCGATATGTTAATAACATGTGCTGATCTTGAACTTTAAGTTCTTAAATAGCTAGGAAATTAAAGCAAAAGGAAAAGCATGATGTTTGCAGAATGCATTCTATAAATTTGATTCTCATAGCACTCTACTTTAATCTTTTGTTTTTACATGTAGAGTCTTGTTCCACAACAATGCAGGTTATGATTAACAACTTGGAATAAAATCTGAGAGACATAATAATGTTAACCAAATTGGTTTTGGTCCGGTGATTAGAATAAAAGACAACTCACTGCAATGTTGAAACCCAAGCTCTGGCTGCAGCAGGTGTTTCAGCACAAAGAAAGTAGTCCTTTTTCTGTGGTGTTCCTATATCTATAAAGCATTGTCAAGTTTGCATTTTGTATTCCCCCCAAAAAAAGTGTGCATTCTGTAAAAAGCTATTACGGAATACATCATTACACAACAATTGCCAACATTATTTAATCGAATGGGAAACTTGGGTACAATTGATTGGGTGAGTACGCCCATAAATAAGTGGATACAGAAACAGCAACCATCGTATTTTGGCAGTCCACTGCAGAAAAATAATTACATGAAAGTGAGTCCTTAATTAATCCGAATTGTGAAAATGAAAAATCATTTGAATAACGCTGTAAACTAACTTACTGAAAATTAACCGGGGAGATAGTGATCGTACTATCAGCGTCAAACAATATGATCCCTTTTGAAGCTGGTTCATTTCTCCTTATTCTTGTAAGATTCAAACACACACACATGCAATTTGTAAGATCCTAGGGCAAGAGAGGCATCCACTTTACTCTGTGCTTAGGGTCAACTATTACTTACTTGTATTCCATTTTTCCGGTTGTTGGATCTAAGATGACCCACCGCTCGTTCCATTTCCTCAGCTACGCATGAGTCAAATGGATCAAACAAATCAACCGCAATAACTAAATGGTTCCCAAATGACATATTACAAATGGCTTGAAGGTTGAACCTTCATGATATTCATATTCATGGCGCGGTTTAGAAGCTAACTTGAATATAGTCTATATAACTCTTCGAATTGTCAACCAACAAATGAGGTACAAAAGAGGTGGAATGCCTCAAACAAGAATCTTTTGGGACACAGTATGTAAATGTTTCCAGTCCTCATGGTATGAACATAAACATACACAAACATTTGAAAAGAGTCTATAACACCACAAGGTAATAAAATGTCTGAGTTTTTTTTTTCCACTTGCAGGATATGCCATCCCCAGCACATTTATTATTCCTTGCTTGAAATGAAATTCAAGGAGCCCTATTAACCAGTCAATGCTTACAACAGGATGTCTTCACTTAGAGGAAAACAAATGATCTATCAAAAAACCAAAAGAGTGCATATAACAACAGCTGAACACAAACAGCAATCAAAATGGAAAGAAGAAATTACAGTTTCAGATCGTTTGAGCAGCGGCCCTTGCAGCAAATTTCGACCAGACCCAGATGCCAACTGTCTTTTGATCTTCTCCAAGCTATCCGTACTCTCAGCTCTCTGGAATAAAAAAAAAAAGAAAAAGAAATGAGATGGAAGTTGGATCGACTTGGAATTACACAATCTGGGCAGATTGCGGTTTCTCGGGACTGGGGAGTAAAAATTGTACATGAAGAAGAAGGGAAGATATTAACCAACCAGTGATGTCCCGTTGGTGGAAGTCATCGGAGAAACAGGGATGGATCGATCGATCGATCGGTCTCGCTTCCTTTTGGCTATCTCACCAACTGATTTAAAACCTAACCGCAACCGCCGTGGTCAACTCAGCACTTGACTCAATATGAGGCACGTGCACATTCAAAATTAATTATTTTTTTTTTTGCAGCAAATTGCTTGTGCTCCTTTTATGTTTATTATTTATGATTGGTTAGGCTATTTTAGGTGTTATTTATTAAACTTAAGAGATGAATGATGAATGCTATATGAGAATATGAATGGTCAGATTACTTCTGATTGTAGATTGCTGAATGATTTATTTTCAATTGATAAACACTTTAAAATGTATTATGATATTTGCACATATGAATGTGACTTAGAAATTACATCAGGAATGAATTATAATATTATTTTTTAACGAATGAATGTGATCATGTTATTAATATTTTCTAACAAAACCAATTTACCTTTCAAATGAACAAAATATGATCCATTAAAAGTAACTCGAAGTATTTGAAATAAATCACCATCGACATAACCATCTAACAGTAACTTCTGCTACAACAAAAATTCAAGATTAACTGGTAATAGAGGCAACTCTAATTCAACAAGCTGAACCCATGTCGTCGTCACGTTCCTCCTTAGGCTCCTTCTTCTCCTTAACTACTGTGGCAGCTGCAACCGGTGCTTCACCACTGGCAGAAGCAGAGAAAGCTTAAGCTATGCCTCATCCAGAGCCAACGTTCAGGATGAGACTCCCAATGTTCTTTTTCTTAACAAGCTTGACAAATAAATTTGGCCAGTAGGATTCAACTAAGATGTTAGCAGCCTTGACTAAAATTACAATATTATCAGCCGTGATGGTGATTCCATCGTCGTAAAGTGCCAAGTAAGCGTAGGTACATGTGAGCTCAGGGGCCATCTTCTCACAGATAAATTGATCTGTTGCGGGAGTTGAGAGAAGAAAATGGTCTGTTTCATCACCGCTAGATCAATTGATTTCGATTAACATGTCCTGTTGAACTTTAGAGGATCCACCAACAAGGTGTTGGCCTAGTGGTCGGTGTTGTCTAACAACCTTAAGGTCTTGGGTTCAAACCCTGTTGGTACCGCATTTACGCTTAGATACGCTGAAGGTGCGCGTGAGCTGGCCCGCAGTGAGTATGCGCGTAACACTATCAAAGTGGAGGGGGTGTGTGGCCCTTGGCTTCCCGGCCAGTGAGTATGCGCGTAACACTATCAAAGTGGAGAGGGTGTGCGGCCCTTGACTT
>NQLW01000019.1:1034192-1107402 GCA_002312845.1 Kalanchoe fedtschenkoi
ACAATTTTGGATCAAAATTCTACAATTAAACGAATAAGTCTTTTTGTCCTGCACGCCTCTGTGACTCAAAGTCCTGTAGTATTATTGTAGAGGACGGACCATTTGAAGCCTCGCGTTTATGGAGTTTGGTGTTCTGAATGATAAATGGAGTTTAATTGTGCTGGAGATGAAATGATGGTGGAAGCTCCAACCATAACTTGTCCAGCATCAATGACTGACTCAATATCGCTCTATTGCTCATCTTTTCCGACAACTAATCTTTCCCCATTTCCCAAAATTCCAACCCCAACTAGGATATCATTGGTACTCAATACGACTTCACCGGCTAGGATGAGGATCCTGCATGCCATAGTTATCAGAATCGGACTAAATCGGTCAATTCAACCGGAAATCGGACTTGGTACCGGTCCGATTTGAAATTAATATCAGGGATTCGAACCCATCCTTTGGGCTTCCAAACGGAAGCTCTAACCAACAGACCATCAAGATATTTTGTTGTTATTAGGATAAATAACAGACTAAATTTGATTTTTAGTAATAATTATATTTAAATGGGCCGATGATTGAACCAATTTGAACCATCAGTTTAACCAGAAAATAAAAAACCGAAGCCCTGACCGATTCAGCCTCCGATCCGATTCTGATAACGATATTGCATGCCCAGGACGACAGCTTCCTCCACCTACAGTTAGTCCAATATAATTGACTAAGATAAACACTCATCTTCTCCAACCAGTAGTCAATTCACAGTTCTAGAAACGTCATCCCAACTAAGATAACACTCGAACTCAAAACGACTTCATCAAACAGGCGAGGAACCTCCCAAGGATAGCAGTGTCCATAACACGAAAAATAGTCTTTTTTTAATGATTTGGATATATGTCTGATTTCCCAATTAAAGAAAATATCGTTAAATTGTTGACTGATTTTTGAACTATTGAATTTTTAATTATTTTAGTATATTTATTATTTTATTTTATATTTAAGTATTATAGTGTCAAATACAAGTGGAAAAAATTTTAATTTTGAAAAAAGTTTTTGCATTTAAAGACGAGACACATGAGTTTTATAATCATTATTCACTTAATAATGAATCTGAGATTCAAGTAAATAGTCACATTAAGTTAAGAACCAATAAAGAAAAAAAATATGACTAAAGTTTTTTATAATAAACAAGGATTGAAGTTGAAGGACAAGTGACAAATGGTCAAAGATTAAAATTGTATCGTCCAATTATTATTCTTATAAAATACATGGAAAGAATTTCTCTTTGTTATTTGATAATTATTCCCCATGTCCTCTTTTACTTATTATTTAATCACAATTTATTTATCGCTTATAATTACAATTATTTATCACTTGCATTTTACACAAAGGTAGCGGGGGATAGTGAGGTAGGCGGGGTAGAGGGGGGCTGAGGAGAGGAAAGAAAAAGTTTGAGGCCGTTTTAGATTATCATTTTTTTGGTCAGTTTGTGGCCATGTTATGAGAACTACACTATCATGTATTAAGCTAGTCAAAAACTTGTTAAAAACTAGCCAAAATTTAACATCCTCTTTTGGGGAGTTTCTAGCCACTTTTTATTTTTCAAGTTTAATATGCCATAGTAGTCGAAAATGGTCAAATGTGGTCGGGAAGTTGCAAAAAATGTCATCACATTTCTAACCAATTTGTGGACAACTTTTAATTATATATAGTCTTAATAAGAAAGCATCTATTTTAGCCGCAAGTTGGTCGGAAAATCACGTAAAAATTTGCAGCCAGCTTTCAGCCAGCTCATTTTTAACAAACAAAAATTTTTCTCGGTAGTGATTGCTCAGAGGCACGTTGTACCACTATATATTAAAACTTAATATTGCATCACCATCCAACCCATCATTATGAGTTATAAAACTTGATTTTTTTTCCCTTTGTCCTTGATTATTCTTGCTCACTAGATGAGAAGACCGATGCATCACATGTCAAAGAGAAGAAGCTCATACAAATGTGGGATGGAATTATAATGATGACATATTGGTGGATTGTCAGATTGGAGCGATGGTGATGTGAGCGAGGGAGAGGGAAGAGTCACGCTGGGATAGGGATTTGAGGTGAAGATTAACTGATGGGGACTAATGAAAATATGTCTCTTCTTTTTTCCATAATTGAACTGATACATAAGATCAATCACACGAAGCACACACATCAACGCACAACAAAATTAATATGAAATAAATAAGCCCGATCATATTTTTAATATGATTTTACTTTCAACAAAGCTTACGTGCATAGATCTTTACTATTGATAGATATGTACTACAATAATGGACACCTTGTACGCAACATTCTCGAGAATAATCCTTACAATCATCCAATAACTACCATGAATGGAGACTCTATTTAACTAATCAATCTTGGCGCAAAACTTTCACATGTATACAACATATATTTTTTCGCTAATTAAAAATCTATAAAAAGAAAAATCACAATCAAGAAGAATTTCTCACGTGTATTCTTTGGGAGAATCTCTCTCAGTTTCTCTCGGTTGTTCTCATCATTAAATTAACCGATATATAAGAATTACTAATACTAAGTCAAGTAGGACTCCATCTGTTACCAAAATTTAATTTAGAAGCCTATCTAAAATTTGATCCTTAATTTCAAAAAGCCTTCAAAAAAGTCAATTTTGTTTTTTCTTTAATTTTTCTATTTCAGAAATATAGTCAGCTTCTTATTAGACCGGGCTGCCAATTGTTCAATTCACTTATTGAGTCAACTTGTATCAGTTGGATTTCAAAAAAGTTTCAAAATGGGGAAACAAGACTAAAATGGCAGCATTTTAATTATGTGAACAATCCAACATTGTTTAACTATGAGATAACACGCAGCAGTTTCGTCCACAAGTCTAGTTTATATAGCAATTTTGATTTAGGGTGTACGTGTAATTATGTTATAACTAAGAAAAAAAAATGATCTTTTTAGAGATAACAAAAATTTATTGTAAATTAGTTCAAAAAAAATATTTTTTCACTTCTTTTCAGAAATCAAGATAGGCCAACCTTTTTTGAATTTCTATCTTTTTTTTATTCATTATTAGGTTCATCTTTTATGACTTACATAATTATATTTACTCGAGTTGAATTTTTTCTAAGAATTTTTTTTAGATTCAAGCTTTTCATAAATTACTACTGTTCTTATTCATGCTAAATATCATTTATCTATATATTCTAAAATATTTGATAAAATATATCATATTTTGGCCATCTTTGAAAAATTTTTCAAGCTACAAATATGCCCCTTCTTTATGTCATTAGTGATTGAGATTCTATCATAAATTTGAAAGAAAATGTATATCTCATAACATTTTCTTTTTGCTGAGAGTTTGATGATTGTTTGCAAAGCAAATGCTAATCAATGAAGAATGTTAGGATAAGATTGAACTAGTTTGCTTCAATCCTGCTTTTATGTGTGAAAATTCGGCTAAAGTTGAATTTCTTAGTTTGGGATTGGCAGATTTACTAGGGATGCAGATGAGAGAGTTGCCGCTCCGATGAGATACCGTAGCGTGCCCCTCAACCATGAGAGTTTCAAAGCTATTGACAGTGCTGTTGAAAAGAAGGTGAGTTAGGAATAAAATAAAATAAAATGGTTCAATAAAACTTATAATACAAAAAATCATCTTGAATGGATCTCTTTGGTATCATTTGCCACTAAGAGTAGTCTGGCTGGCGAATTTTTTGAATTCGAATAGTAAGGTAAGCTGGTTGGAGAATGAAACATTGTATTCTCAACCAGAAATGTGCGTAGTGATTACTCCCTCTGTCCTGAATTAGAAGTAGTTTAAAGTTAATTTGAATAGATTAAGAAGATATTAATGTTAGCAGTTGAACAGATTTAATGGGTAAGTGGTCAATGTTTTTTATAAAATTTCGTGCAAAAAATAAAATTAATAGATTATTACTGATATAGAATAATTTTTTATTAATTACAATAATGAAGTGAGTAATGTTTGACGTTTTAAGTTAGTTGTTAAAAAAAGTGACAAGTAAAAATAACAAAAAAATCGGTTAAATGACAAGTAAAAGAGGACAGAGAGAGAGTACTTCTTTTAATATGATTTTTGCATATAGTTGGAAGAACAAAATGAACTGACTTTCAAAAAAATAAAAGTACTGATATTTAAAAGTATGATCAGAGAAATGATTTCAGTTATAAATGTCAAAATAGCATAGCAAGGTGAAGAGTCCATCAGGCCAAAAACACCATGTGGAGAGAAACTTGTACAGCGGAATGAAACTTTCGTTAAGAGTACCTTTGTTTAGGTTGTTAACTCCTTGTTCACTCCTGTTTGTATGAGGCTGTGTTTTTTCCGGAAGAGCCTGTTTAGTTATTTTGTGCTATCTTGACCTTGGGTATGCCCAAATACGTTGTACATCCGCTCTGTCAAAATGTAAACAAATAACAAGTCATTAATTTTTTTTTTAAAAGTAGACGATATGATCCTGAAAACTGAAAGCAATCCCTTCAGTAGGTTGTGAGACATGATACAGTCTATTACATGTATTGCATAAAACCCATGTATAATGTTTAATGTAAAAAAGAACCAAATGCGCAACAGCTGCGAAAACTCTTTTTTTTCCCCTTCTGTTTTTAATAATTTAACACAGCCATTCATGGCAGCAAACTACAGTAACTTGAGTAGGGCAAAATAAAAGACATTTTGCTTAGTAATTGTAAGTCAAATTCGAATCGCGCTAACATTAAAACGCCCTGACAAGAATTATACCCATTGGGTGATGTTTCATAAGCTTGACAACTAGAGTCCAGCACAAGAAATAGAACCTTTTTCAAACAATTGTCTCAATGTTTAAGATTCGTTGATGATTACGAGAAGAGCTTGCACAAATGAGATTGTAGGTGAAAAATTGAAACATGAGAATAACAATGCAACAAAACTAAACTTAATAATACCTCAAGCCTCTCTTTAGCTTCTATATCAAATGCTTTACAAAGAATTTCATAATTTTTCTCAACTCCAACCTGCATGTAGATAATGAAATGAATACAAGTATTTTATGACTTCTAGGTCTGGAGATCAAAATTAATGACCCAACATCTAAGGCCGTAAAGGTACCTGTGATGGTGATATTGATGATATATTGTACCTGCACAGAAAATGGCAAGCAACAAGATTCATAAGAAACCAACGCCTTCCATTTGTTCATGTTATCAATTTGGATCTATGTATGGGGCATAATAATTCTAGAAGAGGGCATTTATTGCATGAGCTACCCTATGGTGCATAATAAACATGTGTTGACAGGAAATGCACAAGAGAGAGTTGAGTCATCAACGGAAAGAAGTTCAACTCCGGTTCAAATTCATTACATTCCTATTCATGTACTAAGATTATTTCTCCATGTAAATACCAGGAGATCCTCAGACTGACAGAAATATATATCAACTTGTGTTTAGGTGCAGTATATTTCACTTATTGTTATGTGATATTTATTATCCTTATAAAAAGTACCAAGGGATCCAAAAGTATAACTACTAGAGTTGTTTTAAGCCCTCATGTGCTCAGCAAAAATAGCCTCATACATTCTACAACCTCCACTGTAATTCTAAAGAAATTTGCACTATCAAATTTTGTATGATAGCCAAGCAACCACCCCGGACTCAATTAAAAATATGAGATAAAGGCACAATACTTTTTATGGTTATTCTTCGTCCGTTCTGTATCTTCCTTCTAAAAACGAGTGTGGTTGAATATTTTGTTCCTCTATCAAAAGCAGATTTCAACCCAAAAGGATTTCTCATGCACAGGGTTCGGGCATTTCATGGACCTAAGGACTAGGTAAGCCAGTGCCTGGATAACGTAATGCAACAAAACTAACAAGCCCAGCATTGGGTTAGGTGATTACCTTAACTTACTCAAGTAGAACCTCATAGCTGTCAAATTTTCTGTTTGCACAGTTAACACCACAGCAGACATATGTTTCTACACATAAAAAAATTAGTCATTCCTGCTAATCCAATTTACACGCAAGAGCTACTAATGGTATAAGTACTTTTTCATCAAACCAACTTCTCCACTAGACAATAAGCGGCCTCCAACTTTTTGACTGTCAGCAAAAATAATGAAGATGCAGCGAAATAATTACCTTATGAGCTATAAGTTCAATCAACTGCATGAGGAATTTCCCTAGTCCCTTCCCCTGAACACGAGGCTCGAGTTGAAGTTCATAAACATATAAAACAGGCACATCTTCCTCTACTGTAAAGCGGTAGTGTACAAATCCAACAATAGCACTCTTGCTCTCCACAGTGCACGAATCATCCATTTCTTTTTCCTGCTGTCCTGACCCTTGAGTAGCACATACAGCTTGAGGTTCAAGAGCAAATAAATAACGCGCTTCAGGAGCAACCATTTCCCTGCGCTTGATTTTCTCTTCAGAAGGCCATTCGCATCCGTATTGCTTCTCCATGTTAAGCTGTGATACACAGTTGAGTTACAAATGTATATCCAGTTAGAACAGATTAGTAACTATCTTGACAAAAACGAACACAATGGGCAAGGAGGCACCTTGAGAAGATTTTGAATGTACCGCTTTATGGGCAAAGACAGTTTATCCCCAGACGCCGACTCCAAGCGTATACACAGACCTACAGATACAGCACACGAGCGGGTTTGCATCTTGTCACCTGGTTGTGAATCAGACGACATACGGAAAGCATACAGAAAACATTTGACACTCTAGTAGGGCAACCAACATTGTATTATATTGTATTGTATTGCATTGCAGCACATACCGTTCCTGTCGTAGGAGCGAAAAGGTGCGAATGCGGAGAGAGGATCAGTGTCACTCTCATCATAAGCTGACTTAATCAACTCATCAACAGCCTTCATTCTCTCCAGAACCTGCATACATCCCACTTCCCTAATGAAAGTATACAATTCATACTAAAACAAATTGAAAGAAACAGATTTCAGTTCAACAGATAATAAATAAAATAATAAATTGTAGACCTGTTTCCGCTTGAGCTTCTTCTCTTTGCTCGTCGACCCGTTTTGTCCAACCTGCCTATCGCCGGCCATTTCAGCTCAGCGCGGCTCTCTTTCAAAAACCCACTTTTTCTCAAAATACGTAAGACACAATCAAGCACATACGAAAAGGTGTACGGCCTTGATTGATTGGAAACATTTCTGGTCAACTTCCATTCATAATGTGAGATTGTCATTAGATTAATAGATTTTTTTTTTACAATACGTAATTATAAACACAAAAGAAAATATATGCACACCTAATCATAAGCTGGGATTTAAAATTAGAAACCTTACGGATGACGGGCGGCGCTCCCACCTTAGTCACCACCCCTAGTGACGATTAGTAGATTTTGTTTGGCCTTCCCCTTTCAATCACTTTCTCCACCCCTAGCTCTCATTTGATGAATATATAAAATCATCTCATGAATATAATTGTTCATCTGAATCAAATCATCTTATGAATATAGCAGATCAACTGATGAATATAGCAGCACAATTGATGAATACGTCTGCACAACTGATAAATATAAAAGCACAACTGATGATTATAAATGCAACTGATGAATATTTCAGCTCATTTGATGAATATTTAACTCATCAATGAATATATTAAATCATATGATGAATATAGCTTCTCATTTGAAACTAATCATCTAATAAATAATACCAGGTCAACTAATGAGTGTAGTAGCACAACTGATTAATATATACGTACAACAGATGAATATATATTTACAATTGATGATTACAAAATACAACTGATGAACATTCAACTCATTTGATAAATATATAAAATTATTTGCAGAATATAGCTGCTCATCTGATGAATATAGCAAATCAACTAATGAATATAACACCACAACTGATGAATATATAAGCACAAATGATAATTATAAATACAAATAATGAATATTTCAGCTTAACTATTGAATATTCAGTTCATCTGATGAATATAACTATTCAGTTAAAACAAATCATTTGATGAATATAACAGGCCAACTGATGTATTTAACAACAGAACTGATGAATATATAAGCTGAAATGATGAATATTAAAGCACAACTGATGATTATAAATACAACTGATGAATATTTCATATCATCTTATGAATATAACTTCTCATCTAAAAGTAATAATCTTATGAATATAGAAGATTAACTGATGAATATAGCAGCACAACTGATTAATAAATAAGCATTACAGATGAATGTATAAGCACACCTGATAATTATAAAATGCAACTGGTGAATAATAACTCATTTGATAAATATATAAAATCATATTCTGAATATAGCTGCTCCTGTCAAACAAATCATTTGGTGAATGTAGCAGGTTAACTGATAAATATAACAATACTACTGATGAATATACAAGCAGAACTGATGATTACAAATACAACTGATGAATATTTCAACTCATCTGATGAATATTCAACTCATGTGATGGTTATATAAAATCATGTGATGAATATAGTTGTTCATCTAAAACAAATCATCTGATGAATATAGTGGGTCAACTGATGGAAATAACAACAGAACTGATGAATATATAAGCATAACTGATGAATATAAAAATACAACTCATGAATATCTCAACTCATCTAACGAATATTCAACTCATTTGATGAATGTATAAAATCATTTTATGAATTTAGTTGTTCATCTGAAACCAATCATCTAATGAATATGGCAGGTCAACCGATGAATATATCAGCACAACTGATGAGTATATAAGTACAACTGATGAATATAAAAGCACATCTAACAATTATAAATACAACTTATGAATATTTCAGCTCATCTCATGAATATTCAACTCATCTGATGAATATATAAAATCATCTGATGAATATAATTGTTCATCTGAAATAAATCAATTTATGAATAAAACAGGTCAACTGATGAATATAGCAGCACAAACTGATAAATATATAATCATAAATAATGATCACAAACTGATGAATATTCAATTTATATGATGAATATATAAAATAAGATACAGGTCACCAAATGACGACTGTCGCTCAGATCCAATTCTTCCACCATGTCCGATGAGATGCAGCTTCCGCAGGATGTTATTCAGGACATACTCTCGCGTCTGCCAGTGAAGCCGCTAGTGCGATTCAGGTGCGTATGCAGGTGGTGGAACTCCTTGATCCGAGATCCCACCTTTATCAATTTACATCTGGCTAGAACAATGTTAGATATTGACGAGACTCGTAGGTGGAGGATTTTGCTGTAAACAGTGCCTAGGTTTAGGTCGCTGAAGATTGAACATGTTGATTTTATGGATGACCCAGATCAAAATGACTCGTTCTTGTCTATTGATTCCCCTCCCCCTCCTCCTCCCGTGTCTACTTATAAGGGATATGTTTGTGTGGTTGGGTCTTGTAATGGTTTGCTGTGTTTGGTTCAGAGAGAAAATCATTACATCTTGTGGAATCCTATTACTGGAGAGTGCAGGAATGATTTATCCATCGCTCCAAAGGTCCATCTGAATGATATCTGTCACGGGTTCGGGTATGATTCAACCATGGATGATTACAAGATTCTTAGATTAACTTTCGCTGTAGAAATGAAAATGTGGGTTCTTAATGTTGGTAGCAATTTCTGGAGGGTGTTCGAACTCAAAGACCAAATTCTTTCTCGCGGACTCTTCACTGACCATGCGAAATTTGCTTATGGATCATTGCATTGGGCATCTAGTCAATTGAAAGAGTCATCTGCATTATGCATGGAACATAAAACTCTCTCTTTCAGCTTGGTTGAAGAAAAGTTTGAGGAACAAATTCCTCTACCAAAATTATATGATAAAGACCATATATCCAATTTGAGCATTGTCGGTGGGAAATTATCATTACTCACTCATAATAGTTCAAATTGGAATGTTACTTGTGATTTTGATATTTGGGTGATGATGGAATATGGTGTGAAAGAGTCGTGGGAAAAAAAGGTCACCATATCCTGTGATAGAATGCCTGAATTCTGGACATATCTTGCACCACAGCACTTTTTAAGAAATGGTAAAGTGCTTCTGTCTCTGCATAAAGATGTAATGATTTATGATCCGAAAACGAGAACTTTTCTAAAGGTAGATGTTCGTGGTGACATCAGTTGTTTCATGGTCCCGTTGTACATCGAGACTGTGGTCTCACCTTTCAATGTTCCAAATGCTAAGAGACCAATACAAAGCTGAAATGAACTTTGCCGAACAAAGGTGGGAAGACGCTTGAAGGCATGTTGAATGCTTCGTTTGACATCGAAGATCATAAGTCTATTTTCCATCTCCTTGCTCAACCATTTCTGTTATGAGGTGTTGAGAACGTCAACAATGTACATGTCGGCTTCTGATGACGACTGTGGTTGATTCTGAATTGTCTAGTAACAATGCTTGTTATTTTGAGCTCCTTGAAATGTCATGGTGGTGATGATTTTCTTTTTTCTAAATGTGTTTGTCTAAGAAAAGATTCTCGTCGGTTTTTTTTTTTGGTACGTGGGATTGGGAGTGACCTTACTATTGGCTCTCAGACATTCAATGCTATGCTTCTCTGATTACAAAAAAAAAAAAAATAAATAAACTAAATGATAGGATAGTCTTAATAGAAAAGTATCAAAAAAGGTTATGGGTGAAAATATATCATAAAATCTTCTAATGAATATAGTTGTTCATCTGAAACAAATTATCTGATGAATATAGTAGATCAACTGATGAACATAATAACAGAATTGATGAATATATAAGCACAACAGATAAATATTTCAGCTCATCTGATGAGTATTCAACTCTTCTATGAATATATAAAATCATCTAATAAATATAGTTATTCATCTGAAACAAAACATCTTATGAATATAGCAGGTCGACTGATGAATATAGCAGCACTATTGATGAATATATAAGCACACATGATGATCATAAAATACAACTAATGAATATTCAACTCATCTGATGAATATATAAAATCATCTGATGAATATAGTTATTCATCTTAAACAAATCATCTGATGAATATAACAGGTCAACTAATGAAAATAGCAGCACAACTGATAATTATAAAATACAACTGATGAATATATAAGCACAACTGATGAATGCATAAACACAACTGATGATTATAAATACAACTAAACAATATTTTAGCTCATCTGATGAATATTCAACTCATCTGATGGATATATAAAATCATCTGATAATTGTTCACTTGAAACAAACCATTTGATTAACATAACAGGTCAATTGATGAATGTGGAACAACTAAAATGTCATCATTTCGAACAAAGTGCATGGTGTTTAATGAACATCAGAAACGACACCGTGAACGAGAGCACTTGCAACCGCTGCACCAAAAAATTTGTGCTCTAGTCTTCTTGATTTAAATATCTAATCTAGAGGTTTGATGAATTTAGTATTAACAATTTATTTCACTATAATGCATATTCAAATTGGTAATCACATAATTCCTAATAGAAGCTACGTAAAGTCAAGAATGCAAATGATAAAACACTTGAAATCACATGGCACAAGTATGGTTAAATACACTTCAAATTATCATAACATGAATTTAGAATATGCTTACAAATTAGGATTAATAGGGATCATAGAAAAATAGAATTATTCAACCATATTTGTTGAAACAACAATCATCATCATATTTGAAATACTGAAAATAAAGCCAAAATGGAGTAAGGAAGCTATATGCTCGAGCTGGATTCTACATTCTTCACATTGCCTTTTCCTTATCCTATAAGCAACAGACAATGATTTTCACTCACTAGGTTTATATAATCAAGATGTCTCTTATCTTTTTCTTAAAAAAAATTGAGCTTGATTTGGAAGAATTTCTAATTGGATTATGTTTTTTTTGAAAGATAACTCTGATAATTTAACTTTGATCAGTTCAATTGAAAAACATTCTCAAACTGGGAATCCACTCTGACTTTTTGAGAATTATGCTAAAATTACCTCCCAACGTTAAACACCAAGCTAGCCTAGCAATGGCGGTAGGATTGGATGGACTGTGGAGATAAATGTCTAACCAAAACCAATCTAAATTACCTTTAACTCATATATAAAATAATAATTTTATATAAGTTGTACTCCCAATTTAGTTCAAGTTAAAAAAATTGCGCCTCTAATGTGACCTAAATCATTTCAACACAACTCAATTCATCTCAATACGACTCAAATCATTTTACTAACAAATATTAAAAAAAAAACTCCATTGTTAAGCGCTTCATCTACCTGCACGTCTTTCGTTCAAACCATATAGGACTTCTCGATGCAGGTTTCTCTTTGTTTCTTTGACTTCTCAGTTTGTGACTCCTGTGTCTGTATGTTACTCTCTCCTTCAATGGACTTCGGCGATTTCTTATTCGGATTTCTAAAAGAACCCAACTCTGTCCTAATTATCCGAATCAGATTCGCGACTTCATTTCAATTTCAGAAAAATCTATCTGATGAAAGCAAATACTCCTTCCGCTTCTGACTCCCGTTTCCGGTTGCTCAGTTAGATCAATCTCTCATGTTAATTTTTAGTATTAGTTATTGACCTATTGCTGCTTCTATTGTCATTTTGTATGATTCTACGGTTGACTTTTAAAAGAAAATGGTGTCTTGTGTTGACTTGTTGCTACTTCTATTGTTAATTTTTGACATGGCTTGCAAAAATAAGAAATTAAGCTCACACAGCAATTAGAAACATGGTTGGAAAGCTCCAAAAAAATATTCTTTTTTATTTTCTTAATATAGTCTAAATTTCACTTTTGTACCCTAAATCCAATCAAACTCAAAGTTCAAATCTCACTACTCAACTCAATAAAGTGACGACTTAACTTCATCCAGCTGTCTATCATTTGTTTTCGTACTCTTAAATTGAAATTCTTGGAACCTCCATTATAGTATAGGGGGAGGTCTTAGGCCGCACACTCAAAGGAGAGTAGCCTCGAATTCGTGGCACTCGGTTTGTTTCTGATATCTGTTATTCTCTCTTTGCTTTTTAATTTTTGAATTTTGATATATTTTCACCCTGACCCTCATAGTGTGATTCTTACTATATTTTGGCTTCATATTGTCAGAAAAGCTCTTCCCAATCCATTTTTAGTTGATCAATAGCAACTAAAGACAAAATGACAATTGGCTTGAATTAAATCAGAATTGACTAAAAAATTATCCATTGTGAGGATTGTTACGTAAAAGCTAAAAAGCACGCTATAAAGCTCTTATGTATTTTTCTGACGTTCAATAAATTTATGCTGCCATTTGTTTCAATTTTTCAACCTGCAATGTCAGATGTATGGACTAAAGGCAGTCTAGAACCTCCTGCCATCATGCTGATAATCCAAGTAAACCTGCAACAAGTCCATTAGAACAAGAACTTTGTCTCAATTTCAAAAATTGGCTTGACATGATGGAGAGCACTAGTGAGGCTATGAGCGAACATTATTCTTATCAGGAGCTCAATGGAGTCCACAGTTCATACTCTGGGCAGCCTTTTGCATTGTGGTTAGTCTTTATCATGGGAAAATTTTAACACCATATGCGGCCACAAAATTATACACTATGTTTCCCAGCAAGGCAATACAAAACTGTATTGACATTTCACTCTTTTACTTCAAGTAAAGATGGTATTATCAGATCGAATTCAATGAAACGGTTAGGCAGGGCAGAGCAGGGTCAGCAATGTGCAACGTTGTTTACTTGTTTCAGACAACGTTCTATTAGCAACTTCAGCATGTATCCCAAGTTCTAATCAAGTACTTCACATTCTATCCGCAGTAATCCAGCACAGCATAACAATCCTGGTGTCATTAAATTTCGGGTTCCGCATAATTTCCACTAACAAAATGATTAGGTCACATCCGTCATAGATGAGCCAGTTAATTCATTGCTCGAGATTAGCGTTTGCAGTTTCCAAGTTGGAGATGTTTGCTTGAAGTCCACTTACTTTGGGACCAACAGCAAACTTGGCAATGAAAAATCCTATTGTATCGAGGGGAGATGATGGATCAAACCTTTGAACAAGGTCTTCCTCACCTGGTCTTAACCATTCCCTGCAGAAGACAGTGATTATGTGGTCAGGAAAATGCGCTATTGTACGTCTGAACGTAGCAACATAATAGGAAAAAAAAGAGAGCGGGAAGCCACATCCTCCAACAAAATATTTCATCTTCAAGGAGTGTCAAGTGCAAATTCTAGGATGCACAGAATGATAATTTGTGTCAGCCTAATATAAGCATGCACACACATACAAATAAACACCTGGCCTAATCTTGCATACAGATTCAAAATGAGACACAAAGTCAAATAGAGTGCAGAACCCATGATAATTCAGCAAAGCAAACTTGAAAGCCATCAGATCCAATGCATGAGTTGTGTGACAGAATAACATCATCTAGAGAAAATCAGATCCTTACTCAGTATGTCCATCGGGGTGGTCACATTTACCAACAATACCAGGCCCTCCAAGTTTTGGACTCTGAAATGGAAAATCAAAGAGGCAACTTTGTTAGTCAACCTTTGTGCAGCACCTGATGACAATTTTAGTCAGTTTGCTTTGCACGCCCCATTTGAACTTGATGATGTCAAAAAATGTTGGCGGTGAATAATCTTATAGCCAGCAAACAGATGATCAATAGTTGTAGGAGAGAAACTGGATCCCACCCAGTATCCTCCACATATTACTATGGTGGCGAACTCAATCCTCGGCTCAGTTTTTTTTTCTTTCCTTATCAACTTAGACACCAGCAACCATGGCTTTTTGTTTCTTTCATAAATAATTTTGCAGGGGCCCTTCCTTCTAAACCAGAAATAAAAAATTGGGTCCAATAACAGCAGATGGTTTCTGCCATGCTGAAAATTTGATCACATTGCAAGCACCCAAAATCGCCAAGCGCATCCAACATTAAACTTAAAGATCAATTATTCAACAGAGATCCAGGGACTAACTCTATAACACTAATATCATCTTTCCAGTTAATGGTTCAATTTTAGGTCTCAGTTGCCCACTCCCTGATGGTCTGAAAAACCCCTCTTCTTTTGTCATCATCATACTGTATAGTCACTACAGCACTTCATGCCATCATAAGATTATGAACATTGAACTTTATCTTTTATTTCAATCAGGACACAACTTCTCCACACTAAACCAATGATGCCATCATTCTATGAAATGTTCTCTTTTCCCGCTGTTTGTTTACATTCTGATGATTTATCTGCATTCAACTTCAAGATTCATAAAATTCAAATTATCCACTTCATAACGGACTCCATTTTCAGCTTCATTTTTCAAGAAGGCACAAAACAATCTCACACTTGGATGGGAATATATGCAGTTTAACATTTTGCGAGCCCATTTATGGAAGCAGCAGAATTGAATCCATAGTAATCCCTCCTATTGCGTAACTTGATCCTCAATGGAAAACTAACTTTTTGAGGTAAGAGTAAGACACTATTTTTTGGCATGCTCTCTATCATTTATTTATTTATTTGTTACATTTATTACGCACGCATCCTACCACCAAAGGTTCGAACATTAGATGTGGGGATTGTTAGGAATCACCCCTCACCCTCTAAACCACCATGCGACACCCCTGATGGCTAAAAATGAGTCATGATTGTCATGTAAACCATTCTATGTTTACTGTGCTATTATAGTTGGCAAGCTGGCAATTGATTGGGTAATCAAAATGTAGCAAGTAGGACCCACCCCACCCCCCCCCCCCCAAAAAAAAAAACTGAACCCAGCCTAGTGCACTTAAGAGGGGAATGCAGGACATAAGTAGCTGTGAAAGCCTGACGTTAAGACCAGCGTGCAGCCAAAAGCACAGGTTTCAAATAAAAACCGACCAATCTACAGAAGTATACGCATGACAGACACTTTGCTGCCTCTCTGATTATTTTGATTTGATTCATGTCAGAGTCAACATAAATTGTGGCGAAACACAAAAATGAGCAATGACATGGAGATTAGAATTCACCTGTGGTGTCAGGGACAGGAAATTATATGTATCTAGTGCATATCGCACAAGGCCTTCATTCTCTCCAGGGTTAATTGTACACCTAGTAAAGTAGGTATAGACATTATTGGGGAAGCAAGATATTAAAACACTGCTATTGCTTACTACAAGAAGTTCAATTCTCTAAAGATAGAAGCACCAACACGGAGAAGTGAAAACATATCACACTGATATAAGCAGATTTTTTGACAGGTTCAAGATATGTTGATCCGTGGATCATATTATATTTTAATACCCCCTAAAAACTTCTTGGGGTAACCATTTGTAAAATCAGTCTTATAAATATTAATTTATTTTTCTAGTATAAAACCAAACTCCCCCTCCTTCCTCTTATATTTGTCGTTTAAGACAATTCTATTTGTCCTTTTTTATTCGTCGCTTAACAAAATGAGACCTTAGTTACTTAACACAAGCCTATATTCAGTAAATAAAATACTACAAAAATAATGGTTTTCAAAAATAGTCTTTCTAGAAAATTGCGCAATAACCTTAAACGACAAATAAACAAGGACGGATTGAGTATCAATTTTCAACATTTCCTATCAAACATAAAATGTAAATGATTTTCTCAGTTTTATTTCTACTCAAGTGAGTGTAAAATTATGTTCCCGGGATCCAAAAGTTTTTACAACAGCTTTAACTTTTATCAAACTAATTACAGATAATGGTTGCTTACACTTTTTGAGATAATTTACTATCCCCATCTCAAATTTATTTGTACAATATGTCCTTTCTTAACTATATATCAAGTCATTGATTAATTATTTTCTATTTTTTACACGTTATTATTGATTGTACTTTGGTACTAAATGATGAATTACATTTATCAATCAATAAAAAACTCATTAAATTTTGTCCATCCAATCTTAATATGAAATACGTTGTATTATTATCTTTTTCATGATTTAGGAATAAATGATTATAACAAATCAATACAATTAAATCGGGTATGGTACACTTAATCTTTTCTAATCTACTAGTACTAGTCTCTTGCCAGAGTGCATATGAATATGCTATTGCTGACTTACGTAGAATAGACAATGACTCCCCCAGGGCGAACCAGTTGGACAGCCTGATCAAACATCCGTCTTTGGTATTCAGCATTGTGCCTCAAAGATTCCAATGTCTCCTGGGTAAAAAATCAGATTGAAAACACATCGTAAAAAAAATACACTTACACTTCCTTTGATAATATGAATAAAAATACAACACATAGAAAGGAACATATTAATATGATTATACCTTTATCATAACCAAAAACAGTATAAATGTTTGAATTAAACAATCAACAACGCTTGAAATTACAGCAAAAACAGGGAAAAGATTTTGTAATATCAACGTAAAACTGAGTTCTTTTAATCTTTGCAGAATCTTTATATATTCCGATTTCATAGGAACTCATGGATGGGTATATGGGTTGTGAGTTGCAAAAATTCACCGATTCGATAAAAATTCTGAAAATGTTATGACATCAAATATAGTTCTAAAGTGGATGTCTTGCACTAGTAATTTCACACTATAATAAAGACATTTGATAACTGCACAAGGAACTGGGAAAAGGAGAAATTGGCTAAAAAATTCCGAAACCTTCAGGAATGATAGCGTAGTTTGTAATATGGGAGTGTCAAAGTTATACTTTGAGGGGGGATCATATAAAAGTTTAGCTAATTTTTAGTATTGAATTAAAAAATTTAGTGGGGTCAGCTGACCCCAATGCCCACCCCCATGACATAGCTAATGTTGATAACCCTCATAAGCAATGACAAGATATTAGGTTCATATGTGCAAGTGTTAGGCAGATCCAAGTCTCCACATCTCAGGGGCTACAAGCATCAATTTTATTCCTCAGTTGTCGTAGGACTGGACCAGCTAGAGATCAAGTGTGTCTAGAGAAAGGACCGGAAAGGTAATAATCTTTGGGTGTTGGAATGAAATGGCATACTTTTGTTAGAATGACCAAAGAAGTAACCCAGAATAAACAAAAACTATTTTAAGACCACCGGGTGCAAGTCTGATATGTATGAAGTGCAAGTTAAAACTGACATTTTAGAAAAAAATGCAAAAATACCAAACAACTATGTAATGTCTAGTATGTCCCAAGTGGCAAGACTCAAGACAATATAAAAAGTTACCCATTTCACTTTCAAAAAGTCATACAACGTTTTTCAATGTATATTGGAAATCCGATACCTCCATCATGAAGAAACTAAATAAAAAGTTGTATAGATAAACTCTACTAGATAATTAAACAATGAATGACTGCCCCAAAGCATCGGTAAATTGCAGTCTTCAAGTATTCATATTTTTGTAGCTTGTACTCTCATGTTGAAACTGATTGAAGTAAAAAAATAAACATTATTACTGCAGCCAACGACTAAACTGGTTATTCGGCAATCAGAATTGAAAAAGACAGTTTCTGGCGTTAACACTGACACAATAAAACTACAGATAAGTTATATTAAGATGTCTAACCTCTCCAGCAAAAAGCCGTGGTCTTAAGCCAAGAGCTGAGCAAGGGGCATCAAGAAGCACTCGATCAAAACTGTCAGGTGGGAATCCTTTGGAGTTTTCTACTCTACCTCCTATGCTTTGATTTCTTCCGGGGCCGTTCTTCATTTTGCGAATACTCTTCCTCAGAGAAGCTTTGCTTGTGTACACTCCATGATTCGTATTGCCATCGCTTTCTGAAATTGAAAGCTTCCTAGTTAAGACATCACACTAAAACTGCTGAAAAACTTTGATCAAGCATTAACCAGACTAGTACTTCCTAATAAATTGTAAGTCGTAAATTGATCCTAAAAGCTCATTTATTTTGCCTGTGATTGCAAATATTTTGGGGCAAACAGGTAATAAAAAGATTCATTCCAGTAACGGAAAAAAAAGATCATGGGCAAAGAGGAGCCATGGCTTCAATTGGGAATCCAAAAGCACTTTGAATTCCCTTATGAGACGTAATCCAGTAGCATAGACCCTTCCACGTTGAGGTATTAACTGTCCATCAAGTTGGGACACACATAAAGAAAAGAATGCTAGAGAAACTGTCTGTCTAACAGTATGCACACATGGTTTTTCTAGACAGACAACATGAGAACATAAACATCCAACTTCTTTCTACCAGTTTAATTAACTAGAACGGCCACCCACACAAGTAAAAGGAAACTCTTGTACAGGCGCACTGAGTTTACTTAGAATATCTAATTCATTACAAGAAACACATTGAACATAGAGGAGTGTTATCATACACATTCATACATCTTTTGCAATGAGCAACATGATCAAAATATTCACATACCATTTTCATGATGTTTTTCATCACCATTCGACTTTACATCTAAAATGGCCAATGATGCTTCCATTGTTAATCTCAAGAGCTCTGAGGTCTGAACTGGCAAGTCATCACTGCTATATAGAACTGGCTTATCATCTGAAACACATCTCCTGCAAGCTTTTAGGGCATCTAACTTGTACGCATTGATGCAACTCAAACCCATTTCAGCTGCCAACTTTTGTATATTACGAACCTAATAAAACAGATCATATTAACTGCTGTACATTCTTAAGTGTGCAAAGCTGGGAAGAGAAGAGACGCAAAATACAAGTCCAAGCAAGGTTAATAGTTTATTAATGTGGAGGTGTTAAGTATATCAAGACTCATATATTGTAGGCCCATACGGCCCATGAGGACTCTTTATATATCTATAATCCCTAATGGACTAATGATCTTCCCACAAACTATTCCAAGATAACATGAAATCAAAATAAGGTTTAGGGTTAATCTAATCCCTAACCCACTCACGGTCCATTTTTATCTCTCGGATGATCTCGCGCAGACGCAGTCCTTGTTGAAGTGTGTCGCGCAAAATAGCAGCAGGTTTTTTTTGTGTCAGTATCATCATTATCTAGAAAAAGCTACTTTCTTGTCTTATACTGCATCTGGTGGCATAAAAGCAGAGTAATTTTATAAAACAAATTGGTATCAGACACCAGATGACATGGCTGACCAGGAGCTGCTGGGGAAAAGAGTACAAGACTTGGAGTATCGATTAGTTGAATCCCATCAGAAACCTGGTCATGAATTCAGATCATTCCCCTGAGATGGTCCAAGGCCTTGTGACGATTGGAGTCACACATAGAAGGCAAAGCTATTATGCATAGGGGGGTGCCACCAAACCGCCTTATGCTCCCCTTGTTGTGGAGCCTACAGTTGGATCTCTTGGATGTGTGCCTACAAACATGATCCCTCTGTAGTCTGTACTCCAAACATAGATTCCCATCCTACAGCAGAGTCTTAGGCTGGCTTTACTGGTGTGATGTGTTAACAGTTTTTCGTCACCAGAAAATTTCGGACAATGCAACAGAGCCTTCCACTTGCTAGAAGAGGCTCCATAATGATTTCTTCAGTTACGAGAGTCGAGAAGAGGAACCTTGTCTACAATGGGATTGCTATCAGTTTTATCGCCTTCTTGGATTTAAAACCACACTGAATAGTACTTCATAAGGTGACCTGGCTACTTTAATGAAAACTGTGACCGTGGTTGACTATCACAGCGAACTAGCGACATCTGTAATTCCCTCACAACAAAGTGATTTATCCTTGCGGATGGATTTTGAGATGAAACAACCTTCTATCTTGTTGCTGCAATGAACTTTGCTGGGCATTTGAATGGAACTTCCAGTAGTTGGACCATCCTTTTTAGATTTGTCTCTAGCCCAAAATCCAGATGCAGCACTGTGGCTTTCCACTATTAAAGACACCGCCAAGGCTTTTAACTCTTAGTAGTGCGCCAGCACGTCCAAGAAGATCTGCAATTTAGAAATTGCAGAAAGGCGAGCCAAGGGACTTTGTTACAACTTATAACTGTTATGAGTATTAGTCAGCAGCACATCTCCGCAAGTGTTTGTTTTGGTTGATGTTGGAGGAATACAGACATCAATCAACACTGCTTTTGAGATAGAGGGCATGCTCAATAACAAGGATGGGAGTAATGCCACATATATAGGATTAATAAATATCAAAAACAATTAACTTAGAATAAATAAATTCGGATAGCTAAGATTTAGCTAAGCTAATTAATAAGTTATTTTATTTCGGTATTATTGTGCCAGATTACCCCCAGGTGCATTGCACTATAGATCTACTTTAGATCTCAAAACTTCCAATACATACTAATAAATGCATCAAAATAACTATAACTAAGGAAAACAAAGATGACGAAAGAATAATTTAAACCAAAAATAGCAAAAGATTTATGTAACACGTGTTAGCATGTGGTGTTGCAACATGGACCGGGGCTCAGTGGTTTCTAAATTATTATATACTTATAAATTGTATCTGCTCATATAACAGCAGTGTAGTTTTATCAAATAAAGATACTGAATTACCGTGAAAAAGAATTAGGAAGTTAAGAGTCTTTTCAAACAAACCCTTTCACCCAATAAAGGAAACTGTTCCGTAACACAATCCGTGAGCTGGTTACACAAGGCGTATGCCAAGTATGGTTTTTTAATGGTTTATGCAGTCTATTTTTTAGCCTAACGAGGATATATTCACTTTCTACGTGACCAGACGCGGTCAAAAGTGTGGGTCATTCTGATGGATCAAATTTCACCTGCTATTACCTTGTTATGGGACCTATCTGTGGCAACTACCTCTCCTCTGTCCTTCATTAGGAGTGCAATTGCTGTTGTTTTCCCTCCTGGAGCTGCGCACATGTCAATAATCCGCTCTCCTGGTTGAGGATCTAAGATACAGACCGATAGAAAACAGTTTAGCAGTGTGAGTCACACCAAGGAATAGTCAGGAAATTCCATTTATGATATGAGATAACATTGCGTTTCAATGCCAGAGTTCATAGTCAAATTTAATGCAACTTTATCAATAGTTATAACAAGATTTATCATGGGTCACTTGAAAGGTATACCAGTCATTCCACCACATTTGAAACTTGTCTAAAGTGCACATGATGTTCAGAGTTACTGGTGTTCCACAGATGAATTGCAACAGTCTGAAAACTGAAAAGACATATTTTATCGCACGAATACAAATAGAAGATTGTACCTAAGGCATGTGCTGAGATAATGCTTGGAAGATTTTGAAGAAATATCTCTCCTTCAAGCACACCTGAGGATCAAAAAAGTATTACTGGGGGCAGACTAATTTAATATTTGATTAGAGAGACACAGATAGCACACAAAATTATGAGACATGCGATGCATAGTGAACAAAGGCCATGTGTAAATTAGAAAAGGGAAAAAACTTAGTACAACCTTCATAGGACATGAAAATTTATAAAAAAAATACTTGACAAGCATTACAGGGTTATACTCTGAAAGAAATTTAAACAATCTATCGACTTCCAAATAATCAAATAAATTAAACATCAATTAGAATAAAGAAATGAAACCAATATTTGATATACGAATTAAGCTACATGACAAGCATCACACTCGACTGAGTTGCTTCAGCTAAACATAATTGCGCTTGGTATAATGCCAAATGAAACAAAAGCACTCAGAAGATAGAGTTGCTAGCTTGTAAAGGAGCATAAAAAAGGGTGCAGCGATTTATGTTTCAAAGATAGTAAGATATTCATCCGGGGGATATACCTTGCCTTATTCGCAATGCCCCAACAGATGGGTGGTTTATTTGAGTAGTACAGGTCCTCCACCTACTACTCAAGCGTTTAATCCAAACCAGGCTATTTTTCAGTATTTATGCCCATGCACCACAACTCAAATAAATCAACAATTAGAACTAATGCTAGTCTATCACCTACATCATAAATCATGGAGGTTCAGGTACTGTCCTATTATCTGCATATGGTGTGAGGGTCAGATCCAATAGTCTCTGTTGCAAAGGAGGTCTTCTGCCAATTTTATTCACACCATTTAGACAGTGGCAATATGAGAGAAAGAAAGAAACAGACATGCAGGAACTTGATAGCATTTCAGTAGTTTAAAATCTAGAACTCTGCATGCGTGCATGTTGATAATCAATCTTAAGTAATAGCATGCTCCATAACACCATCAATCTGTGGCATTATACATGAGGGGCCAACTATCATGATTGCAGTTACGCTGAATGGCCAATTTATCATTGAAGACAATGAGTTATGACTTAAAAAGATGAGAACGCTAACCATGTAATGAAGGAAGCTTGAATACTCTGTTGTGCATATCCACAGCAACGCCTTCGTTCACACGGAACATTCCAGCCCTCGACAAGGCAGCAGTTCCTTCTCCGATATATAGCCCTCTGCGCTCAATGAACTGGGGATCTACAAAATAGAGAAAGTATAAAAAACAGCAGAACCAACTGATATACTCCGATCAACGGCAATCTATGCCACAAGTGCAGATTTTTTTAATTTATAAAATCTAATGGTTTGAATATTTGATGCATTTTGCATTCATAAATACTGAAATGGGTAAACACGCATAGTTTAAGGATCACAAGTTCTCAATCTTATCAGAAACTATTTGATCTATCAACACAACACAGTGATCTTTATGGGCTACGAATGAAAAGGATCAACTGTGAGATAAAAGAGAAAGCCTTGTTCTGTAAAGAAATACGAAAAGAGTAGAGAAATAAATCAGGTAACTAGATTGATCCAGGACCCAAGTTGAAAATACTCTGGCATAATCAAGAGCTGATGGGTACACCTTTGAAGTTTGGATACACAATGATGTCCATGATGGCAGATGTTTCTGCTCCAAATCAAGAACAGTGTTACCATCATAACTCTGTTACATTTTATTGCTTTCCCCTTGTATTGTTTGTTTTTTCATCATCATTTAAGAAGTTCATTTAACTAGCCTTATCCAAAAATTCAATTATAAATAACAGTAAAGGAGTCCAACATTTACCTGCTTCAGATCCTTGTACGACAATACCACGTGTTATGCCCACCGCCCATCCACCATCGGGGCGAAGCTGCTCTATTGCCACTGAAACTGCAACTTTATCTCCTTTCTCAACATTGGCACTGCAAGCCAATACACCGGGAACATATACCTAAATGCCGAAAAACGGGCAAAAGCCTAAAATTAGCTGAACAACCATCTCCAGCACCTTACTGGTTTAATTATCAAAGTCATAGCACATCAACAATGCAACATATAAAGATTATCAATAACGGTTTAACATAACAAGTTCATTTCAAGTTATAATATATCATTCACAAGAAACTTGACAGATCTTTTTGTATGTTTGTGAAATGGTATGTAATGAAGCCTCCTCACACAGCCAAAAAAAGTCAAATAAGTAGGAATAACATAATGAGAGAGTAAGAATAGGGTGCCAATTTGGTATTCATGAGTATGTTTTGTTTCACTTAACAAATGCAGATTGGAACAGTAAACATTTCAAATGAAGTACTTTGCCCGCCTAATTTTCTCATATCCAAGATTGTAATAATAAACTTTAAAGTTATCTCAAAACATGTCAGAAGGCCATTTATCATGGCTCAAGAGACCATCCAATGCTTAATAGATGACTAAACTCTAAAATCTCAAGCAAAAATACCCAACAGTAAACAATAAATGACTGTAAGTCATTCCAATATCATAAAAAGAAGAGGATTCATCAGAGATGATCATTTCATTCATAGTACAAAACTAAAAATAAAAAACCAGCTAATTGACTATGACAAGAGCAGCCAGGTAACCCACTAACCTGAGCACCTCGAAGAACCGCCTCAGCGCATTTCCTACTGACAATGACTTCCTTAAGTGGCTTATCACTTGTACAAGCATCATAGTCAATTGAATGTGGTCCCGAGCCTTTAAAAAACAAGACATAGTCTAACCCAGGTACCTGACACTTGGAAACTATCCCACTTTGTAACTCCACAGTCGCGGGATCGTTAACATCTTCAACAAGATCATCAGGTACCGGAGTCATCCTTTCGGATATCAATTCCCTTAATTTATCAATCACGTCATCACTTGTCGACTTAAGTGTGTTAACGCGTATACAAGTATAACAGGATGGATACCTGATAAAAAAAAAGCAATTAAGATGAGCAGACTCCGTAGCATTCGAGAGAAGGAATGACATGAACCTCGAAGATGATCAAAACAGCAGAAAGAAGAGATTAATCTTATGGGGGAATTACGTTAAGGCTTTTGAGATGCGAGAGAAATGTTGGGCGCCATATGCTTTGACTAAATAATCTTGGACCTGGGGATTCCACTGCAGTGTGGGCTTGTAACAGTAGCGCTCAGACGAGTCCATTTGAACTGAAACAAGACCTAATTGTCAGCATTATTCGATCATCACAAAATCATAGAATCGATTTGCACAAGTATATGAGTGATGGATAGGCCGTACCAGACCTGACCGGACTGAGCTGTAGATTCCCCGAAGGTTTCCGGGCAAAGCTTTGTTCGTTCAATTCAAACACGTAAATTGCAATCGCTAAACCCTAAACTCTAAACCCAGTCACTTCTGGGTTCGTGAGAACAACCACAGTGTTATTTTATTTAAATTAATAACATTAATATTAAGATTATAAATAGAAGAATAAAACCAAATCCCATTTTTACTGATTTATGGTCATAAATTGCAGAAAAAAATTCAGATGATTTCCGACTAAAGCAAATCACCAATCTTCTCATTTTTAATACCAGCATGGTTAGTTTTTTTTTTTGGAAAGTTTAAAATTTTCATTCGAAAGAATATGATGATATACAAGCTTAGATCCTCACACAAAACATTTACATGGGCTCAAAAAGGAACTTGGTTCCAACAAAAACCAACTAGAGCTGGTAACTTCTCATACATGGCATTTGCCGCCATCCAGATCACAAATTCAATTGGCACCTGCACTATTTCTAAGTCAAGACATTTATGACTAAATAGACGGATCATATTGATTTCAAAAACAATTTATTTTGGAACACGGGACAGCCTCTGTTGAACATTACATACTGATTCCTCCACTTCGTTTTTGTTGTGTCCATTTTTCTCCTCTAACAAAGTTTGAGTTGATAGTAACTTCATTGCCTAGAAAATGTTCTTTGTAGACATTGTTAGTCTTTCAATCTTCACAAGACTTAAGTTGAGCTCTTGCACTGCTTCTATTTTTAGCTGATTGAGACTTTTTTCTTCTCTCCTGAACACTCTTGCATTTCTTTCCTTTCATAGGGTATATATGCATAGGCTCACAGCTACCTCTGCAGCTTGTTTAATTATTCTTAAGCCTTGTTTTCTTATATTTATTGGGCTCTATTAAGAGGTAGTCTCTTATTATATTAAGCATTCAGTGAACTTAATACTTGTTCTTTTTCTCTTAATGAAAATTTGAAAAGTCTAAATAATTTGCTATCAATTTTATATTTGAATCTTTCAGAGGTGATATCAATACGATTATTATAATTATCTCTTTATTTTTGCATATCTTTCTGGATTCAATTCTGCCCGTATCGTACTTCAATCAGATCATATCAATCTGACTACGGTGTGTTCTGTAAAATTAAGAGCTGAATGTTGAATGTTGTGTGAGAATCTGAATAGTCAGACCACTGGTCAAACCACATTTGATTGCCAAATGATTTACTTTCATTTGATATTTTTTAAATATCTTAACATATAATGATTTGTCAATATAAAATTAAATTATAATTATAATTTTACAACATAAAAATAAATTTATAATCATATTATAAAAATATTATTTATTTATGAAGTGCGTGAGATTCTGACTGAAGAAACTAGATGTCGTCGTCATTGATGTGATTCTGATTGAAGTACGATCCGAGTAGAGTTGATTCCAGATATATATAAAAAATAAAGAGATAATTATAATAATTTTATCGATATCACCTCTGAATGATTCAGATATAAAATTGGTAACAAATCATTCAGACTTTCTAAATATTTATTATGAGAAAAAGAACAAAAGTTCGATTCACTGAATGCTTAATATAATAATAGACCACTTCTTAATAGATCTCAATAAGTGTAACAAAACAAGTCCTGTGACCAGTTTCTTTAATCAGAATCTCACGCATTTCATAAATAAATAATATTTTTATAACATGATTATAAATTTTATTTTTATTTTTATGTTGCAAAATTATTATTTAATTTTATATTGATAAATCATTATACAATAAGATACCTAAAAAAAAATGAATTATCAAATAAAAGTAAATCATTCAACAACCAGATGTGGTTTGACCAATGATCTGACCATTCAGATTCTCATACAGCATTTAGCATTCACCTCTTAATTTTACAGAATGATATCTTAATCCCGCAAAAGACACGTTAAGGCAGTCAATTGTTTCATCTAAAGGAGCACAAGAGTTAAGAATGTCAAATTTGCTAAAAAGACCTTGTAGAAACTCCTTAACAATAGCGGATTCAAAAAAAAATATTTCACTGTTTCATCCGAGTTATTGCACAAAAGACACGCCTAATCTATAACTATGCCAAATTTCAATAGTTTATTTTTGGTAATCATTCGACCATGCCAAAAAATTATCCCTAGACCGGGCCTTATTATTCTAACAGAAATGATTATACACCAAATCTTGCAATTGATCCTCACAAGATAAAAAATGTATAGACAGCATGAAAAATACTGACCATAGATGTTCCGTGCTAGCTGATTTTTGAATGAAATGATCATACCTTTACACTCTTCGGCACATGTAATGATTGTTTTGATAGTCCATGGTATATGTGACTTGATTTTCATGGTGAATATGTCTTTCCCAATTGATAAAGTTGTTGTGCACCCATTTAACCCATAAAAAATCCTTTTTGAAGAAGATATTCCATACATGTGACATCAATAAAGCAACATTTGCAATACAAAACTTTCTCAAACTCAGCCTCATTTTTCTTTGAGCTACAATATTTGTTCAACAAGATAGGAGTCTTTTTAAATTTCTCCACACCTGCCCAAAGAAAGGATCTACAAGTCCTTCAAGACTTTTATAACAGCCTTAGAAAAGATGGATTTTTTTCATACCAATAATTTGAGAGCGAGGCAAGCACATTCTTGACTAACACTAGTCTCCCAATATAGGAAAGAAATCTACTAGTCCATGATTTAATTCTAACTAAAATTGGATCAATCACAGGCCCAAAATCCATGACATTTAGTTTTTAGATGATAGTGGTACACCTAGATATCTAGTGGGTAATTTCCCTTTTAAAAACCCCATCAATTCGATCAATTTAGCTTTGACTTCATATGGGGAACCTACTATAAAAATTGTGATTTCTGCACATTTTCTAATAGACTAGTGGCCATTTCAATTTTTTTTAGCACCTACGTTATGCACAACAATAACTTTTTACTAGTTTTTGAAGACAATCATTAATTCATCTTGATAATACAAATGTATGATTTTTCATTTTTGCATATTTGGGATGAAAAGAGAAATCAGGTGATTTGCTCTTTTTTTCATATTTTTACTCAGATATTTCATTATGAGCACAAATAGATAAGGAGACATGAGGTCCACTTACCTGAGTCCTCTCTTACTCTAAAAAAAACTCACACAACTTTCTATCAATTTTATAGAAACAATCAGCAAAAGCTCTAAAATTTTTTAAGAGAGTGCTTCAAAAGTTATCACGAGTAGGGCTACAAATAAGTCGAGTAGGGGCCTGCTCGAGCTCAGTTCGACTAAATTTTAAACTAACTCAAACTCAGCTCGTACTCATCAAGCTCAAATTTTTTTTGGTTCAAACTGGTTACTTTTAAATTTTCTAAACTTTAGCTCGGCTCAAACTTAACTCTTTTATGAAACCTTTAGTTTCCAGTTCGACTTGAGACTTGAATACTTGAGCTCGGCTCAAATACACATGCTCGGCTCACAATGTATCTGTATTAGACTTTACAAATTAGCCCAAAAAGCTTTCATACTTGAAAGTAATGGGCTCACTAACTTAATATATAAAGAAGATTTTCCTGTCCAACATTACATTGGGTGATGTGGGACGTAATATATATGCAAATCTTTCATCGAGTCAGATTTGTAAAGTTCACTTTAATCTATATAATAATTTGTCCTCATAACTTTCACATCTCACTCCTTTTGTTACCATTTTAATTTTAGCATTTTTCTACTGACAGTACACTCATGAACAAGAAACATCATATACTTACGAAAAGATTGAAAGATAAAAAAATGGGTGAACACGGAGAACCAAACAAAACCAACTTCCCAGTTTCTGAGCTTTGAAAATAAATTTTCTAGATTCACTTACCCATGACATCATTGCATGAGTAAATTCTTGATAATGGAAGATTGAGTATTGTCCGCGTTGTACAGGAGGTTTACAAGTCTCTTGCGTAGATCTTCCACTTCTCTTTGCAAGTTCTTGATGTAGGTAACTTTAGCTGCGAAATCATGTTAACAAGATTAGTAGCTTGACAAATTTGAACAAGCTAGGTGTCTTCAAATTTCATATTTCTAACAATAACAAGCTGAGATACCTAGTCAGAGTGTGATTAGCACAGCTCAAGAAGAAGTTGGTCTCGCTTGGAAATCAGGTCGTGAATCTAATCATCTCTTATCCTTGAGGATCTCGACCTTCTGCTTGACATCTTGTCACCGAGAAAGGTGTAATAGCAGCGGTATAAATGAAGATCAAGCGCGACGTCAGATTGAAGAATAAAGATGTCATAGTGATTAATCTGTATGAGATGAATAGGAGGATGAAGAAGATGGAATCTGAGTTGATGTCGTGCATGAGATGCAGGTGAAGGTGGAGAAGGAAATGAACTCTACACAAATGCTGCTGAAATTGTTGCCATGCGAGGAAATAAGAAAGAAATCAATGCTCGATTTATGTTTACTGAAAATGTGGATTATTCTTGTTGAGAGTGCTTGACCTAGGGATGTGTAATTGTAAATATTTCTATTTAGACTTAAAAAAATGGGCTTGTTTGCCTCTATTATTCCACATCTTTTAAATTGAATGTATATGTGAGCTGATGAGTGTATATAAAAGTGTTTAACATGCCATTAGAAAGCCAAAATCAAAGGTGGTCATGAGAGTGACCGGGTTGAGTAAGTATTTGCTTGAAAAAGCTTAGTTAGTACTTATTTATTGTTGTTCATGAGCTTAAACGAGCTGAGTATCCTCGAGTTCGAGTTCAATTTTGAGTTCGACTCACTATTAATCGAGCTTAAAGTTTGAGTTCGAACTCGGCTAGTTTATTAGACTTTGACCGAACTTGTTTGTAAGTCTTTTATGAGTGTTTCGACTCGTTTGCAGCTCCAGTCATTAGCAAAAGATGAGATTGGTTTCCCTAAAGATCCCTTCCCTTAAGAGCTCATTCCTAAGGAGCCAAGATATGAGAAGGACTTTCTCAACACAGTTAGGATAGGGTTTAGAGGGTCTCACAATTAGAGCAAGATTATTAATAAATTTGGGTTGTTCAAAAAAGAAAAATTATAAGATGAGGGTGGATGCTAAGAAAAAACCCATCAAGATGAGATGAGTGTGTGGATGACCTTGACTGAACATCAATTTTATCAAAATCAAGGATTCATACCTCGGCCATCTCTATACCCTTATTTCTCCGTGTAAGACATATCCTATCCCTTAGGAGTTTTAACAGCTTGAGCAACCACATATTTTGTATCCTAGAAGTAGTTATTATGATATATGATAAAATCCTTCTAAAACAAACGATGCTCACATAAGGTGTGATCAGTAACCGCTACTGAGATATCTATGACATTTGTTTCGCTTATACTTTAGTTTGCGATGACCTCTTTAATATTTTAAACTCTTTTTGTAATTTCTTTGGATGATCAAACTTATTTAGTGAAACATTAAGATATTTTCTTTCATTTGATTATCTTTACGCATTTTATGTTCTATTCTTTCTTAGTTTACTTTTGACATTACAGAGTTTACTTTTGACATTACAGAACACATTTAAATTGATCCATAATATTATGATCCATTATTCAAGGAGCTCATTTTATTTTTTTTGTTTTAGGCCTTACAACATGAACAATTAGTTCAAAAGGGAATACACATATCAAATGCTAGAATCATAAAAGTTTATTTAAAGATCATTTACTATAATTCATGTTTATATTTTTGTATGATTGTTTGAATTCATTTTATATTTTTTAAAAATTTCATACAAATTAAAAAAAATTCAAAGTAAACAACATTTGATGCTCTTAATTATTGAATTCTAAATATATATTTTAGATGTACTGACATTCTTTTTCTTGAATGAATGTCTAAATAAGGTTGATTTACACAGTTCCAAATATATGTTTGCAATGGTTACACTTTATAGTTAGTTTGAGTTTTTACAATTGGGAAAATTGCGGGTGATTAGATTTTCAAATCTCATGGACACAAGACACATATTTTAAAAAATTCTATTTTTTCTTTGAAAGTGATTTAAAAATTTTTAGTGCTTATTTTACTATTAGTTAGCTAAAATGATCCAAAAGACACATATTTTTTGGCATATTTTTATACTCATTGCATTCGTGCTTTATGCTTTTAATTTTTGGGACAAACAAATTTTAAATGTGGAGCAATTTTAAAAGTGGATAAGAAATGAACTAATTTCAGGCTAAATCGCATAATAATTTGAGTGAAGTCCCAATTGTTTATTAGCCGTTTGTGTGTTTTTTTGCTCTTATGGGTCAAACCATGAAGAGAGGGGGTTTTGATAGCATTTGGAGTTAAATAGTGAAGATTTGAGCTTAAAAAGAGTTGAAATGGTGAAATAGAGGTGACATTCGACCATCTATCACTTGTATCTTGCATTATACTCAATCAAGTGTAGTGGATTTGACGCATTTATTTTGGTTTGACCAGTATGATGGGTTTGACCTCTCTGCATTGTACTCGACCAAATATGAATTTTTTTTTGTTACACAGTAAAAGTGGATATTGTTAGTTTTTTTCTCTTTGTCTCATACTAGACCGAGTATGTGACTACAATAGACGGATACTCCATCAAGATCTTTGATTTTTTCTTAACCATCAAATTTTGTTTTGATGATCAGCTAAGATCAGTCCACACATACTCTCTCGCCAATCTCATTTATCACATATAAGATTATCTCTGGATACAATAATTAAAATTATTTTCTCTCACCAATTTTAGTATTTTCAATAGGTTTTATTAATGATTTTTTTCCAAATGACCCTCTTTCCAATATTTCTTTTCCTTTATACTCTGGTATTTATATAATTTTCATTTTATCTTATTCTTTCACCATGTTTGTTTTTAGTTGCAAAGATTTAGATGACTTTCTTGCTATCACCTCAAGTTGTGTATCTATTTAGGAGATTTGTATGGAGAAATAAGTTGAAGCATGATGAGTTTGTTGATCCTAAGAATTTCTATAAAGTCTTAGTACTATTATCTAATTTCTTTAAGGTTTGTGATGATCATAGCTGGTTATCCTCCCTTACTTGCTCTTGTTTCACTATATTTATGTCTCGTTGTGGCTCTGCTAAACCAATTGTTTAACCGAATTGTCATGGTCTTTATGCCATGAACTTGGCTGCCAATGCTTTTAAAAGAGCAGCAATTCTCGGGGATGGTCGTGATTATTTTCTTTGGGCTTCTATGGCTGATTTACAGGGTTCTAATCCTCATTTAGCTGCAGGTTCTTTTTTCAGCACTGAAGGAGCTCTCATGATGGGCTTTCAATTGGATGATATCCAAGTGAAAAGCTCTTTCGGGCCTCCTTTCTAATTCTGAACAACACTTGTACAATGCTTATAGTGTCAGTCAGGTGCAGGGGTATCTAAGACAAAGGGTCCCTGAGTCTAGCCAACATAGTTAAAATCCCTTTATGACTCGGTATGCAACAGAGTTTTTCAATCAGTCACTAGCTTGCTAGCAACTACTCAAGCTGCTCTTCGGGTAGATTTTTATAGTTCTGCAGATATCTATAGATGATGTTTAAGTATATTAATTCTCATATTCTGTAATTGGTATATAAACATTTTTTACAATTATTCAATCCTAATCCAGTAATGTTTGAGGCATCGATCATTTTTTTCTAAACAAACAACGGTTATGACATTAATATAGTTTTCCTTTAATAATAGCTAATATTAAGTATATTACCATCACACTAATATGATCTTCCCTTAAAATTTTCATAAATAAAGTTTTATTTATAATATTTTTTTTATAACCATTTATAGTAGTATTTTTCTTCATAATTGTTGTTATTGACCTTTGAATTATGTCATATTATTGTCATTTGCAAATTGAAGTGTTGAAATATAAAGGGTAAAAGCATATCAATGCGATAATTGGAGTTTTTTTTTATAAAAAGCTATTACATTTTTAATACATTTTACTATACAACGAATACAGCAGGGGGAGCTCGCACGCACAGCTAGTCTTCTCAGTGGGTGGTTAGGGGTCATACCCCCTATGCGCCTTGTTATTCCATAACGACTCGTTGTGGGCCACATGTCTCACTCCTCCAATATATCAAATAATCAGAGTTCCCAATTGTGTTTTCTGAAGAAAACTATACACTATAAAAATTTATTTGTATGTAAAAGATGTGTATAAAATGTGTGAAAGCATAAAGTATAAGCATTAAATTTCTCAGTTTTTTATTTTACATGTGTGTAAGATCTGAAAAATCTAAGAAAACTGCACGTATTGAAACTTAATAGTTGAAAAGAGTTGCATTAAATTTTCTAATATAGTTAATTATTTAGTGTACATTTGGTACACCGTATAACATAAAAGAGTATTATTAATATTTGTATAAATAATACCACCTATTGAGAATGTATTATTAATAGAGATTTTTTCAAAAAAAAATTCTCTTCTACATTATTGACACTTATTCTTATTTTGAACTAAACACATAATTATGATAATAATAATACAATCACATTTCAAATACATGTTATCAAAAGTACACTTTTTTGAGGAATAAAATACTAATTCCAAAAAGGTGGTTTACAATTTTTAATGTTTACAGTACCATTAGTAGGGGTGAGCACCGGTCCAAAATCGGACCGAATCGGACCGGAACCGGAATCAAGAAAAGGTAAGGACCGAAGACCGGACCGGATTTGAATCGGTCTGGACCGGACCGGACCGGAAAATTCCGGATTTGGACCGGACCGGACCGGTTTGGACCGGAATCATAAAAATTAATTAAATTTTAATAAAAATGTGAATTAAAAGTAATTTTATTTATGTATTAAATAAGATATATTTCAGTATTTTAATAAAAATAATTTTTTTATTAAAAAATTACCAAACCGGTCCATTCGGTCCGGACCGGAATTTTCCGGGTTTGGACCGAACCGGAACCGGAACCGGAATCCCAAAAATGGATGGACCGAAGACCAGACCGGAATCCTTCGGTCCGGTCCGGTTCGGTCCATTCCGGTCCGGTTCCGGATCATTTTCCGGTCCGGACCGAATTTTGCTCACCCCTAACCATTAGAATCGATATTATTTATTTCCGACTAAGATTCCGAATCTTTAATATTTTTAAGTGGCGCCCTGCCGCGAGTCTGCTGAAGGGAAACAAGGTATTTTGACTGAAATTTAGTTATATTATATTATATTTATTTATTTATAAAAATGGACACGTTTGGGGTTCACATGAAAAGCCGGTGCGTTGAAAAGAAAACGCGTCATTTGGAACGGTCAAACTCGTCATGTTAAAAAAAAACACAAATATTCTCTTAACAATATATTAATAAGAAATAAATAAATAATGAAAGCGGCAGATATTCAAAAGTCTCTTCCACACAACACCAACATTTCACGCATTCATCCAATTCAACTCAAATCTCATTTCATCGTCACTTCCTTATTTAGGAAAAGCTGGTCTTTATTTTTATCATATTCTTTTTTTATTCAGCGTGTCATTACAAATATTACATTAGAAATCACAAACTTAAGTGGCAATTGATTGATGAGGGTATCTCCATTCAAGATTCGTGGAAGGATTTGTGTTAGGTCGCAAACTGTTTCATTTTGATTTAGAACATGGTTCGTGACACTCTGATACAACACAATTTCATCTGGATGAAGCGGTTTGTGGATTGATTATATACAACATTTTTAATTTAAAAGGATAAAACCCAAAAGTGGTCTTGAACTACCATCGCTTACCCAATTGCGGTCAGAACTACCACGATTTCCAAAAAAGGTGCGATGAAAAAAAAATTAAACTGATTTTCTAAAATAAAATTTACGATTACATTCCTAACCTAATATTATTACAAGACTTAGATTTGTGTGCAAAAATTACGTCGTTTGGTTATCAAAATAAATTATACCATTTTGCGCACATAAAAAAAACAGCGTCTTTTGATAACCAAATGACGTAATTTTCGCACACAAATTTAAGTCTTATAATAATATTAGGTTTGGATTGTAATGGTAAATTTTAATTTAAAAAATCAGTTCAATTTTTTTTTTCATTGCACCCTTTTTAGAAATCATGGTAGTTCTGACCGCAATTGGGTAAGCAGTGGTAGTTCAGTGCCCCTTTTGAGTTTTTCCCCTAATTTAAATGCACTGTATATAGTTTTTTGATGTAATATACGACGCTTTTTAAAAACACCGTCTATTATGTGATAAGACTATGTACGACATTTTTGTCTTGCGCCAGCCGAGCTTTATACAGCACTTTAAGTTAAAAACGATGTATATAGTTAGAGTTTTTTAATTAAATAATTTTAGTTTGTACAACGTTTTAAGATTAAAAGTACTTTTTTATGGTAGTTAATTATTTTGATCTATTTTAACCGTTTATGTAATATTGTTACAATATGAGTGAAAAATTTGTGAAATATAGATTTATGAGATACCTGATATGACATAATAAAATCTGACTTAACTTGACACATATCTATTTTTAAAGTTATTTCAATAAGGATGCCGTGATAAATACTTTGGATATTAAATTGAATAAACATAAATAAAAATTCTTTTATTCCAAATAATCCACTCTCAACTTACCAAAATTACTTCTGAATCCCATTAAATTTTGAATGCCGGTTATTCAAAATATATATGATAAGAATTTGTAAAACAAAGATATTATTAAAATAAAATCTAATAAGATATAATAATTAATGGATATATCTGGGAAAAAAATCACAATGTCATAATTGGAGAATCAATAGTAAGGGTGTGTTTGGTTAAGGGAAAATTTGGTAGAATGGAAAATTTGATAGAAAGTGCATTCTCCCATAGAATTCATTCTATTTCTCTTGTTTGGTTTTGAATGAATGTGGGAAACGTTAAAATATTTTTTAGTTTAAATAATTTTTTTATATTTTCATCTATTTTTTTACCAACTTTCTTTCTCATTTTCTCACAAATTTTTTTTTTATTTTCTACGAAACTTTCCTTTATATCAAACTTTCTCTAAACCAAACACAACCTAAATGTCTCCATCCCTTTCCATTTAACCCATCACTTTTCTCTTAGAGTATGTTTGCTTGAGGGAAAACATGGCCGAAAGGAAAATTTGGGAGAGAGAGTGGATCACCTCATGAAATTCATCATATTTTTTTTATTTAATTAACGATAAAATAAAATGAAAAAAAGTTAAAATATTCTTTATTTTAAATAAAAAAATTTCCATATTATTCATTTAATTTTTCTACAATTTTTTTTTCATTTCCTTATAAATAATCTGTTTATTTTCCACCAAATTTTTTCCAGTATTGGTCTTGAACATTCAAATTAATGCCACTACTATTACTCGACACAAGCACAACTTTCGTCTCTCTTCCTTCTCCACTTTGACTTTTTCCATCGATCAATTTCTTTGTAAAACTCCCAACTCCTCCTTCCCCGATTTTCAGAGATTTCCCAGTTTCAACGAAGAAGCGCAGGCAGAGGGGCGTCATGATGCCATCCAAAGGTCTCATCTTTCTCCTCTTCTTTCTCTTCCCCAGTTTCTTCCAAGCAGCCCTGCAGCAACGTGTCTTCAACTCCAGCGACGCCGGTATCGAATTCCCCACCCACATGTCCTTCAATGCCGCTGATTGCGCCTTCCCGTCCGATTCTTCAGCTCTTCACTCGTCAAAGTCAGAGCTGGGTGCTCCTATGAAGCTCCACCTGAAACGGACTCCGGGTCTTGGATCGGTATTCGACCTGCAGGCGAGAGACCTGCACAGACTCCGCGCGCATCGGAAGAGGAGCGCGGAGAAGACGGCGGTGCAGCAGAACAGGAAGCTTTTGGAAAAGAAGCCGCAGCCTCCGGCGGGGCAGCTGATGGCCACCTTGGAGTCCGGAGTCAGCCTCGGGTCCGGCGAGTATTTCATCGACGTATTCGTGGGTACGCCTCCCAGACACTTCTCTCTCATTCTCGACACCGGCAGTGATTTGAACTGGATTCAGTGCGCGCCTTGTCTCGATTGCTTTGACCAGAACGGACCTCACTATGATCCCAAAGCCTCCACCTCGTTTGAGAATGTCAGCTGCCGTGATCCCAGGTGCCGACTGGTCACGGCGCCTGAGCCCCAGCAGCAGTGCCAGTCTCAGCGTCAGGCCTGCCATTACTTTTACTGGTACGGAGACAGCTCCAACAGCACCGGCGATTTTGCGCTTGAAACCTTTACTGTTAACCTGACTACTTCTGTTGGTGGTGAGTCTGAGTTTATGAAAGTGGAGAATGTCATGTTCGGATGCGGCCATTGGAACCGGGGGCTGTTTCATGGGGCTGCCGGGCTGTTAGGACTCGGCCGCGGACCTCTCTCCTTCTCCTCCCAGCTTCAGTCCTTGTACGGTCACTCCTTTTCGTATTGTCTGGTTGATAGAAACAGCGACCCAAGTGTTAGCAGCAAGTTGATTTTCGGGGAGGACCGGGACATTTTGAGCCATCCTGAGTTGAATTATACTGCGTTCCTGACTGGGAAACAAAACCTGGTCGATACGTTCTACTATGTGCAGATAAAAGCAATCCTTGTTGGAGGACAACCTTTGAACATTCCTGAGGAAACGTGGCATGTTTCGTCAGACGGCAGTGGGGGAACAATCGTCGATTCAGGCACTACGCTCAGCTACTTCGCTGAACCCGCTTACAAAGCCATCAAGGAAGCCTTTATGGAAAAGGTCAAAGCCTACCCGAGGGTTGTCGACTTCCCTCTCCTCGATCCCTGTTACAATGTCTCTGGTGTCAAGACCCCGCTAGAGCTGCCTGAATTTGGAATATTGTTCGAGGATGGTGCGGTGTGGAACTTCCCAATCGAGAATTACTTCATCAGATTAGAACCGGAGCAAGTGGTTTGCTTAGCGATGATGGGCAGTGCCCCGGCATCAGCTCTGTCAATTATAGGCAACTACCAGCAGCAGAATTTTCACATCATGTATGACACAAAGAACTCGAAGTTAGGATTTGCGCCCAGGAGATGCGCAGAAGTGTGACAAGAAACTATTATCTTTCTTGATACATGAAAATTCATAACTGTAAACATCATGTATGGCCTCAGAGGCGTTCTGTATTTTTTCACAAGTTCTTTGATCGGTTAAGCGATTAGGGTCTGACTGACGATACATGATGAATACATAACCGATTCTATTTTCCCACGGTATGTATCATTTTTACCCGTTACAGTAATTCAATATGCGTCAAAATTCAAACTCAATCTCTGTCAGTTGCGCAAATTACATTCAGGTCTCGTTCATTGAGGAATGAGGATGGCGCAAAGCTGGAAACTCCACATCAACAAAATGGGTACAAATGTAATAAAGCCTTCTCTTTTCTGATTCTCCTTCAGTCTTCAAGTTTGATTGTTGTAAAGCTTTTCAAGGAGACACGCATAGCATGAGATTTCTTGTTGGAACTGAACACTCCAAATCTATACTTTGCTGCAGTGGCAAACAAAGAAGGGCTTCATGGAATACTTTTCTGCTGACTGTTTCAACAATACTTGGGGAGTTAAACCAAGTCACAGGCCTGCCTAACAAGGCAACTAAATGTAACTTTATGAATTAGTCTTCCGGGTCTCAGAACTTCATTATCAGAAACCACGTACGAGGCTTTATCACATGTTACTGTTCCCAATTTCAAATGACTTTTCTTCTTCTCTGCTTAACTCAGTCTCCTTTTTTTCTATCTTTTTGCAATTCTGCTTGTTCATTTTAATAGCCTCTTTGCGCATTATAAGCTGAAAGGCTTCTCTTGATATTTTGATCATGGAAGATTCATGACTTGGTTTGTGAAGCACTTTGATTCGGTTTAATATGTTTATTGTTTTTATGAGTTGCATTTTTAGTATCTTTCAAGCTACCCTGTTTTCGCAGTTTGAATTTGAGCTTGACTTGATAAAGCTAATAGCCGGCCAATCAATTGAGGCTGGTCATTGAGAAGTGATCTCAGTGTATACGTAATTTGGAAACCGAATTTACAAAACAAGTTTTCAAACACTTTAAGAGACTAAAAAATGCGGAGCAAGCAAAGCACATGTCTAACATGTTTTTCATCATTTGAAATTGGGAACTGATTTTGTCTGAGATCAACATGGCTGAAACAGTGGCCATGAAGCTGGGAGGATTAGTATGTGTTGTGCAGAGTTTCATCAAAGTGTGTTACAAGCCATTTTCAAGGCTTTAGAGCTCCGCTTTGGAAATATAACTGCCTTGGTTACATAAGCAGATACATATAACATCGTTTCCAACCAACAACGTCCAAGATCAACTAGGATTTGGTATTTGAGATGAAAATGCAACTTTTTCTTTGAAATAGTAGTTTACAGAGCAAGCTCAGCTACCAGTTACTATAGGACTGATGGAGCATTATAACTGTCAAGATCACAACAATATACTTTGTGTTGGAAAGCAGAGGTTACAGAATAACTGAACTATACTTGTCGTACATAATAATATACCAATGAACATGATTACATTATGAACGAATACAAAGTTGAATATGATTAAAGGAAACCAAACCGAATCACCAAAAAGGTTTGCCTTAGAGGAAATGAGTCCCGTATAAGTGCGCCCGGGTCAATGCTATATCCTCCCATGATAAGAAGTTTCAGCTGACTCTAGCTCACACAAGTAGGACAGCCTCCTCGAAAGCTTCTTCAGATAGCTTTTCCCGAAAGTAATAAGCAACTAAGTGTGCTTTGTGGAAGATAGTTCAAGAGAGATAGTGAGAAGTGTGTAGAGAAGATGTTCTTGCTATTGAGATAAGGAATGAAGTATGTGATGCTCCTCTATTTATACTAGAGAATGGATGTGGTGATTCCAAACAAATAAGGAGTGGGTAGCGCAACCTTCTCCTTCTTATCTTCTTCTGAGGGCGCTACTCCCCAGAAATGCATGGAACTCAAAGACTTCCTCCACACTTTCCAATTTGTCCACTTTCTCCATGAGCATCTATGAGTCATTTCACACTTGCTTCCTCCACTTTCATGAAAGCTTTTGATGTCTCCCAAATACAATTATCGTTGGATATTAAAAAATCCAATTATTATCAATGGATTTAAGAATAAAAGAATTCGTTTCTCCAAAGATAATCATAATCATATTTGTATGATTGTTACTAAATACATAATCCATATTTAGCTATTGAATTATTTGTAGTGATCCCCCATAAATTTGTTGATAATTACTTTGCAGGAATTTAGTATCTTGTCGTCGACAAAGGTATCTTTCGGGTTTGAACCTCATCTAAGTAGTTCAGCTCATTTCTCACTGAAACAGATGGAATATATCACCTTGAATCTGAGTCATCGGGTGTGGAGAAGTATTGCTGATAACAACAAGACACTAGCTATAGAAGCACTCTATAGGGTCGACACGTTTTGACCATGTGTCCCCGATCTTGTGTCATGATTTTTTTGAGGAAGACCCTCTCCTTTATCTGCTACCTCTCAGTAGCATCCACTAGTTAGACCACTCAAAAGTTGCACTGCTTACATCTCGTCAGAATATGACTTTGATATCATTCAAAGTATTTCACTCTTACTTTATTTTCTGTTACATCATCTCTCAATCCATGGACAATGACTCTTTTATATATATATATATATATATATATATATATATATATATATATATATATATATATATCTTGTTTTTAATAGATTCTCAAGCCACGTAACAACTTATTTATACCAATGTATTGCTTAATGGCAGTCAGAATGTGGGGCATCTTGCGAAGAATCCAATGTTTTATTCGAAGAGTAAGCATATTCAATTGTGATATCATTTTGTTCGGGGTTGATAGGAAAAAAGATGCCACGTTGAAAAGAATATTTGAAATAAAGAATCCCGCAGACATGATAATGAAAGTTGAGATCATAGAGATATTGAAGTTGTACATTACTTTAGTTGACCTTCAGAATTGATCAAGTGAAGACGTTGAACTAGTGAAAACTTTTATCATACACTATTGATTACATGAGTTACACAAAGAGCTAAGTTTAGCTTCAAGTTGGATATTGTTAGCTGTGAAGCTAATTATAGAGATTAAGAAATTACGTAATATTAGGAAATAGGGGTTATAACTTATTGAGAAAAACCTCAAAAGGGACCCTGAACTTCCACCGGTTATCTAATTGCGGTTCGAACTATCACGATTTTCAAAAATGGCGCGATCGAAAAAAATTGAACTAATTTTGGATAATACTTAAGATCAGTTTATTTGAACTCTTAAATATAATTGATCTTATTAAATTTGTTGAAAATTATTGATGATTGAATATGAAAAAACGTCGTTTTCTTTATGTGCGCAAAACAATATTATTTAATTTGATAACCAAACAACATACTTTTCGCACACAAATCTAAGTCTTATAATAATATTAGATTAGAAATGTAATGGTAAATTTCATATTAAAAAATATGTCCATTTGTTTTTCATCGCATTTTTTTTGAAAATTGTGGTAATTCGGACCGCAATTAGGTAAGTTGTGGTCGTTCATGCCCATTTTGGATTTTATCCCTAATTTATATAATATAGGAAATGCTATTCAATTAGATTTTCTTAATACTAATCCTAGTAGAATATAAGTACTAACTTATTTAGCACAAATTCCATCCCAATTACATATCTCAGTGCTATTGTAATTATCTTCTAGACAAAAAAACTAAGAATCTACTGCAGTCCTGGACAAATGAAAATTCATCGAACTCCGTAAGTTTTTTTATTTTTGTATCTTATTTTGTTTATTTCTTTTATATAAAAGGAGTTGGTCTCAGTCCTGTTAGTAACATGATCTCCAATACAGTGTTAGCTATCATTACCATCAATAACTTTTAAAGAAAGAAAAAATTAGTTGCCATGGAAAAATGAACTAGAGAAATTCCTGGTGGTTTACACCATTGGGTGCTAACAAGAGAACACTAAGCCTAAAATGTACAGCTGCTAACTGACATTCCTATGGCAGAAAAATAATAAAGTTTGAATGTCATGGTATGATTTCAATCATCTGATCTCAAATACTTTCTCAGAATGCGTCTATCAGCACTCAGCAGCGTTTTTTTGTTAAAAACAAACAAATCAAAGAACCTTCGCTGCATTGACAGATATCTTCAGCAGAGTTTTTTTTTTTATCACAGGGTGGATATCAACAAGACCAATCAGTCAACAGTTCACTCCACACGAACCCAAACATACACCAGAAAATCAGCCTCGTAGAAAATCAAACTAAGTTAATGAAAAGGAAAACAAAAGTGAAACTTGTAGAAATTCTTTGTTTGATTTAGATGGAAAATTTTGAAGTAAAAAAGTGACATGGGAAATATCATAGTACTCTGATTTAGATCTTCCTTTTAACAAAACTATATCGTAGTTGAACCAGATGCACAATACAAAAGGCTCCTACTTCACGGTGTTGACTGGATTCAAGACTATAATATTATGCTCGTGTGACCAAGAGATAAATAAAAACAGACAAAATGGACAACCTAAGACTTCTATGTACGATCAAGTAACATCTGATGCTTTACTACACTAGAAGGGAGGAGGAGAAATATAGAATTTGTGCAAGTCAAGGAAAGAGCTGTACATAACTGGTTGCTATAGCGATCCCTAATATTATAAAGGGTGGAAGTAGAATAAAGGCGCCGATAGTAGCAAAAAAGACGGAATCATTCCTTTGAGAAACCTCAGTAAGGTAAGCCTGTCTTTTGATGTTTCTCTTCTGGGAGATAGTTAGAAATGCAGCACTAACCTTCTTAAGATTTTTACCGAGTGGGATTGTGAAGTCATCATCTCTGTCTCCCACTAGATTTGCTAGCTGCTGTCGGATTGTTTGTTTCTCAGCATTTTCATAACCTGATAAAAAGAATCAATTGATAAAAGGTTAGGTAGAGTCTCAAAGCTGATTAAGTTGAATTGAGAGGTGGAGACTGAGTGGACCATCATCAGCTGTGGAACCGGTGAGTTGATCCAAAAGGTCGATTTGTATGCGTGCAGAAGATGAGGAGGACCCTGTCAGTGAGAGTAGTGATGAGTTGTGAGGTTCAGTCCAGGTGGAACATCCAAATGAGCAAACAGGATGCCATTCTAATCTACATTGACTAACTATGGCAGATCAAACAAGTCTAGTTATCGACATAGGTACCAGCTGATGATGGTGAGTTGCTTTGCTTACTTGAAAATGAAGGGCGCGGAGTATCTTCTTCTTCAGTAGCGATTTCTTGACCCTCAGTGCTTCCTTGAGATGGGGTTTTTTCTGCAGGGGACCTGAAGGAGGAGGAGGGGGTGGAGACGAGGAAGATGCAAGAACTGAGCTGCTTACTTTTGTTAGGAGGAGGAGGAGGAGCAGTAAGGTTGTGGTTGAGGAGGAATGGAGAAGAAGTGTAGTTTGAGTTTGGAGTACGAGGTGGAGTGGGAGGAGACACTGAAGTGAAACTGAAAGCCATTGATTTTATCATCTCCATCATCAACTCCTCTGACCCTCACACACCTCTCAAAGTTCATGTGGTCATCGCCAATTTTGTTTTGTTTAAAAATGTGGTGTAAAATGAGATCGAAAATTATTAAAAAATTATTATTTTTATTAGTGTTTGATATTCATCAAGATCGCCTCAAATGTTATTTGCGGTTTGCTTTGGAAAAAAAACGCAAATGGTATTGACTATCTGTCTCATGTAGGGTAAAATTAAAATAAAATAAGAAGAAATCGTTGGATATTTAACAAACGAAATTTCCTGGTTCCATTATTAATACACAAGGCACAGTAGCTTAGAAAATTTATTAGTAATGGAACCAGGAAATTTCGTTTGTTAAATTTCGACGGGTTTGGATCGGTCCGGTTCAGAAAAAATTAAAAATCAAACCAAATTATTTAGTCATCGATTTTTTGAAATTTGAAACCGAAAATTTAAAATGGAACCGATCCATTAACATTTAAAACCGAACCGAACCAATCGATTTCAAATTGAACCAAACTGAACCAACCGGAATCAAACCGAACTGACCGATTTCAAATCGAACCACACCAACTGGGACCGAACTGAACCGACTGGGAGCGTCGCGATGCTCCCAATCCTATTCTGTTATATATATAGATTACCAAACAACATTATTTGATTAGTCAAATGACTTTTGTTTATTTCTAAATCAGCAAAACAACTTAATTTGGTGAGTTGATATAGATGGGTATGTCATCAAGTGGTTGCCAAGAGCTATCACTCTTTCGTGTTCCGAGATCATCTACTTCTGTTTGCGACGTTGTTTTAATTTTGATGAAAACGACGTCATTTTACATTTTACACGCTAAAACACCGCACAATAATTCACCAGTTATGCTTTTATATTCATCAGTTATATATATCATTCACCAGTTCTGCTTTTATATTCATCAAATATATATATAAGCTTAACTGATGAATAAAGAAGCAGAACTTATGAATATTCACTTGTTGTGCTTCTTGTGCTTCTATATTCACCAGTTGTATATATAAACACAACTGATGAATATAGAAGCAGAACAGCTGAATATTCACCAGTTGTAGTTCTATATTCTCCAGAACTGATGAATATTCACTAGTTGTGCTTCTATATTCATTAGTTGTGTTTCTATATTCACGAGAACGGATGAATATTCATCAATTGTGTTTTTATATTCATCAGTTGTGTTTATATATATAATTGATGAAAATTCATTAGTTCTGCTGAATATAGAAGCACAATGGGTAAATATTCATCAGTTTTGCTTATATACTCTCTCTGTCCTCTTTTACATGTCACTTAATCGATTTTTTTTTGTCCACTTTTACTTGTCACTAACAATTTTCAATGCTTATTTAATATCAACAACTACCTTAAAACGTCAAACATTAATCACTTGTTTATCATAATCAACAAAAAAATCATTCATCACCAGTAATAATCTACCAATTTTACTTTTTGCACGAATTTTTTGAAAAAAACATCAACCACCTACTCATTAAAATTGTTCAACCGCTAGCATTAAATTTGTTCAACCGCTAGCATTAACTTCACCTTAATCTACTCAAATTAACCTTAAACGACATGTATTAGAGGACGGAGGGAGTATTCATCAGTTCTGCTTATATATACAACTGATGAAAATTCATCAGTTCTGGTGAATATAGAAGCACACTGGTAAATATTCATCAGTTCTGCTTGTATATACAACTGATGAATATAGAAGCACAACTGGTGAATATTCATCAGTTCTGTTTATATATTCACAAGTTGTGTGGTGTGTTTAATATGTAAAACTTAAAATAATGTCGTTTTCATCAAAATCAAGACGACGTGACAAATGAGAGTAGATAATCCCGGAGTGTCCAAGAATTTGCGGGCCAAGAGATAAGATGATCGGTCCATCATTTGTAAAATCACAAATTACTCCACATTAATTATTAAATGCGTAAATTTTTTTTTGTATTTATCTTATCTAATGTCACCATAAACTTGATAGATAAACTTGAACTAAGGACCGTGTTAAATTTAACTTTTACTATAATCAGCTTTTGGTGGCCTAGGGTTTGACGCCTGATCTTAGCCACATCTCTCAAAAACGGTAAAAAATCTATTCCCAACAAGAATAATTGAATATAACAACAGCAATGAGTGGATGATGACGATGATGATTCACAAGTATCTGTGTATGGGAAGTTGTACAATAAATATCAATGAATATGGGAATTTTAAAATTATTAGAATATGGATATAAATTTTTTTTATTTTTACTTGTTACCTACAAAATTCATGAATAATCAATCGTTATGTGAAAAATGGAATCGAAACACTATATACATCCAACATATCTATGTAAATTTTAAAAAAATTTTAAACATACCATTAGTAATTTTAAGCCACTAAATTAGCGAATAAGTTTTCTCAAATTTTTAGAGCTACGTTTTAGAAACGGGTATGAAAATGAGATACGAAGCCATCTCGAAATTTCATTGCAATTTATTTTCTCCGTCCTCTAATACATGTCAGTTAAAATTAATTTGAGTAAATTAAGGTGAAATTAATGCTAGCGGTTGAACAAATTTAATAAGTACTCTTTCTATTCTCTTTTGCATGTCATTTAACTGATTTTTTTTGTCTGTTTTTACTTCTCGTTTAGCAATTTTCAATGCATATTTTATATCAACAACTACCTTAAAACATCAAACATTAATCACATCTTTATCATAATTAATAAAAAAATCATTCATCACCAGTAATAATCTACTAGTTGCATAAATTTTTTTAGAAAAAATATAAATCACTCACTCATTAAATTTGTTCAACCGCTAGCATTAACTTCACCGTAATTTACTCAAATTAATCTTAAACAATATATAGTAAAGGACGGATGGAGTAGGTGGTTAATATTTTAAAAAAAAATCGTGTAAAAAGTAAAATTGATAGATAATTACTGATTAAGTAATAATTTTTGTATTGATTATGATAATGAAGTAATTAATTTTTGACGTTTTAAGATAGCGATTGATATTAAATACCATTGATAAATAAAAATGAATAAAAAAATTTGATAAAGTGAGAGAGTAATGTATGTATGATGAGAAGTTTAATCCATTGGGAAACAAAAACAGAGGAAATATAATGAAATTCAGATGTGAGGAGACAGAGCATGAAGTAACTAATCAAGAAGAAGAAGAAACGTTGATGAATGAATCTGGAATAAATACGGAGTTATTCATTATATGTGGCAGCCGCAGCACAAGAAGAAGAAGCAGAGAGTGGAGACGACAACCACAGCCTCGAGAATGTAGAGCAGCTTGAAGACGAGCTTCTCCACAATCCTGCCCTGCAAATCCAACCCCTTCCAGCGGAAAGATGGCAGGTTGGGGAATCTCTTTCTCCAGCCCCACCACTGATACGACTTACTGCTGCTCTGTTGCTGCTCGCCCTGCAAAACCATCCTGCTCGACGACCACGCCGCCATCTCAACTTCTTCTCTTTGATTGAATCCTCTCAACCTGCTCCGCCTCTCACCGCTGCGCCTGCTGTATTGAATTTAAGATGTTGGTGAAGAATGATAATAGACAGGGAGAGAGGTGGGGGGAGAAGAAGAGACAAAAGATGAGACAAGTGTCAAGTGATGTATGTTGAGATTAACGTAGTGAAATTGGTTTTTGTGGAATGAGTAGTAGTAGCTAGATAGCTGATAGCTGTAGGAGAGAGAGAGATGGAGGTGGGTGGACATATGATATGAGACGAGTGCTCTGTTTCACATCATTTTCATAACAGAACAGAGTAGTCGTTGGTTTTGATGGTGGATGGATGGATCGAATGGATTATTAGCTGTCGTGAACGAGCCAGCCTGCCAGCCGTTTTTGATCCGTTGAAGACCAAATATTAATTAAAAAAAATTAAAAAATAAATAAATTTATTAATATAAATTACATCATACACACTTTATTAACGAGATATAAAATCTAAAAGAGGTTGTGAAGTACCAACGCTTACTCAATTGCGGTCAGAACTACTATAATTTTAAAAAAGATGCGATGAAAAAAAAGACTGATTTTTTAAAATAAAATTCATCAATATATTTCAAAGCTAATATTATTATAAGATCTAGATTTGTGTGTGAAAATTATGTCGTTTGTTATCAAAAGACGTCATTTTCTTTATGTGCGCAAAATAATATAATTTATTTTGATAACCAAGAGACGTAATTTTCGCAGACAAATCTAAGTCTTATAATAATATTATTTTAGAAATGTAGTGGTAAATTTTATTTTAGAAAATCAGTCTAATTTTTTTTCATCGCATCCTTTTTGAAAATCGAGATTGTTCTGACCACAATTAGATAAGTGATAATAATTTCAGGATTCTTTTAAAAAAAATTTCCTATTAATAAAATTCAAATTTAGATGGAGATTGTCAGAAATCAAATGATAACTCATTTTACCTCCGGACCAAAAATCTGATGGCAAAAAAAAAAAAAAACTATTAATTTGGAAATGATTGTAAAATTGTTAGGGAGAAAGTGGATGTTTCCATTGGAGATGGGATTCAACTCTTCTCGACGCGTACGAACGAAACGAGCAGACAAGCAAATGAGTCTGTCTGATTTATTCTCCACCCGACGACACTCTTTCTTGCTTTTTCCACAAGGCAAATCCCATTTTTTCTGAGAAAGTTTTGGTTAGACACAGTACACAGCAGATATCCTAAAAAAGAGTTGATACGTGACAATATAAAAAATCTTGAGTGACATGTGATATTTCCTCATTGATTTTGATTTATTTTTTTAATTTTTTAACGCGCCGCATAACTGGTTAGAAAATCATGTGACGACCTCATTAATGTGCCACATAATCAAGAATTTCTCATTGTCTTGTTCATTATTAAAACAAGACCCAGCTAGCCCAATTCTCATTTGTCTTCTAATTAACAAGTAGTTTGTTGTATATTCCATACCTTAATAAATTGGATTAAATTAAAAAATATATCTCAAATTATCATTCAAAATCATAGCAAATACCAAGCAAATTACACTCAGAATTTCGACCCCGAATTAATATTAACTTAAATACTTACATTTTGTGTTTGATTTTAGGAAAATATGGGAGGAATAGAAAATGAAATGGAAATTTGGAATGATTTCTATGTTTAATGCTGAGAAAATTTTCCAGAAAATAAAATTAGATGAAAATATTAGAAGGAAATGTTCGCATAATCAAAAATATTTAACACGTTCCCCCTTAATTTTTCATCGTTAATCAATTAAGAAAAAATGAGATGGAAATTATGATTATAATTAATTTTCTCTCATTTTTCTCTCCACGTTTTTTTCTAAATCATGCACAGGGTTAATATACCCAGATAAATATAAAACTTTTACTTTATTGCAAAATAATCCAAAATTATTCTCTATCCTTCGCAATTTTGATCATCCACCATTTTGTCAACGGACCCTAATTTTTTTAAAATACTCATCGCCTAATTTCGAGTTTAGTGGAAAGAAAATAACTGAGAGAAAAAAAATCGAGAGGACACAGATAAGTAAAAGGTTGTTTCTTAGGTAAGAGAAGGATTCAAGAGCAATTGGTAGGCATAAATACTCAAATATGAATTTTTTTTTCACAACCTCAAATTAAAATTTCTCGAACCGTCACTGTATCCGCCCATCAACATGATGAGTGTTCCCCCTCCTTTTTACTTGCTTACATCAGAAAGTTATATTGTGCAACATATATATTGTATATTTTCAACTTCATTGAGGTCAATTTGATTTTTGAAAAGTTAAATATGACTATTTTTGAACTTCGGAAACTAAAATAATATATAAAAATTAAAAAAATTCAGTAGGATCTTACATCCCCACGGACCAAAGCATAGGTCCATCACCGACACAAATCGGTCGGTTCGGTTTGAAATGTTAGTGGTTCGGTTCGTTTCCTCAGTTTCAAATTTTAAAAACCGTTCAGTTTAAAATGGGTCGGTTCGGTCCGATTTGAAATGTTAATAGTTTGGCTACAGTTTCAAATTTTAAAAAACCAATAACTAATCATTTGGTTCAATTTTTAATTTTTTTCTGACTGAACCGTCGGTTCGACGGGTACTTTCACTAGTAGCTTAAGAATATCCCAGCTCAATTTATAAAGCTTGGGTTAAATATGAAATATTCAAATTTCACAAATGAAAACATTTTAATAAAAAATTAGTCAAATATTGATCAAAATAATTTCATCAATTAGATTTTCATATTCATCACGTCATTTGAACATTCATAGTCATCAATCAAATATTTGTTTTTCTCTATTTTTCTAAATATGATGTTTTCATTGTCAAAAAGAAATATAAAGAATGTTAGAAGTTTAGCTCAAACAGTATATAACCTTAGCCATGATGGTCAGAGAAGCAGACTATCTAATGATATGAAGCAAGTCTATTCTATGAGCTCAAACGATATTGAACTAGGAAGATTTCAAAGCAGACTGAAGAAAATTGAGATTGCAATATACTGAATAGTTTTCATGACTTGACCTCTTGAGAAAGGAACATCCTGAAAGACAACATTATTCATAACTCTCCAGATATGATAGATACCAGCATATATAAAGAGAAATTAAGCAGAACTGTTTAAAAACTCAAGAAGAAAAATTCGTTGACGCTAACCATGTAATCATTTGAGCTCATGATAGGAATGATCAAGAAGGCCAATCGAGACATAACATGAAACCTGATGTGATGAGTCATTGAGAATATATGCTGACATTGGAAAAACAAGTGATCTAAAGATTCTAGACACACATCACAAAGTCGGAATAATTCAGTATCTAGAAGATCGAGCCTCAACAGTCTACATATTCTTCAGATGAAGAATAGTTAGAATGTCAAACTATGTTTCAGATATGTGAGTTTCTTCCATCGTCATACGTTCACATTCATTATGTGATGATATTCAAAACCTTTTTTATGACATGAATTAAATAATATTATATACTTGATGTGACTCATGCATCACTATCAACTATTAGTGTAATCTCTAAGTACTTGTCTATACATCTTTCAAAAACACCTCACATGCTTTTATCCCCAATTTTGTTAAATAGAACCTTGCACGACACCAAACGAAGCCCCTATCAAAATTTAGCTAGATGAGACATTGCTTACATCCTCGCTAGGGGTTTCAACTGAGACATACCATCAACAATGACATCCTCACTTGTTTCTTTTATGGGAAATCATGGTGTTTTTGTTTTGGGGATCTTGATTGAACATATGCTTTGCCTCCTAATGATATTTTATAGATTTTGATACCTCCAAATACGAATATAAATTTTGGGTTAGTCGATAACAATGATTCCCAAAGTGAACAGCTATTCCAATGCCCAACCACTTCTACATGCATTACATTCGCATCCATATTAAAGTTGCCCAAATCCCAAATTACACGACAATTTTCTTGTGGGCAACTTCAACTTTCATCAGCCAAAACATCAAGAGAAGCTCCCAACAAAAGTTTATAAATAAATAAGCGGCTACATGAAGTTCATTGATTGAGAGTCTTCTAGTCTAGTCCTACCCACTCTGGCAAGAAAGTTTGAAGAGTGGAAATAAGTGTGGATTCAGAAAAAATATTATATAAATTAATTATGAAAAAATAATAGTGTATATATATATTGTATATTTTAAATTTAAAATAAATTAATTTGATTTTTAGAGGGTTAATTATAATCATTTTAAACTTCATAAACAAAAATAATAAATAAAAATAAACTAGATTTTTTTTCTGCTGATTGGTCCGACTCCACTAGATGAAGCGTGCATCAACCACTGATTTGTGAAAATATAGAAGCACAAATCATCTGATGAATATAACATGTCAACTGATGAATATAACAACACAACTAATGATGAATATAAAAATCATATGATGAAGATATAATTACATCTGATGAATATATAAGAAAATTGATGATTATAAAATATAATTGATGAATATTTTAGTTCATCTGATGAATATTCAACTCACTTGATGAATATGTAAATCATATGATGAATATAGTAGTCTATCTGAAATAAATCATTTATTGAAGATAGCAGATCAACTGGTAAATATAGTGACACAACTGATAAGTATATAAGCACAACTGATGAATAAGAAGAACAAATCATCTGATGAATGCAGCTGGTCAACTGATGAGTATAGCAGCACAACTAATGAATATTCAACATATTCCTCAGTTGTTCTTATATATTCATCAGTTGTGCTTATATATTCATCAGTTGTTATTGCCGAGCGCAACATGAGATGTGTGTTTAATGTGGAACTCGTAAAATGACGTCATTTTTCACAAAAAATAAAACGACGTCGGGACCGAAAACACCTATTCTTCGAGCACCCAAGAATTTGCGACTAGGTAGGGCCTTCAGGTGAATACTGCACCTCTGGGAGATGCTTTCGCTAATCTAATATAATTCAAGTAAAAAATAAAATAAATCCAAAAGTATAGAAAATTTAAATGTATTAATTTACCAAATAATAAAAAATACTATGACATGATGAGAAATGCTATCATTATTCTGCTGGAAAACTAATCATCTGACGAATATCTTTATTTATTTAATATATATATATATATATATATATATATATATATATATATATATATATTTATTACCAATATAATGAGTATCGAATTGTTAAAAATTTAAAATGAAGACATGCATGAGGGATGCTATCATTATTCATTTATTGAATATTTTCAATCATTGTATAGATATTGATATAAATATAATAAATATCTCGCTATACAAAAATAAACGATACAATTAATTACAACATGCATATTCTTTTGATGAATATAATTATTTTTCTAGTGAACAACACTCCTCATTAATTGAATGTTGTTATAAAACTCTATGAAAATATAAAATAAAATATTTAAAATTAATATGAATCAAAGATACTCATTTGATGAAAATAATCACTCTTTAATGAACTTTTTTTCCGTCATTGGATAATGTTTCTATCAATTGAATAAATATTTAATTAAAAAGAAATTTATTAAAAAATATGCATGTGCTCCCTCCGTTCTGTTGTAGAAATCGTTTAAAATTATTTTGAGTGGATGAAGAAGATAATAATGATAGCGATTAAGTAAATTTAACAGGGAGTATGTGGTTAATATATTTTTTAAATTTTTTACGAAAAGTAAAATTGGTAGATTACTACCAATGACTCATGGATGGACCGAGAGCACCCATCTAGATAGGTGCTCTCACTCTAAAACGACGTATTTTTGTGTCATTTTCATTAAAATTCCATCATTCAAATTCCATCTAGATAGGTGCTCATCTGATGAACTTGTTATCAAATATGATAAACATATTAGCTCATCTGATGAACATTTCATCTTGTGAACATAACAGCTCACCGATAAACATAGTAGCTCATTTGATGAACATATAATTAAATTTGATGAACATATCACCTGATGAACATAATAGATCATCGATGAATATAATAACTCATCTGATGAACATATCGTTTCATATGATGAACATATCATCAAATGAATATAATTAAAATTAAATGAACATTCATATAAAAAATTAAATTTATTTAATAATTTTTTATTTAAATTTTTATAAATCATGATAATATATATTTTTTAATTTTTCTAATTTTTATTTATTTTTTACTATTTTTTTGAGAGAGGAAGAGATATTTTAGTGAAAACGACTCAAAACTATGTCGTTTTCAAGCAAGAGCACCCAAAAATTTGCGAAGTACTATTGGTGAAGAATAATTTTTTTATTGATTATGATAATGAATTGATTAACACTTGATATTTTAAATTAATTATTGATATTTAATATGCATTGAAAATTATTAAGTAACAAATATAAATAGCTAAAAAAAATTCAGTTAAATGATAAAAAAATAACAGAGAGAGTATTCATTTGATGAATGTTGACATTTTATGAATGTTGTAATTCACCTATGTTACTCATTTAAGATGATTGAAGTCTATCGTTATAGAACGAGTCCTCCACCAAATTGGTTTCAGACGGACCCAATTGAAAAAGTTGCAATGGCCTATCACCTGCTGACTTTTCCACAATCCGTCAACACGCGTTTGAAACCTTCGAGAAGGTGCAAGTGTAATAAGTAGCATCTTTTACCAGACGACGGTTCGTCTGCTGATTTTTCAGTTCTTTTGTCAGTATCTTCTAAACATACAAAGAATGTCAAAAGTAAACATGGTTGGCAAGTTACTCTCCCTCCCTATTTTTTGCCAGCAAGAATCATGGAAATCTGAAGACCTCTGCTGAAGGCCTGGTTAAAGAGCAGTCGTGTTTGGAACTCCGACACAAAGGGGAACCATGATAGAATGGCTATCGGCATGAAGATCAGCAGCCCCATTATGTATTCATATGCTCTGCCCAGCTCCTTTATCGAATCCCAGATCCCCATCCCCTTCAACATCGGCCTGCATGCTTGCCCAATCTGTACAAAAAAAAAAAAAAAAAAAACTTTTAACTTCCTTCAGAGGCTGCAACTGAGAAAACAGTTTCCTACAAGTAATTTCCTCAAGAACCAATTCGATCACGTACTATAATTCACTGACAGATTGCGCTACTCAACTATCGAAATGTGACAGAGAATTATATGACTTACTAGCAGAATCGCCCACCCAGTGGGCATGAAGGCGAGAATGGAGGCAAATATGTCTGCCAAGGTGAGGTTACACACCACAAACAGAACAGTCATGATTGACACAAAACCAAGAAATAGAAGTCCCTTCACGATCCTGAACATGAGTTGAAAGTCAGTTCCAAATTTCCGCCTGCCCACTGACACCATCTGAGAGAAACCACGAGACAGCCAAACAAAATCATGCTAGTTAGTTGTTTGATATAAAAGGTCCAATCTTACGTATATTATTCATTTGACGGTGCTTTGAACTAGCAGAAGAAAGTAAATGTTTATGCCAATTGCCAGCATAATCATACTTCGATTAAAACATAAAAAAATAGAGACATGATTACTATCTAGGACCCCAAGGTACTGCCAGACAATCATCAAATACCTTCAAAACGGCGAGAGCAGATCCCATAACAACCCAGGATAATCCGTATACCTGCATGAATCATAAATCGATGTGAAGTGGGATGCAAACATATAGAGACTTTAAAAAAAAAAATCTGGAAAATTCTTTACCCAGAAATTCTTGTGGTGGTGGGTGATGTGAAGGTGGTACACAATGCCATACTGATAGATCAAGAAGCGCAAAGAAAGAACTATCTCAAGTAATCTTCCTCTAATATTTGTACTTTTTAGATGCTCTTGTTCTCCGTCCCACCAGGACTCCCAACTCTTCTCCGGCTGCAAACCAATCCCACCACGATTGCCCATCCATCTTTTCCAGTCTGTCCAATCATCCACTGTCTTTTGCCAGTCAAAACCAGATGGATTGAACACAAATGGACCAAAAAGCCAGGAAGCAACTAGAAACCACATGGAGAAAGTTATGAACAAGTAGAGAGTCGAACTCCGGTATGACTCTGAGTAAATTTCATACACCAGCAAGAGTATAAGCAACTCCAATCCCTTCACAAAATGACTTCGTGAGTATTGCCTATAATTTTCAGCAAACTTTGCATGAAAAACCACAAATCCTCTGCCAGTAGCACGGTATTTTGAACCTCCATGCAAAATAGTCCGTCCAAAATAATGAGCCTTTGTTCCAAGTTGAAATGTATAAAACACAGATGCCAGTTGGAGCTGCATAATTACGAAATCACCAAGTGCAGTACGAAACCCTCTCTCTAGCCCGATCTCCATCATCATGGGAAGTACTAGCAGCAAACCTAGCTGAAAGACAGATTGTGAGGCTAAGGCCTTTTCGAGATCCTTGCTTTGATCAATTACTGGTTGCTCTATTATTGCCTTCTCCAAACCACTAAGAACCAAGTACAGTCGTCCATACAAAAATACATAGACAATAAGCACTGTGATCTGTAAATAAGAAGATGAAGAAACATTTCAGTTAAATGTTTGTCCCGGTGCTTTTTACTTGATAAATACCACAGTACAGTTTGGCGACTCTTGAAACTAAAGAGGCCACTCCATATCAGTCCCTCATACACAACCAAGCTTTTGAACTAAGTCAGCAACCAAGCAGTTTGGTGCCAATAGTGACAGTCATCCATGATTGAGAAAGGAAACTAAACTAAAATATGTAGTTTGTCAGCGTTTTCAATGAACGGACTCGACGGAACAGAAGCTCATTAAACAAGAGCACTTACCATGCTACTGAAATAGAAGCCAACAGTTGTGAAGTAATATGACAACATCCTGAAGAAGTCAAATCGACGGCCGAGACGATAGACATCTCTACTTAGTGTTTGCTCACCGTTTCCATTTGCCACCTTAGCCTCAAAAAGAGATATTTGATTCATACCAACATCGCGCCCCTTTCCTACTTGAATGTATTCATGGTGTGTTATATATCCACCACGCAACGTTGAGTTGAACCCTGTAAATTAGCCAAGTTAGCTGAAATAATTTTTTGGCTTATGTGGTCGTCTGACAGACAGATTATTTTACCTGAAAAAATGTCCTCGCTTAAGTTAATTATCTTTGAAGCTTTGCTTATACCACCTCTGGTTATATGGAAGATTCTATCAAAAATATCTGGATGTCCATAATGAAACCGCACTCTGCAAAAGCACCAGAAGTTAATAATGGATGATGATGACATTAAGGCTTCTGATGTCTTAGATTATGACGTGAATGCTGTCTGCAAAATGCTTTCGGTCGAAGCACCCTATCGGAACCCAAATTATTGTAGGTTCACAAACAACAAAGAGAACCACAAATCTCATAGCCTTGTCTAACTCGAATATAAATTCGACTATTCAAATGTATAAATGCATAATTTTTAAAAGTGGATTTGAGACCAAGAAAACTAGGCGACCTCAAAATTGGATACCAAAATCAAATGATGTTCAGTTCTCAGACACTCTAATGCGACCAGGAGTCCTAAACCTACACAGATCCTTATTATGTCGAGTCATTTGAATATTGCCTGCTATAAACACATATTGAAAAAGAAAGCTACTTGGGATTTCCATATTAATTGAAGAAAATTGTCAATGGATTAAGATTTTTAATTTAAAACTGTAGCTGAAAGAAGAAAAAAGAATGGAACAGACAGACAATTGCATGTTGAGGATCAGTTTACCACAAGATGGGAATTTGACAACTGTCAAACCAGCATCATCATCGCCATTGCAAGTACTTATTGCCACATTATCTAACCTAGCGCCTTCTAATTACTTTTAGTCAAGGTTAAAAAGGAAAAAAAAAAAGAACAGTCCCCAACATTGCATGTGCACTTGTGCCCGCTGTTGAAAGAAATAAAAAGACTATTGATGGAAGTGTCATTAATCATCATGTCTCATATCACAGCTTGTATTCCGGCTGGGTATATATAAGCTAATCTCCATCTTCATTACATCAATCTTTTATGACATGCATTCATTGACTTGATCAATCATATAATATAACTAAAAGCAAAGAAACCGAACCTCAGAGGATCAGCCAAAACCCGTTGGCCAATGGTCACAAAACTAGTTTCTTGATTGGACATGAACCAGGCAAGTGATGAAACACTGAAAGAGAGAATGATTGTAAGATTTGAGGAGTGAATTTAGCCCAAATTGAAAATTATGAGCAAACTAAATAAGGAAACTATATTCTGGAAGTATGACCTTCCAGTGAAAATATGTTCTCTCAAACCCAATATTGAAGGTTTTCGCTGCCCATGGCGATTTTTTAAGAACTCTGCCAGTACATTTCTCATTTTGAAGGCCTCCTCAAGATAATTATCCTGGGTGATGTATGGGATGTTAAATATATTTCAGTTAGTGGCATGGTCAAGAAAACAACTCAATGCACACCTGATTCATGTCTATAGTCTGAAGAGCTTCGCCACGAGTGAAAATTATGGCATGGTTTTGATTTTCGGGTTTCCCTTCACCTATATCTGTCGGAGGACCAGGAAGCCTGATGCGATATATTTCCTGGATATCAAAGAATTTTAAGAAACTATTTTTATATAATTAACTGGGCAAATGTTTCTATCAGTGGTGATAAAATATTTATATTCTGATAGATTCAAGCTGGCATCCGATATAATCTGCAAATGGCTGTATTATTTAGAAGCCTCACGCAATGCTTGTCAATTCAACTATAATATAACAGATATGTTAACAGTAAAATGCGATAAACGAAATAGATAACCCAGAATGCCGCACCTCATCTAATTTATCGGCTCCTTTAACAAGAACAGAGTAATACACTTTCTGAGATTTTCCATTCACAGTTTCCTCTCCGTTATCTATGTAAGCAACACGTAGAGAAGGGTATCTGCGATGTTTACAAGTGTCAGATGATAGTCATAAAATTTTTCTATCTTATTTAATTACTGATATAGAGAATAAACATCATTAGAAAGATATAACTTACGCTAACATGAGATTCAGAATGTTATTGTAACAACTCCTGTCCCTTGCATCTCCTTTTTTCTGATCACCATATATTTGACAAGAGACAACATAGGTAAACTTCATGTCAGCCAGGGCCAGTGAATGGTCAAATAAAGCTTTCTGTGATGAATCTTGCAAGTCAATAGCACGGTAGCCACTGAATATAGCTGCAGTTGAACACCAAAATTTCATCTACATGATTCTAAGAGACCATGCTGAAATGCAGCGAGATTTGTCCAAGAGATTGATCAAACTATATTTAGAAGGCACTTGGGGTTTTTATGAATAATGGGAAATTATGTTAAAAAGTGCAGATTTCATCACAAATATTCATGAGGAATTAAATATAAATTGGCTTAAAATTCACAGCTCAGGTGAAACAAACTGCTTCACCTCATTATTTATTATCATAAAGTGTTTAAAGGAGACGTACCATCATCTCCCGCCGACTCCAGAAAGCACTGTAGCTTGAGGGCCTCTCTGTAATACATCATTCCCCTAACTGACGTACAGAAATTACAGAAACTTGTGAAACCAAAAATACAAAAGAGAAACAGACATCATTAGCATTTTGTAGTCTCTGCCAGAGTTAGTTCTACCAGTTCTTGCAAGTGTCTGTCCTCTGTAAGAAACCCACAAGCGAATCAACTCATTTTTGTCCTTTCCAGCAAAATCGACCTTTGGGTCATTCAACCTTTCTGTGAAGTTTGTCCATTCATCTGCATTCATTTTATATAAGCCGACAGGTTCAAAAGTTGCATCCACGGACAAGCATAATAAGAAAAGTCTCTTTCAGAGCTTACCAGGGTATATCTTTTGCAAATAAAACAAGATGCTGATTCCATCCTCATTTTCCTTGTTTAATTCCTCATCAGAATACAAAACTTCCTCTTTGTAATAAGGAGTTAGAACACTGATAAACATATAATCAACCATCAGACGAACCACCAAGAAAGTTTCTGAAGGGATTTACAAACCGATATACTTATGATGGAAACTGCTCTAACCTATCAACTATGAGGTCAAACTGACGACCAAGACAGAAAAAAGAAAGGTTAGCAGTCTCAGATTTCAGCTGTGGGCTTCGACTTGTGGTCTAAGGAGCATTTCTTTTAAAAGGTTCCTTTCAAACAATGTTTTCCAGTAACTGAAACGACAGCAAAGGGTGGTCTCATTTCTGTTTATAAAACCTGTGATTGTGACTGATAGTGTAGGACTACAACCCTGATTTGTGGACTTCGAATTACAAAGTTAAAGTTTGGATCTTCAATTTAAACACTCTCCGATCTGAATAGTGTTTGCTAACTCAAATTGTTAAACATCATTAGATTTCATTTTTCAGCAAAACTGATAGTCAGTAGTATTAGAACAGGCAAAAGAATCAGACCAAAGCAACTAACTGGAAATGGACCAGTACTGCACCAGATCGAAGTTGCCAGCTACGTGAAGCAGTCTGGGGAAAGAGGGACTGTTTTCTTTGGGCTTACAAAACCACAGAACCGAATTTAGCTTATCTATAAAGTAAATTAAGATTATATTAAATTCACTTTATCTTAATTTTCAAAATTATAATTATGATAGTATGTGACTTTTGAAGTATTTGATTAAAATGTACTAACTTATCAACAGAACTTTTAACTTTTTTTGACTAAACATAAATTTAACTAGAAATAATTTCAAACTAAAAATAAGTCCAAAAGATAAAATGGCGGAATTCTAGCTGTCAAGAATTCGAACTTTGACTTGATGAATCCTATGGAAACAAAGAGATGCAGAAAACCTAACTCACACAGGCGAGTTCAAACTATATTATACTCTGTGCAAGTGCTGTGTTGAATTAGACGTTAATTAATATCATTTTCAGCTATAATAGCTATAAATAAAAATAGTGAGATGGACTAGAAGATGACTTGCATGAAAAAGAGCAGCAAAGTTCAAGGTCTCTTTATGAGCTTACATACTAAACACTCAGTTAAGCAGGGATTAAACAAGCTACAGTAAAAATACAAATTTGCATGAATAGGTCAACAGTCATGCATACCTAATCCTAACATAGTTCAACCAACCTGAATGAGAGCATATTCCGAACTTCTGGAGGCTTTGGCATACTCATAAATAATGAATTAGTAAAGAATGTTATACGGCGACGAGCATCCAAATTCATTGGCACATTTATGGCTGACTCTTTGACAGTTACTAGCAGAAAAAGACGAGTGACCTGCAAGGTATCAGATCTGACGCTGACTGATGATATTCAGAATACTATATTTGACATTACAAAAGGGACGTTATGACTTCAACTTACCTTCTCTCTCCAAAATGGGTTTTGCATAAGACCGACATCTACCTTTTCAAATCGTTGTTCGATCTTTTCATTGTGACTATCTGAATGATGTGGATGTGGCTTTTCAACAATCCTGCAGCCATTAAAATACCTCATAAAATGGGGGTGGGGAGGTGCAAAATTACACGGGTTGAATTTGGAGGGGCAAAATTAAAAATTTCGTTGAAATTATACATATAAATTTATGTTTTATATATATAATTTTTTTTTACCATAGGTAGAAGAATTTTAGATGGGTTTCGGGAGGGCGGCTGCCCCCTCGGTTCCCCAGTGGATCCGCCTATGAGTGTAACCAAGAAATCACACATCTCTAGTACCATATCTTCAAAGTTTGACAACATTTGCAGAACTTACTCATGTCCGTTACTCATGATATCTTGTGTTATGATCTCCATGATATCTTGTACAATGTTGACGACTGGAGCACGGTACATATCCACATCATCATAATCAGAAAGCTGTATCAGCGAAAAGTGAGAGTCAGGCTAAGTCTTCCAATATAAGTTAGCAAAACACAAAAGTCCAACGTAAGAAACGTGTTACCAAGAGTTTTAAGAATTTTTCCAACTTATCACTTAGCAGAGAAAAGCCACTCATTTTGATTTCACTAAGAAATCTTTTTTGTTGTATGCTAAGATCTATTTCATAGCAAATCTGCTTTACAGTCCTGCAGATTAAGCAAGCAGAAGAAACATTAACGACATTTGAATATGAAATCAAACCATACACAACGACCCATTTTACTTTTGTAATAGGTGTGAAAGTTTGTTGCTAACATCTTATCTCGTTCATCTTCAAAAAGGTTATACAGTATCTCTCGTAGAGTTTCATAGCATTCAGTTACAGCTGACAGCATGTGGGGATCATTCTTGATTTTTCTAAATAAATCAGCATCCTCCTTTCCTTTAAAGTCCTTTGCCATGTCTAATGCTATAGGAATCTGTTAAATAAAACCCAGATGGAGGTGATATAAGTTGGGAATAGTGCTAACGTGCGATGGAAAACATAACTGCTCTACCTTGCTGGCAAGCAAAAAAGGAGGCCACTGAATAACAGAAACATCACCAGACGAATATGGTACTAGCAGCAAATCTCTTTCCCTGAGGGAAGAAAACAAATTAAAACTCAGTTGAAAACAAATGTTTTTTTTGTAGCAAGAACACATTGTTATATCTAGTTATGTGTATATAAATATATATATATGCTTAGCAAAAAGTAGTCGAGACTTGTTGCTAATCAAGTCCTCTGTCCGCATGGAGAGTATGAATTCATTCCACACTTGAGAGAACTTTGAAATATTTCTCCTTTCCTCTGAGTCATCCTGCATTGATAATTACCACAATAACTATAAGTTTTTCAAAGCTAAGGAATGTGATCTGGCTGAGATTGATGGAATTTGACTCGGGGTTTAGAAAGGTTCAGAAAAATTAGTCCAATATATAAATGTTACGCAAACAACAAAACCCACTAATATAATATTGTGTTAAATCTCAAGTATCCATGATTTAGTTTCACTTGGGTTCATGAATGCTCAAGGAACTCAATGCAATTTATACAAGTTATGCAAATAAGAAAGCCCGCAAAATACAATATTGAGTGTTATCTTTCATCAGATTATGGTATATGGATGTACATAAAAAAGAGCTATGTTATCCTTTGAGCTAGAAATGTTGAGAAAAACATAACGAAAATTAAAAAATGATGGAGTGAAGATAAGACAAGGCCTACCGCTAGATTTCTTGTATGCTCGTCTCCAGTTGATGGTACGAGACGATCACAAAAAGCCAGAGGAACGGATTCAAATCTGGATCGTAACATTCCAAGAGTCCTTATCTGAAGTAAAAAACCACCATGCATAAGAAAGTCATTACAAGTAACATCTTCAATGAAACTTCATCATCGACGGAAATGAAAGAAGAAATCATGTAGAAGTGACTCCAAGTATGTCAAAAGTTATTGAGGTGAGTTAAACAGTAACTAACCTCACCCAAGTGGTTAAAGGCTCCTTGGATCCCACCAAAGAGAGTCGAATAGATAGCATACCAAATTTGAGTATCCATGAAATAAACCTGCATATCAAGTATGAGATCAGTTTTGCAATCACCTCTATAAGATCCCCAGGAAATGTTATTATTGAACTGACCAGAGTGATGGGGGCCCATATTGCTATAACAACGCCAATATTGTGTCTTACTACAAAATAATGAGAACCCAACTTAGCACCAGAATAACACAAAATACAGAAAGGTGTGAGAGGATGAAAAATGTCACCATTTGGAAAAAACTCATGCCACTCGTAGTTCACAACGCTTAAATTCATTATCACTTTTGTAGGTCGAACTAAAGGTGATATCTACAAAAAAAAAGTTGTAACATTAGTAACATTGATTTGACTCAATGATTTAACATCACAATATGTAAGATTAATATATGCCAGTACAAAAAAATAAATAAATAAATAAATAAATGTAGACTCAAGGGGAACGATATCATCAATGCAATTTAACATCATAGGTAATTTAGAAGATGGCCCTACAAAAAGATACAAACAATAGAATCAAAGAACCACATCATCCTGGTTTGTGTCATGAACATCTTCATGCATCAATATTTGTTCCATTTACATAGTTTATTAGTATTGATAATGTCACCAATTTCATCACTGATAGTCATTTAATGGATGGCTGGCCCCGAGCAAATTACCTCCACATAGTAGCTGAAAGAGAGCTTGCTTATCAGGAGCAGGATCCAAAAAGTCGTATACCTGAATAAACAAATCCGACATGTTAAGTCCAGAGAGACAATGGTTTTCGTCAGCTTTTGTATGTTTCACACTGTCTCTGAAGGGATGAATATAGCTGTTTAATTAGTGACAGTGTGTCAAAAACGTCGCATGACTTCCCAACTAAGTATGTCAGAAAAAACATTATTAAATGACAATCGTGGGACATGCCTGAACTTGATTGCCTCTTACTTCATTCTTTATCAAAAGATATACCATTTTATAGACCACTGAGAATAAAATTTATAATTGAATTTCTCCTTACTTTATAAGAGACAGGAGATCCTCATGCATTCCTCTTCCAACATATAGTTTTGGCTGCATAAACTCACTTAGTAAATAACATTGAAATAGAGAGTATGGACAAGAATTCGACCGCGAGGGCCCCACAAAATTAATGTTGAAAATATCTTGCCTGAGCCCACCACATTAGAATGGCAACAATACGCCAATTAGCTCGCTCAATTGTTCTTCGTACAGGTGGAAATAAAAATAAAACAGCAGCCAGTATATTAGGTATCATGTATATGGCAACACAATAGCTATAGAAAGATTGATTCTGCCAGTCCCTGCCCCAACTGCGAAAAAACTTCACAAGTCCAGTTGGATTGTTGAACGAACTAGAGTAACCAATAGGCAAAACAACAGCCCAAACAGCTGCAACTGCAAACTTCAAGAGATATCGTAGTATCTGCGTAAATTTCAAGCTCATCCAAGCATTGAAACTGAGGATGATATCCAGCATTGCTGTTACAGTGAAATAAGTAATAAGGGTTATCGAAGACGATCCACTTATATTTGAAAGTGCGCACCATCATGTAACTTTGTGATGGTGCATGTTACAAACATTAAATACTATACAGTTTACTGACCGGACTGCTAGATTAAGAATTTTAATGTATGATCTTCTTACCTTGTAGGAGATTAAGAAAAGCATATGTAATGAATATGCTCAAAACATAATGAAAGACGTCCGGTTCAAAAAGCGCAGTTACAGATCCAGAAGGGCTCCAAGCAACAATCACCATGGCCTACAAACTATATAAGGTTAGTTCAGGAGGAAACTCTCCAAATGTAAGTTTGGCGTTGATGATACCTGAAAAGCCAATATGAAGAAAATCCACATTCGATCAAAACTTCTATAAAGATGCCAAAATGTGCGAACTTCAACAAAATTTGTCTTTGGCTTCCTCTTTCCTGCAGCAACCTGATCCATCACTTCTATATCAGTAACAATATTCAACACCATTAACATTGATAGGTGGCCCGAAAATCAGAGCTTGCAAATGGAAATACAAGCTATCAATACATCAGAGACATGCATTCGAAGGTTTCCATTGTGAAAAAATGATTTAGCTGCCAGTACAAGCTGATTGCTTTTTCGCAGAGCAAAAAAACCTACATGAAATCACACGTTGAAGACGTGTGGCAGCAATCGCCTCAAGAGCACTAAGCCACATATACATATAATCAGTGGGTTTGCATGAAAACTGTAGTAACTTTGGCATGGTGAATCCCAGGTAACTACTTATCTGGGTTGGCCTAACTAGTGGCAAATGCCAACTAGTGATATATGAAATAGAAAATCATAACGAAAAGATAACTCCTTGCAATAAAACTAGCCCAACTTTGTATCTGGCAGCGCCATCATTCAAGTACCTCATTAGGTGAATGAGTCTCAGCTGATTGGACAAAAAAGTCTGATTTGCGGTCCATTGGCCACCCGAGCTTGAAACATCGATCCGACCTACGAAAAATTAACTTTCAGAACAAGAAAATATCACTACAAAGTACTGAAGCAACTCGAATATGTGACATCTTACCAGAAATATTCATTCAAATCATCATAATTTCTCCACTTTGAATGGCTTGCTTTCCCTCCTTTATTTCTCCTCGCTTCCTTTTACATAAAAAAGAAGGCAGCCAATCATGTACACATCAGATTTTACAACAGAATAAGTGAAAAGGAGAAAGAATGCAGAAAAGTCATATCTAAACAGCAGTCATGGACTCAAGTTAAGGCACTGATTCTGGAGCATTACAACCACATGGTGAAAAGGATCATGGTTCTCACCTTACGTAAAACCTCATATATGGGTGTTATAACATCCGTCAGAAATGAATCGTCATTGCGTGGACCTGTGTGGTATGTGGCTCCAATCACAGGACGAGCATTGCTATGTAGTATTCCGTAGACTTCATTTGCCATCTTTTTTTAAAAACAGACAAGCAAAACGTCATAACTTTGAAGCAATAACAGCAATTAGGAATGGAATAACGTCATATATGATCCACGCTTACTTTGCCAAAAGGTATATTGAGTGAGTAAAAACTGAATCAGAATAATGTAACTTCTAACTGATCGATCATATATGCTTCATATTTTCATTCAAATTCCAAAAGTAGGTCCATCTTGAACCTTAATGAGACATCTCAGCAAAACTTTATGGGCACCGCTGCACATAATGGCCAACATACTTAACAACTAAACCACTTTAAAAGTGCCTTTTTCTTATAAAATAACGTACACGGCTTTATTTTTCCAGTTAACGGAAACCTAATACAGCCCTTTAAATATATAAGAGGTCAACAAAATCTTTCACTGCACTCAATTATATTTGGATGCTCAAAGTCTTTGACGCTATTGTTTTCCAATACACATAAAGCTTTGATGAATCAATAAAAGTCACATTGAGCTTTTCGTTAAAACTATTTACTAACCAAACCCATTGGTGTCCCAATACCTGCAATCTATATCATTTAAAGGAACCGTGGGTCCTAGTAACAGCTTAAGAAGATTTCTGTTCAAGTCACAGCTCAAATCATTTGGGATGTAATTTGTTCCCAGTAGCCGTAAATAAGTAAAAACAAAAACTTTGAACAACGAGCATAACCAGTAGGATATTATTACAGTTGTGGAGGAGATTTCATCACAAAAGTAGTCGCTCGTTTACACTCAGGTCTCCGAAACCACTCAAAAACATTTCAAAGACGAGACTTAACACTAATCAAAAGATTGTTTACCTTTGAGACTTAAATCACAAACCAGATCCCAATTCTTCCGGTTTGATTAGTTCAAATGAGAGAGTAATTAAGTGCCTTGAATTATGGATAATTACCTTAAAATTTCATACGACTACTCTTAATGAACCAATACCCAAGTACAATCAAAAGATTACAAAATAGATGATAGCAAAAAATAACTTAATCAGATGAGAAGAAATACAAACATAAGAGCAGTCAATGCAAAGTACAGTCAGAACAAATATGCTGCAAAAAGCGACATGGCAGCATTAAGTGTATTTCTATAGATTGGCTAGAGTACATACATGATGAAAAATGTAGCATATGCATTCAGGCATAAATCGGACATTTGAGGCTTCACCCCAAATGAGAAGATAGAGTCCAAGATAAAGAAGCTCTAGCTGTTGTCTTTCGGCACCTTCTGGAAACCTGTATAATATACAACATTACTGTGTATAAATTAAGGTCTTATAATAAAAAAAACACATTTCTAGCAGAACTTAGATTCCCAATGATCCCCATTATATACAGATGATATGCATTTGTGTAATTTTATAATTTTAACTTCATGATTTCAGGCTTTTAAGCTGCAGATGGTAAATTTGAGCTAATAGCATTATAAATGGTTTGATCGACTGACCAAATAGTAATGACTAATATTGATGGCAAGCACCTCATAACCTAATTTACTAGTTGAGAACATCAATCAAGATTCAAGACACATTATATTTTTTAAAATCATGATTCATTCAAATAAAATATTAAACGTTTCAACCAGCCTCTTAACATTTATCTCTAATATTTTCTGAATTTCAACTAATGAATTTGATTTGATACTAGCCGGCCAGTTGCATTGGTAACTGGATCATCGAGTCAAAATTGGCATTTTAAACCATTGAACATATATGTAATATATATATATATATATATATAGTTATAAACACACACGTGGAAAAAGTGAAAAACATTATTTTGTTAGGTGGGCTAATTACAACCCCAAAAAAGCATATCTATAGCATCCATTAGAATGTGAAACTCAGATTCATCATTTTGATTTTATATAAAATGAATTATGTACATAGCATACTGCTCATATCTCTTGGAGTAATCAAAGCTGAATAATGATTAAATATGTTGTGAAATTCCAAGCTCATTGTTACTCTTACAAAAGTGCTATGACCAATGAAAGCTCATATCATCTTTTCTTGGGACAAAAGTGCTCTATGGTCTTGAATTACTTCTTCAGGTAACATTATTGTACAAATAAACTAGATGACATGTTACTTACGTGTAGAGCGAGTTTCTTAAGCATACCGCCATATTTTGCGTACCTGAGGTGTGATTTACGATGCAAGTAGTTACACCAAGATGTATAGTTTTTGAAGATTTTATCCATCAGATGCTGAACGGTATCACCATCAAGTTGTAACAAGCCTGCAGTCTGTTACATTATAAAAGAAGGTACACACAACTAACCATGAGATAGGGTGACATGGTGATGAAGATAAATTTTGTTGATAGAACCATTATTTTACCTGGGAGTAAAGTTCAAGATTCTTGTTCCGGATATCAAGATTTGCCAGAAGCAATATTAGATGCTCCCTCTGGTTTGCTACATTTCCTTTCTACAAATACCAGAAGAAAGATTAAATGATTATTACAAAATCACTCAAAACCACCACAGACGCACGTTTAGAAGGATTGAAATTGAACACATTCCCCAAGTGAAGAATACACTAAAATATGAAAATATCCTGATTTGTTGGAGGCCATTATTGCTTCCAAAAGTGTTTCCAAATAGCTGTTTTTCACCGTAGCTTTACCTGGAATCCGAAGATGGAGGAAAGCCAATCAAGAATGTCAACAATATTTTTGTCCCTTTTTCCATCAGTTGCAGTACTGCTAATAGGAACATCAGGAATGTGTTCATTTCCGGGCATTGGCAGATTCACCACATTACGAAGAGCACGAAGCGCAGCTTTTATCTGTATATCCACAAATTAGATGAATTAGGGAAGAAGAAATAAATGTCTTGAGTTTGAAAAGCCATGGAATCCTGATAACGCTGGTGTACCTCTGGAAGTTCCATAATTGCAGGCTTCACTCCAGCTGCATAAAGAGGAAGAATGTTGTAAGGTTCATATTCTTCTCTTTTCCTTTCCACATCTTTAGCATATCTCTCTGTCTGCAAGTACAGATGTTCTCATGGGTAACTGATATTAAACGTAAATAAATTTGAAACGTGAATTGTAATGGTAGAATATAGAGCTAGAACCTCATCATCAATTCTATGAGATGGTACCACCGACCTCAACACATCATATAATACCGTTGCAGTCTGATAGATCTTTGCAATCTCCTCCCTTAGAAAAAGATAAAAAGGAAAATGTTGAAGCAAGTAGTGTACACGAGAGCTTGTAAATAAAAACAGTATATGACTCGGTGACATGTGAAGGTCGGTCAGTGCGTTCAGGAAAGAACAAGTCTCACGGTTTCTTTGTGTGTATGCCTTCTTTGATATTCTTCTCATAGAAGTTCTGATAAAACTTTTGAATTTCCCTCGCGTCATTTTTCGCAAGCTGGGGTTTCGTTTCCTCTTCTTCCTGTCACCACAAAGTACACAGCAGGTGTTTTTAGCGCGGTTGTTGAAACATTGTACATAGCTCATAGATACTTCCAATATACTGTAATATCTACTTGGTAGTTGCAGTAGAAATGATAGATAATGAGGGTGACTTTGGAAGAGAAATTTACCCTTTCTAGTCTATGAAGAAGGTATGTTTTGAACTGTCGCACGCCCCGTCCACTTGATGTCGGATCCAGTTTATGAGCCCTCTCAAAAGCGTGGAAACGACCTTACATAAGAAAAATCCACACAACTTAGAATATACAAGTTGTGTCAGCACAGGAAATCCCTAGTTAAGCAAATGCAAATGAAACCGGAACAACAGACACAAATTAATCGATGTCTTCTACATCCAAAATAAAAATGAAGAAGAAAGGAAAGAGGAAGTTGAAGAGAGAGAGGGGTACAGAAATAAGCAACTCTGGGATTCTCTTTCTCAATCTCGTTAGCCACACGGAGAATGGGAGCAATGGGAGCAAGAGAGGCGGGCACGAGTTCACTATCAACGGCATTGTCTTCGTCGCCGGCGCCGGGGTCGACCATGGTGGGCGCCCTGGCGATCCTCCTGGACATGGTCCTCTGGGGACCTGGAGGGCCGCTTGTGCTGGCCATTTCTGGCGCGGCCAGTAACCAAAAATCGACAAGTCGCGGATGTGATTGTTCGGGTTGGGAGGGCGGCAGAGAGTGAACAAGTCATCATCAGGGAGCGGAACGCACAGGGAGTTGATATATACACACATCGGAGATACTTAGTGTGGTGAGTAGGTCAAGTAAAGCAAAGCTAAGCAAAGCAATGCAAGCAAGGAAGCGCCTTTTTCTCCCTCTCCCTCTCTCTCTCGAGGCAGACGACAAAAACAATAAAAAATAAAAGTAGAAAATTGGTGGATTTACTTTTATGGCCTTCACTCACTGACTGCGCGCGCTTTTTCTTATTTGTTTCCAGAGTGAGTATCCATTAATTAATTAATCTCGCTAAAAGATACTAAATGTGTTGTCGGGATATACCAGCGTCCCAAGCTCATTAGTTGGGTACTTGAATAGTTTATTTAGAAAAAAATTTAGAAGGGAATTTGAATTATTGTTATTTATTTAATTGCGGTTAGAATTATCACGATTTTTAAAAATGATACAATGAAAAAATTATTGAACTGATTTTCTAAAATAAAATTCATCATTACATTTCAAAATTAATATTAGTATAAAACTTAGATTTGTGTGTGAAAATTATTTTGTTTGAAAATTGTAATAATTCTGACCGCAATTAGATAAGTGATGATAGTTCAGGATCTCTTTTTAATTTTATCCCTAATTTTTTTTCTACAATTGCAACTCTGAGGCAAGTGAGGATTGTACCATGCCTCTGTCAGTGGAGTGAAGATGGCTCTCGCTGACTGAGTCTTTTGTTTTAGATTTCGTAGATGTTAAGAATTGAAAGTCAACAGTGTTCTTAAAGTAACTGATTTTCGTTCGCTTTAACACTTTTTGGGGCTGCCTCTCTTCTTTTTCTCACTGAGTTTTATAAAGAATTTGAGTCAGACATAGACTCGTTCTCATCACTGAGTTTTGTGAATCTTTAGAATTTGTTTGATATATTAAGAATTTAAGAGAAATTAAAATAGAAGAATAAATTATATGTAAATGTTTTTATTTGAAAACTATCATATTACTATTTCTTATTCAGTTTGACGAAACTTTCCTTTCAGTTTCCTATCTAATTTCTTTTCTCTAATTGTCCCTAAAATCTCATCAAACTTGCTCTCACTTTTTTCTTTTCCAGATATATTTACTAAGCAAAACAAAGGCAATGTATTAATGGAAGTTCCCAAGTCTAACTTGCATGCATGGAAAGTTGATTTACTTACAATGCAGTGCACAGTAAACATATCTGAATCCTTACATTTAGGAGGTGGCATTTCAGTAAACATGGCTGACATGGTGGTGCTGAAAACTCACCTTCTCATCTCTCCCTTTAGCATGTGGCCTTTAGTGCATAGCTCCTTAATAACTTGGCATACTTTGAGATTTGTTGTAGTGCTTCGATTAGTGAAATGTTAATTTTCAATTTTTGAAACAAATCCCAAATCGCTCATATTTGGATTGGTTTCTAAGGAGTCTTAACCTGAGAATGGAAGGGGAATACATGGTTTCGGTTAGTATTAGTGAACACCAGATTAAACTGAACCTAATTCTCTTCTTTCAAAGTGGTTTGGAAAATTTGGTCGTGTGCAGAACATGTGGCCAAGGTCTCTTGTGTGCTTGATGAGTGCTGAGAGGATTAATTGTGTGCGAGGTTGTGCTCAGCTTCTGTCTCGATTTTGCATATTTGACGTCTTCTAGCTGCTTGATTTCCTTGATCAGTTCTTCACCCTGCAGAATTAATGCGCTGATGTTTGGGTGTTTATTCTTTTTTGTTTACTAGGGAAGTCGATCTGTCATTGCTTGGATATCATTCACATCAGTGGCCAAATTCGTAAGATGTTATTAAATGTTCGTGATTGTTAGGTTGAGCTTCTTGTCTCTCTTTTTGATGTACTATACGAGCTTATCGAGTCACAAGTTTTCTTGGTTGCTTGGAGCTACCGTCTTATACCGAGGTTGAAACTGTTTGAATCTCAGTGGTTGCAAGTAGTTGTTGCTGGTGTAGTACATGTTAAGGTGGTTGTGAAGCCCGGGATGGTAAGTGTTGGACAGTTGGTCACCTCATGAATGACCTAGACGATATCCTCTAATTGCCATCAGATCTTCTTTCTCACCTACATGTTTTTAATATGAAAGGCAAGTGTTTGTAGTGTGCTTAACAAACATGCATATGTCACATTGCTACACTTCAAAAACCTCCTTCTTCTTTAGAATTGATGGCACCACGCCTGTCAATTTAGAGAATTTAGAGGACGTGTCTGATGCTGGTAACGACGTTAGTGTTGAATTCGAGGTAGTGACCTTGTGCGCCCCGCGAGTTTGGCTGAACATGTGGGGCATTTTTAGCCATCTCTCCAATAATGGTCTCATCACGGTCCGAAGCTGGGGGGCACAACTCTCACTATAAATAGAAGCTTAGGATTTCTGTTTTTAGTTGATGTCACATTTTCTATTATGCCAAAACAGGAATACTAACTAGTAAGAAGGTCATAGTTTTGTCCAAGGAGTTAGTATTATAGATCAGGTGTGATATAAAATATGAGTGTGTGTATACCATTAGAGATGTGTCGTCTATCACAATCACAAAAGCATGCAACTGAATGGAAACATGTAATACCATGCATTACAACTTGTTTCTTTCTGGTTTTGTTTTCTTTTGATTTTTTTTAATTTATATATATATTTATATATAAGATAATCCGGATTGAGAATGATTCAAATTAAATAAATGGGTAATCAGAGTCTAGATCTCTGTTAAGTAATTTTAATTAGCATGAAAGCCATGAAATTGTTTTATGGCGTCCACATTCGAACTTATTTTGCATGATTCATAAATCTTTATTCATATTTTTCGTGAGTGATTCACATTAATGGTATTAGAGAAATTTGCGAACTTAATCCGTGTAGTTTGTAATTGATAAAGTTGATTTTTCTATTAATTAATCAAGAAAAGTTGAACAAAGTCAATAAAAAAATATCATTTTTTAGTAATTTATCATTATGAATGTAATAGAACTAAAAAATATTTTTCTGAATTTTGGTAGTTTTTCAAAAAAAAATTTGAAAATTTCTCATTCGAGAACAAATGTTAAAAAAAGCTCTCAAAATGCACCCGAGTCGACTCAGCCTGAACTAGATGTTCTCCATCAGGTGTTGGTGATCGGCGATCGATAATCGAGTGGACTCAGCGAGGGTCGGCAACCCCGATTTAGTGGATCTTCGAGTCGCCACAGGAAAAATGGGACATGGTAGTTCACCGTCTTCATTTGTATTGCCGACGTCGCTCGATTCAGCCCTCACTGCTTCGACTCAAACCTTGTTACATACT
>NQLW01000019.1:1110202-1130401 GCA_002312845.1 Kalanchoe fedtschenkoi
CATGTTGAAGCTATTTGTTGTGGGATTATATAAATTTCCTGTCTTATTCTTGAGAGCCACCCACTCCTGATATTTTTCTTTCAGATAATCATAACGATTCTTCAACTGTCTTTGATTAAACGGTATGTTGAATTTTTCCTTGATTACATCACGAACTCGAGTCCATGATTCAGACCGTAAGCTTGTTCCCAACCGACCAGCTCGTGTAACTTCCTCAATACATTGTTCTAAAAAATATTTATCAAGTTCTGGATCCCTCCAACTAGCTCGCGAATTTTCAATCGAAGAATCCATACCTGAATTTTCTACATATAGATACAACCAATTCAATCCAATCATAGGCACTTAGATTCAAGTATTCAACAAGCCAACACTTGAGATTACTGTCCACACTAACAACTGTCAATACGTTATAAACTCTAAATTAATGTCACCAAGCTTCCTCGAGTGACATGTGCAACAACTAAAACTAGAAACAAAAGCGCAACAGGTCTCTACCAATATTATAATCCCATTTACCATTCCAGATTAAAAACTCCCGCAACTTAAACCATTCCATCAGCCTTAGCTAGATGAAGATGACATCTCTTTAGGCTCTACCCTCCAAATCAAATGAATCCAAATTCGTGCAGTACAATGAATGTCCAGCTGCACCCCATTAAACACATAAACTCCACTCAATTTTGAAATATGAATGTATCCTTGACCAAAACTAACCTCCTTACTCTGTGTATCACTTACCAACATTAAGTACACAATTACATCTCCTTCTCACCTGTGTATTTATAATCAATTTTTCCTTTATCTTTTGGTTGTTGAAAGAACAAATTAAGATCAATTTTTAATCAAGCACACAAAACACTTATAAATCAGCTAACAACCATTACCATACCAGATGGAAAAAACAAACTGAAAATTATCGAAAGAAGAAGAGATGCAAACAGAAACAAAAGCAGATTGAAAAGATTATATTTAACTTAACATAAATCTGACTTTAAGTGGAAATCTTACCGATGTTGGACTGCTGAGATAGGGTTTCGAAAAAACTGATTGTCGGACGGTAGGTGGAAATTTGATCCGGCCGGCGGAGCTTGCAGGAGGCGGTGATTGTTGCTGGTTGAAGTAGGAGGTTCCTCGGCTCTGAACGCAGGAGGAATTTTGAAGCAAGAAGCTCCTCGGCTTTGAACGAACGCAGGTTGAATCGAATCCCTTTCTCCGAGGGGTTTCCTAATTTGATTATTTTTATTTTTATTTTTTTAATTGTTGAGTGCCTCTGACCGAATAAGAGGTACAATTTAGAAGATATGATTCAGACTTAATGAAAAGATATTCAGTATAAAAAAACAAAAGGTTGGTTCACTGAATGCTTAATACATTAAGAGACCACATCTGAATAGAGCCCAATAAGTGCAAAAAAACAAGGCCTAATGAATCCCGCTTGCATCTTTAAAATGTAAAAATGTGAATATGTATATTAGAATGATTGATGAATTGAGAAACAAATATGATTTTTAATATTGAAAACTGAAAAACAAATGATGATATCATAGTCATTTGAAAATCGAACTGGTGCGAATTCTGAATCTTGATTTATCAATTGAACCAATTGTTCGAACCAATTCAATCGTCAGTCTAATTAGATAGAACTTTCAATATGAATATAAACTACAATATATAATGACAACGAAATTGGAGTCAATGGCAAAGTTTGCAATTAGTATGTCACGTGAATTGCTTAGAGAATCAGATGGAAAATTAAAGTATTCCCTCCTATTAATTTAGTTGAAAAAACCGATGGATAGTTGATGATTACTACACTACACATCTCTGATTTAATTTAATATATAAAAATAAACAGTGACGAAGTCAGAAATTTTTTTCAGAGGAAAAAATTATATAATTAAAATTTTAGTTGAATTTGGAGAGCAAAATTAAAAATTTAATTAAAATTATGCGTATAAATTTATTTTTTATATATATAAATTTTTTAAAATTTTATTTTTTATATATACATATGTGGTTTAAGTGGGATTGTGAGTGGCCCGCCCATTGCCCGAGTGGCTCCCCCCTGAAAATAAGATAATGAACCCGAAAAAAAAGGGGAAAGAAGAATGAAATGGGGAGGTAAAAGATGTTTTAGTGAGTGAGTGCAGACATGATTGCAGTAACAATCATCATCACACAAACCACTTTCTTCATCTTTATCTCTCTCTTTTCCCATCCACCTTCTCTCCCTCCTGCTTCCTATCAAATCCTCTGCTATTTTTGAGCTCCTCAAAACCACAGTTAACCATGAGGATTTAGCAGAAGAGGTGGCTTCTGATGTGTGATCAGATTCTGCAAGAACAAGCCATTTTCAAGGCAAATGTATTGGACAAGGTTTCTCTTGATTGCGCTGCTTCTCATAGCCGCAGTCCTCTTCTCGGGTGACTTGCTCTGCCCACCTTCCTATGATTTCTTATACAGTATTAGTAATCTGAGCGGGTAATGCGATGTGTTCGGCGATTGATTTGTAGTTGGAATTCTGAAACGCAGCTTCGGCAGCGACGACCCAGTTGGATGTCACGGCTCCGACGATCACACCTGGAGCAACTAACGCAGGCGGCAACAGTTGGTGCGTCGCAAGAGACGGCGCAGCTGAGATGGAACTGCAAGCAGCGCTGGACTATGCGTGCGGGAAAGGCGGGGCAGATTGCGCGGCCATTCAACCTGCCGGAAGGTGTTACAGTCCTGCCACACTCACACACCATGCATCTTATGCGTTCAACAGTTACTATCGGAAAAACCCACTTCCAGAAAGTTGCAATTTTGGCGGCACCGCTGTTGTTACAGCCGCTGATCCAAGTATGACTCATTAGCCCCCACATTTTTCAATGCCTGGTGATATTAGTCTATCAAGTTGATGCCTTGAAATTTTACAGGTTCTAAGACCTGTCAATACCCTCCAACAAGGTAATACTCACGTCTCAGAATACTCTAAATTCATTGACAAAAAGGAACGAAACGGTGTAACTGACCACCGGTATGATCATCAGAGAAAATATCGCATTTCTGTATGCAGTGTGACAATTAGTTAGGGATAGAACAAAAGGCTTTGTTTGTATATTTAGCTCTATTCATGCACTGACTTACTAAGGTTTCATTATGTGGACTATTGCAGCACAAGCTGGGCAGTTTTGAATGTGACAAATCCTAACAGCTCCACAATATTCGGCGCGAGGCCGTCAAGCCCAGCGAGGCCTTCATCCGGGGGAAGCAAAGTCGGCTGCAGCTGCTCTACATTTATAATTGTTGTTACTCTGCGAATGACTGGTATTTGTTTCATGTATCCTATCCTCCTAGTCTCTCTTGCAAGTTACTTCCTAGTTCCTAACTGGTGAGGTATTTACTGACACTGGCATAAAGCCATGAAGTTTTGTCATTTCTCAAAAGCCAAACAAAAATATCTTGCAATCAAATTTTCCATAATCCATCCAATCTTGGGTAGTTGAGTCAGTCGTGACCTGACCACTTAATGAATTCTTAAATCTTTGGGTTCGGATTCTAACTTAATACCCTCCTAGTACTCTCTCACTTTCGATTACCTTTCAATATTGTAGTATCTCCAAATCTTATAATCAATTCTTCCTGGACTCATTTTGTATTGTTATCACCAAATCTTTTGATTTCGGTATAATTCACGATTATCTATGTTTAAGTCTCTTTCTTCAATAACTGAGACGTTTTGCAAAATAGCAATCTAGCATATATTATGGTAAGTTATGTTGGGGATGAATTTAGTACAGAGAATAAACATAGCAAAATCAGCAACCTGAGAGTGTTGATTCGCATGGTCGTATCAGAGCAGGTCAGGGTCCTTCACTACTTCGTTTTGATTCTTGAATTGTAATTGGTAATGGCGGGCAACAAACTGAGAGGAGGAAATCTGGCAGCGATAGCGGATGATTTTTATCACATTAATAATAATTAGGTTACTCGTAGTTGCATTGTTAGCGAAATGTTTATCGATTCAGAGAAATACAAGAAATGGAAGCGCTCCATGGAGATAGCTTTGTCTGATAAATTAAAATTAGGTTTTGTGCGAGGTTATTATCCTTGGCCTTCTGATCCAGCTTTATTATTGGATGGCAGAGGTGCAATGACATAATTATTTCAAAATGGATCGTTAGCACACTTCTGATCCATCAATTCTATCTTTTACATAAAATGTTTAAAATATACTCCCCGTCCTGATATACATGTCATATAAGGTTTAATTGAGTAGATTAAGGTGATATTTAATGTTAGTGGTTTGACGAATTTAAAAGGTAAGGATTTAATGTATATTTTTAAAATTTTGTGTAAAAGGTAAAATGTATGGATATTTACTGGTTTAGAGTTATTTTTTATTAATTATGATAATAAAATCATTAATATTTGACTTTTTTAGGTAGTTGTAGATATTAAATATGTACAAAAAAGTATTAAGTTATAAGTAAAAGTAGACAAAAAAATTCGATTAAATGACTTGAGGACAGAGAGAGTACATTAAATCCTTACATATTAAATTTGTTCAACCATTAGCATTAAATATCACCTTAATCTACTCAATTTAATCTTGAACGACATGTATATCACGAGGGAGGGAATACCATTTTGTTCTCAAATTCACCATTGCATTAGAGACAAGGGCCGCACACCCATCCATGTGAGGTCAAGAGTTATTACGAACCAGCTCGCATGCACCTTCATCATATCTATGTGCATGCGGTACCATCAAGATTTGAACCTAACATTTTAGGATTGTTAGACAATATCATCCTCCACTAAACCAACCATATTGGCAACCATATGTAATTAATTATCCTTTTAGTTGGGACTTGGGAGCAATGTAGCATGTGTCCCAGTTTTGTCGAAATAGACCAGAGTTTATGCTAGTTGTCCACATGAATATTTTGTTAGTTGTCCAAATGAATCAGGATTAGTTAGAAAAATGAATTTCTTATCAAATTCCCCTCAATTTTTTCTCTTATTTAACTAATAGTGAAAATTTGGTTTTTCTTTTTAATCTGATCTTTTTCCCAAATTAAACGTTCCCGATTGACCTAACTTCCAATTTTTTTCCCACTTTGTAACTGTGAATGAATTAGCATTGATTTGTTTGAAACTTGAAGTAAAGTATTGCAATCAGGGTTAGAAGTTATGCTATGTGATTAAGTAGTTGATGAGTGCACTCGTATTTCCATCACCTATCTTGAAATGAATCTCATTTTGCCTGAAATGAGCCCAAACCAACATATCCATCCGACAGGAAAAACTCTACAAAGTGATCACATTTTTTTGTTTGCCAAAAACTCATACACATTCCTAGAAGAACCAAAATCCCCTAAAAAAAACTAGAGCAGCAAACCAAGCCCTGTCCCAACGCCAGTCACCTATATGTATGTATACATAGTATTTGTGTTTTTTTTTGTTTTTTTGTTTTTTGATTTCAACGTGCAACAATCCCTTTGTTCCCCACGAGCGTCAAGTACTTGTCCTTCCTCGTCAAATTGGTGCATTTAAATCCAAGAGCATCGGCCAGCTTCTTTTGCGCATAATTTGCCACATCGATGTTGGATTTCCCTCCGCCACAAGTCAGTTCTTTGGGCAACTTACCCAATATCCTAACGTTGTATCTCGGCGTGGGGTTCATCAAGAAGAAGATCGAGTCCAGCCATTTGAGTCCACTCGCAGTCGTCCCGTAGAACATACTCACCTTTGTGTCCATCGCCACTAGCACGATTTCATCCGTCACCTCCGCAAACAAAGGACTGAATCTCAGCAAATAAGGCTCCCGACAAGTCGTGCCCTCCGGACACACAACCAAATCACCTACATGAATTCAGCACACCCAATTTTGAAGGAGGCAAAAAAATAAGCTTTTTTTGTTTCAATAGTCATATAAATTTCATTGAATCCGTGATGCTAATTTAGTTTGTAGCCAATCAAAATAAGATTGTTTTCAGAAAAAAATAAGATTGTTTTCAGAAAAAAAAAAAGATGGTTTTAGATTTATTAATTTGATTTATCTTAGTATGTACACTTTCTGTCCTCTTTTTCATGTCACTTAACCGAATTTTTTTGTCTATTTTTACTTGTAACTTAATATCAACAACTATCTTAAATGTCGAACATTAATCACTTCTTTATCATAATTAATACAAAAATCATTCCTAACTAGTACTCCCTCCGTCCTCTAATACATGTCGTTTAAGGTTAATTTGAGTAGATTAAGGTGAAGTTAATGCTAGCGGTTGAACAAATTTAATAAGTAGGTGGTTAATAATTTTTTGAAAAAATTCGTGCAAAAAGTAAAATTGGTAGATGATTATTGGTGAGAAATGTATTCTTTATTGATTATGATAATGAAGTGATTAATGTTTGACATTTTAAGGTAGTTGTTGATATTAAATACGCATTGAAAATTGGTAAGTGACAAGTAAAAGTGGACAAAAAAAATCGGTTAAGTGACATGTAAAAGAGGACAGAGGGAGTAATAATCTACCACTTTTACATTTTGTACGAATTTTTTTAAAAAAACATCAACCACCCACTCATTAAATTTATTCAACCGGTAACATTAATTTCACCTTAGTTTACTCAAATTAATCTTAAACGATATATATTAGAAGACGGACGGAATAGTTTTGATTTTAACTGCAGGTGGTGAGAAATCAAAATCCAAATTTCATTTACATACCTTGGGACAGCAATTTAAGGATGGTTGCACTGTCATTGGTCTTGTCACGTGTCAGACTAACAGTCTTTATGGGCGCGATGATCTCAGAAAATGTGCTCAAACTGTAAGTGACGGCTGTGAGCGGCTTCCGGGTCACGATGCTGAGTATAACCGGGTCCAACAAGGTCCGGTGATTACAAACGTACAGCACTCCCTTATTCGGGTCGGATCCTGATGGATCCAAACCCTGTACCCGCTTCTGCAAACCCGTCCAGCTGTTGATCGCGTATGAAACGTGGTAAGGGAAGATGCATCCGTTGAGGATTCGGACAACGGCCAGGATGACCCCAAGTGGCAGCCACAGGAACATTACGAGGCTGGCGATCGGTGTCGGAAGAAACGCCAGCCGTCCATCGTGGAAGATTACCGGCTTCGCTGAGCACCCGTCCAAATCCGGGTCCGAAGGTTTCGGGCCCGAGAAATGCGGACCCGAATAAATATTGGGGCGATATGCCAGCCCGTTGAAGCGATTGAAGGACTCAAACTTTCCCAGTTCGGATCCGAAGACGTACTGGAGGCCTAAGTACTCCTTCAAGTAGGTCTCCACCATGACCCTCGGGAGGCTTGTGAAGACAGCTTTAGGCATTGTTTTAGGGCCGATGACGGGCTCGAGGCTGAGGTGTTCGGAGTAAAATTTAGGCAGCACGGCCCGGCCCACCACGTTCACGTTCCTCATTTTCAGCCCAAAAAAGGAGACGAAAGTCATGAGCTTGAGTTGATAATCCGGGGGCAGGAGGAGGAGGAGTGGGTAGGATGAGAGCAGGAGGAAGGCTCTGAGCAGGCCGCCGGCTTCAAACGCAACCAGCATGAAGTAGGGGAAGAAGACGACCGACGTCTTGTTATTCTTGGGTGATAGCAAGACCCCATCTATGTCTGTAGCTTTGTTGAAGTTATGATCATGGCCGGCTGCCGCTGGATCTGAGCTGGTGGACTTGGACAGTGGCGGTAACTTTGCAGTTGGAGGTGGTGGTTCGTCGTGCTTGATGGAGATGTTGCTTTGCTTGATATATTTGGTGGCCAGGAAAAAATGTGCGAGCCTTGAAAGGAACACAAGAAGGGTCGTCATGGACATGTGGTAGAGAGAGAGAGAGAAAGTTGATGAGCCTGTGACTGAAAGTAAATGATTTTGAGAGGAAGAGGGTTTTAGTTGAATTTATAGAAGAGATGAGAAAAGGTCTGGTAATGAGGTTGTGATGCATGCAACAGAAGATCAGGAGTGTTGATTTGGCGAGGAGCCAACCGCACATCACACACTGAATAAATTAGTGGTCTCTCAAATATATAATATATTTATTTTGGATCTGATTTTTATGTGTAAGTTACGACATTCTGAAGTGAACAATTGATGTCCGTTTTCAACATTATTGTAACTAAGTAGATAATTAGTGGTCCTAGTAATAATGGAGAGTTGGTATTGATTGGCATCCTTTAATTTCTTTCTATACCAAATCCAGAAATTCTTAGGTGGACACATCAATGAGGGGCGTCACGTGACACTTTGACAGCCACGTATCGTGTTAAAAAATTAAAAAAAATTGTGAACCAATAATTAAATGTCACATGTCACTTCTTTTATTTTTTAAAGTATCATGTGGCGCCTCCTCGTTGGCGGTGTCCACATACCACTCAAGAATTTCTCTACCAAATCACATTCCGTAATCGGTAGTGTACTTAGGCTAGAGAGAAAATTTATGGTAAAAAAAAATAAAAAACATATAAATTGTCTTTTCGGATTTCATCTTTATTTTTTTATTGGTTCGAGATGGAAAAATCGGTGAAAAATATTAGCTATGACACTAATTGATTGAGTCAAATATTTTTTTCTCATTTTCCACTCCATAATTTTTTCTAAACCAAACATAGAATTTATTTAATTTTTTCTCTCATTTCCCTTTCATTTAATTTTTTTCTATACAAAGTACAACCTTCGATTTTTTTAGTAGTTTAACAAAAATGTGAGAAAAAAATTGTAGTAGTGGTGCTTGGCAACATTCAGCCCTCCCTTTGGTAGCATCATCTACTAATAACGAAATAGTATAATTAATTCTAATTAAAATGTTTGGTTCAACATTAGAAAATATTTGCTCTTCTAATTAATAATCAATTTAAATTAGGTGGTTTTATTAATATTTGTACTAATAATACACTCTTATTTCATACAAGCTACAAAAATTAACCTTAAATATTCTGCTGGATCGAACATTTGTATATGGATAAGGGTAATACCCAACCCAACATCCGGTATCATATCTTGTACTCTCTCTCTACTTTTTTACATGTCATTTAACCGAATTTTTTTTGTCTATTTTTATTTATCAATTAACACTTTTCAGTGCGTATTTAATAACTACAACTATCTTAAAAAGTAAAACATTAATGATTTCATTATCATAATTAATAAAAAAGTAATTTAACACCAATAATTATTTTATAAATTTTTGGTACGAGAAACAAAACTTAATTATTTTATACTCTTACATACTCCCTCCGTCCTCTAATACATGTCGTTTAAGGTTAATTTGAGTAGATGTAGGTGAAGTTAATGCTAGCGGTTGAACAAATTTAATAAATAGGTGGTTAATATTTTTGTAATAAATTTCATACAAAAAGTAAAATTGATAGATTATTACTGGTGAGGAATGAGTTTTTCATTAATTATGATGAAGAAATGATTAATATTTGATGTTTTAAGGTAATTGTTGATATTAACTACGCAATGAAAATTGTTTAGTGACAAATAAAAATAGACAAAAAAATCCATTTAAGTGACATGTAAAAAAGAACAGAGTATTATAATATCACAAGTGGCTGCTAACTAGCTCAAACAAAATGGGGATGGAACAGCAATGGAGTAAATGCAATGGGTGGCATCATTTTCATCTTGTTGGGGAGTTTTACAAAACTGAAGGCTGGAAACTGGCAGACGCTACCTGAAATTTATGTTACAAAACTGAAGTTACTGAAGAGAAAGTTAGGGAGATGTATGATAATAAATGTTGCTACTAATTAACTACCTTAACATTTAAAATTTGCCTGCCATTTTCAAGTGTCAATTCGCACTAATATATGAATGAATGAATTGGACCGGTAAGATTAGTACACGGCTCATAGTATTATTAATATTAGGGGCCTTAATTAGTTCGCAACTGCTTTGATGTCGATCTTATACTACTCAAATTAAATTACTAGTTTTTAATTTATTTTTTCAATACAATTAAGTATGTCGACACCAAAGCATGCATTTACTATTCTTTAGTAGGACGTTAAGTCATATGTTTTACCAGGAAATTTGCTTTGACCAGCCCAAGCAAATGCCATCCTCATTTGTAAAACAAGTTGATACACATCGTATGCATTCTCTTTGATTTTCTTTGCTTGTGAGCTAGAACTACTTTCTAGTCTTTGATCTCACAAGTTATTATTTCATAGCCATGCAGAGCAACTAACTCTTTGGTTCGCAACTAACCCTCACGAGCCTTATTAGTTGCGATCTGAGTGTAATACACGAGACATTTTTGGGTGGACATATTTCACAATAATGTGGAATGTGGGCTCATCAATTTGGTGCTGCCATGCAGCATTTTGACCTGTCACGGTCACGTGATGCGCTGAAAAATCACTTTGTCAAATTGTGACGTGTCAACTTCTCATTGGCGGTGTCTATAGTTCACGTGATAGACTATGTCCATTCACAAATTTCTCATAATACACCTGACTATTTGAAGCAAATCTAGAGATGAGTAGTAAAACTTATGCAAAGATTAATATGAAGTATAAGTAAAGAAATCTTTGTAGCTGGATAAGAGACCACAACTCGGTTGCTTTGCGGAATAATTTGTGCAATTTGATGCTTCATATTACAAAATTAGTGACACTATGAATATGTGGTGCGATTTTGACAAGAGATATTTGCGACAACCTATGCATGGCCAGAGGCACCCAATTTCTCATGGCTCCCGTGTACAAAGATTAGATTTTATATAAAGCATCCAACGTATAGAGATTGGTTCATGCAGTAACAATTAATTTGTGTTTTTTTTATAAAATTATATATTAAATGCTATACAAAATCTAAATGGCTTCATTATTAATTAGACAATTTGTGATTTTTGAATGATTAATTTTTGTTTTGTAAATTATTTTTTTAAAAAAATTAATATATTATAAATTTTTCCATTCTGTTATAGTTCACAAATATTTTAAAAATCTTAAAATATCAATAAATTTCAAATAATTATTTCAAAAAAAAATTGTTTATGTGTAGCATGAGTTATAATAGAAAGAAAATATAAAATGAAACTACAATGCTATCAAAATATATATATATATATATATATATATGTTGTCAAATAATTTATGTGTAATATCATCGCGCTAGATGTTTATAATGATTGATTCTCTATGTTCCAATTAGGATCTTACGCTCCAATATCACTCTCACCTCTTATATCTTATAATTTGCCAGTAATGTTATTGATCATATCAAATATAAGTCAAATAGCTCATTATACAATTTTGGAGAAAATGAGATATCAGGTGCCACCTTAAATAAGTTAAATAAAGGATCGGACAAAATACGTATTTTTGCTCTTTTTCTTTTAAGTTTTTGGGGGTTTTAAGATTCTAACATGTAAGAGTGCTTTAGTTTTAGGGTTAGAATTTTTATATTTTTAGGATTTTATGATTTTATGGGATTTTGTGGTTTTATAAACACTTGGATTTAGGGTTTTTACATTTTAGGGTTTAGGGTTTTATTTTTTATGATTTAAAGGTTTTAGGGTATTTAGAATTATGCCTTAAACATCGTAAAACATTAAAACGAGAAAAAAAATAAGTAAAATATGTTATTTTGGCGATTCCTCATATAACTTATATAAGGTGTCGCCCTATATCCACTAACCCCATAATTTTTATATTTTCATATAATTATGAATCAGAAAAACTTAATAATAATATCGTGGTCGTCAAAAATAGGGTAATTTATTTCATTATAAAAATATCACTTTGAAAACACCAAGTATTTAAATTAAGACGACAACAAACTTAATTCTGATATAATTTCAATTTTCCGAAACAAAAAATTTATGTAATGCAATTGAGATATTTACGAACAATTTCAAGCTAAAATAAAGAAAAGAGAGACGAATAGATATCTATTGGAGTAGCGTTAGAGAGAAAGAGCAACATAGAATGCATTCGAGAAGCAAAAGAGAGATTCGACTATAATAGAATTTCAAGTAAACAGGAGGAAAGTATATATTTAGAATTTTAGAGGTGGTTAATATCTTAGATGAGATTTGATTATTCTAACCAATTTTTCAAATAATAATTTGGAAAAAAAATTCTTACACTTAATATAATAAATAATCAACTCTTATAAAACGCAATAAAATAATAAAAGAACATCTTAAAAATAGCAAACAAAACATGCGGTTAAAATTTCCGTATCATCTTACAGGCAAAAACGACATGTAAGGTAATCAAGTGAGTGGCGTTTCATGCATGCAAAATATATCTAACACTTGAGAATCCAGAAGGCGCTAGCCATCCATTGAAGCTTTGTTATAAGATTTATATCAAAGTTTATAGAGTCCTTTGTTTCAGTATGGAAATAGGTTCATGAACTTATGACACCGAATCATTTCGTGTTGTAAAAAAATTAATTACCACGCTTTAGAAATTGAAGTGTGGTAATCCGTATATTAAATATTTAGGATAACCTATTACCACGCTTCCAACTCTGAAGTGTGATAAAATGATATTGTGAATATTTAATAAGTATATTAGAAGTTTGGTAAAAGAATATGGTTAATATTTAATAGGGATATTAGAAGTATGGTAAAAGAATATGATGAATGTTTAATAGGCATATTAGAAGTGTGGTAATAGATATATTAAATATTCATCATATCATCTTACCACGTTTCAGAATTAGAAGCGTAGTAATAAGTATATCCCAAATAATTAATGTTTACTCCGTCTGTCCTATTTTACATGTCACTTAACCGAATTTTTTTGGCCATTTTTACTTGTCACTTAACAATTTTCAATGCGTATTTAATGTCAACAACTATCTTAAAATGTCAAATATTAATCACTTCATTATCATATTCAATAAAAAATACATTCCCCACCAGTAATCATCTACCAATTTTACTTTTTGCACGAATTTTTTTATAAAAACATCAACCACCCATTCATTAAATTTGTTCAACCGCTAGCATTAACTTCACCTAAATCTACTCAAATTAACCTTAAACGACATGTAATAGAGGACGGATGGAGTATCAATTACCGCGTTTCCAACTATGAAGCGTGATGATAAATATATATTAAATATTTATTCTAATCTAATATCATGCTTCCAACTATGAAGCGGAGTACTAATTACGACGCTTCTATTTAATAAATTTAAGAATTGTAATTAATATAATATGAGAAATTAGAAAAATGTATAGTGCAAGTGGGTTCATTCACAAAGATTTGAAAAAGTTTATTTCAATGTGAATTTAAGTTTTTGAAAAGAAAATTTATTAGAATACTTAATTGGTATAACACAAATATAATGCGATATGATACAATTTTTTTTAATTTATTTTGATAGGAATGCCCTAAGTAGATGATGGGTGGTGAAATACGTGATACCTAAGAATGAAATGTTTACATCTTCTGGAGGAGGGAGATGGCTGCAGCGAGCAACGGTTTCAATATTATATTTTTCGGAGATAAAATTTTATATAATTAAAATTTTGAGTTGAATTCAAAAAATAAATTAAAAATTTAATTAAATTTATGTATATATTTTTTTTATATACAAGTATAAAAATATTTTAAATAAGATTCAAAGAAGTCAATCCTGGTAGGCCCCTAGTGAAACCGCATATGGCTCTCCGTATCTTCAGATTTGGACCCTCAGTTGATATGTTCATTTATTTCCTTGTAAAGGATGGCAAACTAACTACCAACGACCAAAGAACAAGTTAAATACAATAAGTACAGTGTAACAGTCGCACATGATTGTTGGGTGGACTTGCCATGTGTCGGTGGACATCATTAAATGGGAGTTGCCACGTGATGCGTTGAAAAGTTAAAATTACACGTGACGATTTATCACAGGTTTGAAATTTTTTTTACTTTTCAACACGCCACGTGGCGACCCTTATTGGTGCACACAGTCCACCCAAGAATTGTTCACCGCCACACGGTGCACACATTCCATCCAAGAATTTCTCGGCAGTCCCTATACTATATTGCAGTTGTTTTCAATTTGTCCTCGTGGCAAGTAAAATGCATCTAGAATCTTCTAATCTTAAAGCAAACTATTCAACATATATGGGTTTAAAGTTCAATATCTCCCAAATTGAACTCACATATTGGACTCTTTCATTTATTGTTAACTAGTTTTGAGTGCAGATCCAATTTATCTTCATGACATTGGAGCCGGCTTCGCCGCACCCTTGATGAAGGTTTTGAGCATGTATAGACTTTAAATCTCACATCGTCCAAGTTAAGCTCACTTATGTACCTATCAATTGATTTTAATTGTGAAATTAATCTTGATACCAAGTCAGATGTACTGGCAGCCCGCCAAAAGAAGCAAAGAACATCTGATCCATACACGTAGTTAACAAAAATGGACGCCTCACCAACATTTGAACACATACAAGATACGTAGCATATTAATCTCTCTCTGTCATCTTTTACATGTCACTTAACCGAATTTTTTTGTCCATTTTTATTTGTCACTTACCAATTTTCAATGCGTATTTAATATCAACAACTACCTTAAAATGTCAAACATTAATCACTTCATTATCATAATCAATAAAGAATACATTCCTCACCAATAATCATCTACCAATTTTACTTTTTGCACGAACTTTTTCAAAAAAATGTTAACCACCTACCTATTAAATTTATCCAACCGCTAGCATTAATTTCACCTTAATCTACTCAAATTAATCGTAAACGATATGTATTAAAAGACGGAGGTAATATGCTGCTTCAGTTGATCCAGGGCCAAGGTGGAATCCATCGAAAGACATGAACATCATCCATGCATATGTACGTGGCCTCCAGTTGAGCCACGTGTCAACACTGAAATAGTTATGCGACTACTAAACTAGCTAGCAACAATTAATGGGAGGGTTATTGATTTGATCCATTATTGGGTGGCGGGGGGATATAATAAGTAGCTCAGCAAAGAGCATGGATGCATCATGGAACTAGCTGGCACCTACTACACTCTGCGCGATCTTTTTCAGAGGCTCCAACACGTCTCTCAAGATCTGTGCCTCTTTAAATAGGCGCCACGAGTCTAATCCAAATCATTATCCCAATTCATGAAACAGTCGGTGGCTGATCTAAGGGCATCAAGATCGATAATGAAGAGATATATGATAAAATATAAAGTTTATTTAATATAATAAGCGTTTCATGATTTTTTGACACAATGCGAAATCATACAAATGATGTGTTTCATCAACAATATACGGTGTTTATAGTTTAAGAGCGGCATATATGATTATCATAACTACTCCCTCCGTCCTCTAATACATGTCGTTTACGGTTAATTTGAGTAGATTTAGGTGAAGTTAATGCTAGCGGTTGAACAAATTTAATAGGTAGGTGGTTAACAATTTTTTGAAAAAGTTCGTGCAAAAAGTAAAATTGGTAGATGATTATTGGTGAAGAATGTATTCTTTATTGATTATGATAATGAAGTGATTAATGTTTGACATTTTAAGGTAGTTGTTGATATTAAATACGCATTGAAAATTGGTAAGTGACAAGTAAAAGTGAACAAAAAAATTAGGTTAAGTGACATGTAAAAGAGGACAAAGAGAGTATTTTATATGTCGTTTTATACTTGTAAATGCCTGATTATGGTTTTTTTAATGAAACTGGACTGAAATTTTACGGTGTTTTACGACTATAAATGATGTATATGCTCATTCATTAAATATTAAATTACTGACTATAATCATTTTATGAATTATTGAAAAATTAAGGGGAAAACGGATATCCCCTATCAAAGTACCCAAATTATATACATTGACTAAAAAACGACGTCGTTTCACTCTACAGTTCCACCTTCCTCACCTAACTCTTCATTCAGGCTTCTCTCCTCCTCCACTTCTCGTTCCTACTTTCATATCCATTAGGTTAGGCTTCTCTTCCTCGCCAATCTATCCTTCCTTCTGTCCGTATCGGTCGATCGGTAAATCTCCTAACGTACGAACTGCCTAATTTTAAGATTGTTGTTGATATTAAATACGCATTAAAAAATATTAAATGACAAATAAGAATTAATAAAAAACATTAATTAAATGACATGTAAAAGAAGACAAAAAATACGGTGCATTGAGGAATTTTTAATGTTGGCCAGAAATAGTAATGAACTATATTTGAATGGCCATGTAATGGAATGCGTGCGGCGGAAGATATTTACGCGAAATATATCTATATATATAACAGAATAGGATTGGGAGCGTCGCTCCCGATCGGTTCGGTTCGGTTTCAGTCGGTTCGGTTCCGGTTGGTTTGGTTTGGTTCGGTTTGGTTCGGTCCGGTTCGGTTCGGTTTGATTTAAAATTTTAAAAAATCGCTCGGTTTAGAGTTTCATATTTTAAAAAGGAATGACTAATAATTTGGTTCGATTTTCAATTTTTCTCAAACCGAACCGTCGGGACGACGGGTGCCTTTACTTATTATTATAAATACATCAGTAGGGTTTGAGTACCTGATGAGAAAGTACCACGTCCTTTCAAATAAGTTGGAAGTTGGAAACTGGAATGAGAGGTGCATGAGACATATGTGGCAGCAAGTAACCTGTCTACCCAATTAGTAGTGGCGGATCTAGAAAAATAAATAATAAATGAGAGGGTAAAAATAAAATTGTATTAGAGTAAAATAATTACTTATATTTGTAAAGCTTTCATATTATTTTTCATTGAATGTACGTAAAATATAATTCATTCACTAATTTTCGCTATTGAACAACCGATTTTTTATTATATTAATCAAGAAAATGTCATTTTAGCAATATTTGAATTATTTGTATGAGTTGACAGCTCTGGATGTTTTATAATATTAAACATTTAAAAAATATATTTAAAAACAACACTACATCGACATAATATAAATTAATAAAAAGTAGTACACTCACATTCAACTCTCTTTGATATAAAAATGATAACAAATAAATTATCTGATTTTTTGGTAGAAACAATACTTTTACAATTCACATCAATTTCATTCATTTATAATTTGAAAAAAATTAATAGAAAACAACGAATGAAGATTGCAGTTGTGTTGAGACTTTTGAATTCTGCTGGTGCCCTAATTTATTTTTAATAAAACAAATTATTTAAATTTATTACAATAAAAATTAAAATTGTTGAACTTTGAAAGGAAAGAAACAGACTAGTAGTCGGGTTTTTATTGGCATGAATTGGGCCTAAATGTACTTGGAAATTTTTGAACAAAGGTTACATGGCGAGAGAAAGATATGTAATGGTCGGCTGCGCCGACTTCAAACCTTAAATTCAACTTTCTATCAAGAAGAATGAGGCAAAAGGTGCGACGAGGTTCCAGGTCGCGGTACAATTCATGTTGCGGAGACTTCAAATTGGGTTTGGGAATTGAGTTTCTGTTCCGCAATAGCATTTCCATAAATCGACTAAGGCAACTTCAATTTCTGAATAGCTCGATTGTACATCTGACCGCTTGTTTGTATTTTGTTTGGGGAATTCATGGATATGCATAGTAAAAAATTTCAAAAAAATTTCATTGGGGTCATCTGAAACCTCTGTTTTGGCTGTGCATCTGTCACTGACACGATGACCACAACAGTTTCAGTTTCATGACGTGTTTTTTTACTATATCGGTTATACCTTACCATTACCGCAACCAAATAACCTCACATGCTCGAGTGCTACTTAATGTAAAATTGTCGGTTTTACAAACTGACCATACATGTGGTTTTTGGTGCACCGGGAGCACGACGTCATTTTATCTTAATTCAAAATGACGTCATTTTATATATCATTACACATCAGCTATATAAAGAGTAAGTAATTTAAAAATAATTCAAAAAAATATAAAAATTAAAAAATTATGATTGTTTGATTTATAAAGATTAAAATAATAAAAAGTAATTATAAAGATTATGTTTTGAAGAAATTTGAAGTTGGACATGTGGCTATTTATTTGATAACAACATGAAAAAAGATTATTTTTTATCTCCATTTATCTAACCAATTATATTTTTATTGATCTTCAAGCATTTAAAATTAAAATATTCATTGGACTAATGTGAGGGGCTTTGGTTATTTTTACCTTGTTATTGGCCATGCTTTTGTTTGGTTTATTGGTTGAGCTTTGTTTCTATGAGCATCCAAAATCTAATATTTTTTCCGAGATTCTAATATATTCTAAGAATGTGGTGGGTCTTCTTTCTTGTTCTAGATATCCCTAGCTTGTTTCATTTTTTCTTTCTCTATTTGTAAGTAGTCATGCATCTTCCTAAGATGTTTAATTCTCCATAAATGTACTCAAAATTAAGGCCTGTCGAAAAATTCTTTAAATTATTGACTAATGAGTTTTGAACATTATTCTCTGCTGACTTGTACTCCTAGTGCAGTTTTTCTTCAGCTCTTTGTTACAACCATCAAAAGCCAGACCAGCTAAAGCTTGTTTTTTATAAAGCAGTTTGTGTAGGGATTATTTCTCATGGCTTCCTGTAGAAGTTCTTCATCAGTAGTCTCAATTTTTGTGTGTTCCTTTAGAAGTTTGTGTTCTCCCACAATATCTCTTTCTATTTTTTTGTTGATTAATTAGCACTTGTTATTCAGAATTTACTTTATAATGTTATACATGTTCGGATTCCTTTTCAGATCAAATTAAACGGATTCTTAGAATTAAAACTAATGCCAAATAGGTCTGGCCTGAGAACAGTTAAACGGATCCATGTCACCCCAATCGTGGATTCGTTTTCAGATCAAATTCAGAACTCCATCCAAAGAGTCTAAAGAGAGATGTTCCAATGACGCCTGAACGAAAAATCAAGGCTTGATGATTATCCTCTAGTGTCGACAGATAAATTAAAACATGTCCAAAGCCCAATCCAACGATGGAGAACTTGCTTGACAGTCGCCAGTTCTATTGATTATGTTTGTAAGTGTTTTGTAGTGTAAGTAATTTGACATGGTGAATGTTTCTACTACAATATTCTCTAGCCGCTTAACACCAGTTTTGACTTCTAGAGCGAAATTCATTCCTTCCAAGCTTACGTTCAGCTGGAAAAACTTAACTCGGGATAAAATATTCCAGGATATATATCCCATGCAACAACCGAATATAAGGTTTTTAAGGTATTCTTCGGTCAATTGGTAGCTTCATTTCGTGCAATAGAGTTTAATTGGCTAGGTTAAATCCCCGCCTTAGGGCTCGGTAGTGGAGGTGAGAGAGATTCTAGTCGCTCAAAAGGCGCTTGAGCCATTCAAATCTTTAGTTCATGTGTTACTTTAAAATAAGCATAGTTATCAGAACCGGACCGGACCGGCCGGTTCGACCGGTTGGACCGGGAACCGGACCTGGTACCGGTCCGATTCGAAATTAATACCGGGGTGCACAGTGAACCGGAAAAAACCGGATAAACCGGCCGGTTTTTTACAAGATCGGTGAACCGGACCGGTCCAGTTGAACCGGTTTAGTGTAATTGATGGTTAATTAAGGTTTAATTGCATATCATTAATAGTCAAAAATTTATTTTATTAAAATGCTTGAGCTGGGATTCGAACCCAGCCCTTTGGGCTTCCATGCGAAAGCTCTAACCACTAGACCATCAAGATATTTTATGATTTTTAGGATAACTAGTAGATTAAATGTGATATTTAAAAATAATTACATTTAAATGAACCGCCGGTCGAACCGGTTTGAACCGCCGGTTCAACCGGAAAACCGGGAACCGGAGCCCTGACCGGTTCGACCTCCGGTCCGGTTCTGATAACTATGAAAATAAGGGTAAAAAACAAAAACATCCCCCGAACTACCATCCAAAATCAAATCATGTACCGAACTATTTTTTTTTTCAATTACAGTACCGAAGGACCTAATTGTAAGATAATTTAAAAGAAAAACACCCCCAAGTTTATTTAACACCGAAAACAACCCATTCACACAATTCCCTCCCCCACTTCCGCTCATCACCACCCCCACCCTATCCTTGCGCCCGGAGCCGCCGCCACGACCGCCTCCACCACCGCTCACTTCCCCTTTTCGAGTCCATGATCCGCTGTTTGTGTTCGCTCGGGGATAAGCATAGCTTGAAGCGCGCTTTTGCGGCGCTGGTGTACGTGGTGGAGCGGAAGGGGGAGCTGGTGGAGGCGGGGTCTGTTAGGATTGTGTTGGAGAATTTGAACGCGGCTGGGAGCGGC